>JARBWK010000017.1:25252468-25598027 GCA_030556195.1 Anolis apletophallus | reverse complement strand
CTTAATCCCTCTCCACCATCGGATGCCGTGGGACGGAATGGTTGGGAAATGGACGAAATCCCCTTCCCCTGCGGCGTTCGTGTTGGGCTGAAGGCGAACCTGGACTAATTGGGGCCTGTTTTGCAAAGTTCAGGGATGGAAAAATTGCAGCATTTTGACCCAAAGGCACCAACGGAGGGAGGGAGACGCTGGAAAGTGGGCCCAGCCTGGAAATGGCTCATGTTCTGCACCAATTGTTGTTGTTATTATTACTATCACTATTTCAGGCCATAATGAGAGGCAAGTAATACAATTCCCTCGCCAACGAGGGATTCGTAGGAAGGACTAATCCCACGCTTTTTACAAGCGCGTTGATGACTAAAAAGGCCAATCTGAGATAGGCAAGTCCGGTTGCAGAAAGCACAGCATAAAGTCTCCTCGGGTGACGTCGTTTCCAAGTTGGCGGTTCTTTCTGCGTTGTCGAGACCCGTTTGGGTTGTGTCTTCTCGAAAGAAGCCGCAGCATTGTGGATAGTGCATCTCCGTGCCAGGGTGGACCATGGTTGGTGATCGATCTGGCCGAGCCTGAGATGTTGTTTCAGGGAGTCCTATATCTCTTTTTGGGGGCGCCTCTCTTGCGCTGACCCGTGGAGAGTTCACCGTAGAGTAGTATCTTTGGGAGGGGAGGTCCTCCATCCTAGAGACATGCCCTGCCCAGTGCAGCTGTGTTCTCAATAGCATGGCCTCAACGCTGGTGACCACTGCTTGCTCAAGGACAGCAACATTAGTCACAAAGTCAGTCCAGTGTAAATTTAGAATTGTGCGGAGACAGCGTTCGAGGAGTCGTAGGTGTTGGGGATAGGTGACCCATGTTTCAGACCCATAGAGGAGAACAGACAGTACGATAGCTGCGTACACACTGATTTTGGTGCTTTGCCTCAGGTGCTTGTTGCTCCAGACTCTTTTGCGAAGCCTTCCGAATGCACTCTATGCCTTTGATAATCTGTGATCTCTCTCTTTATCAATCTTGGCGCCTGAAGAGATGATGCTTCCCAGGGAGGTGAACTGCTGGAAGGATTGAAGCACAGATGTGCCTATGCTGACGTGGGGATGGTGGTGTTCTTCCTGTGGTGCGGGCTGGTAGAGGACTTCCGTTTCCTTCAGGCTGACTTCCACCCCAAACAGCTCTGCAGCTGTTGCAAAACAGGATGTGAGGCGCTGCAGGGCTGCTTCTGAACGGGCGACAAGGGCAGCATCGTCGGCAAAAAGCAGCTCACGGACTAGATAGTATAGAGTCTTAGTGCAAGCCCTCAGGCGGCTTAAGTTGAACAAGCTGCCATCCGTACGATAGCGTATATATATATGCCATCTTCTTCTTCTTCGAGGTCTGCCGTCGCCCTTTGGAGCATCATGCTGAAGAAGATTGTCAATAGGGTTGGTGCAAGAACACAACCTTGCTTCACTCCGTTAGTTATGAGAAAGGGCTCCGAGAGAGCATCGCCGTATCTGACTGGACCGCGCTGGCCCTCATGTAACAGGATAATCACTTGAGGAATTTGGGGGGACATCCTAGACGTCCCAGGATCTGCCACAGACCTTTTCTGCTCACAGTGTCGAAGGCTTTGGTGAGGTTGACAAATGTTATGAGAGTCCTTTGTTCTGCTCTCTCCATTTCTCTTGCAGTTGTCTCAGGGCAAAAACCGTATCTGTGGCGCTCCTGTTCGCTCTGAAGCCGCATTGGCTTTCCGGGAGAAGTTCCTCTGCAAGAGCAGGAACTAATCTGTTCAGGGGTATCCTCGCAAGGATTTTTCCAGCAATGGAGAGCAGTGTGATACCTCGATTGGATTTTGTTCGATAACTGCATCTTGGAGATCTGATGGCAGTTCACCTTTTCCCCAGCAACTCACAAGGAGCTCGTGGAATTTAGCATGAAGTACATGACCTCCCTGTCTCCAAGCTTACTACAAATATAGTAAATCAATAAATGAATAAATTCTATAGCCTTGAGAAATGGGGGTTCAGGGTGCATATAGTCTCCAACCAGGGTCTCTCAACCAAGCACTACCTAGGGCTCCCGAGAAGAGAGGGGATCCAGTGCTTTTGGGGCAATATTGGTTCCGAATCCCACTTAAAAGGGGGGGGGGGAGAATTCAGTGGAAAACAGGACCCATTCTTCTGGTTAAATCTCTCTTTTTTGTGCCTTTGCACAAATCTGCATTTGTGCAAAGGAAGGCGGAGGCGGCTTCCGATCTTATCTGTATCCAGAGAACAGATTGGAGGGAAACTTTGATGTCGCCCTTTTCAGTGGCGGAACTGTCCAAAAACTCTTTCTTCCTGCCCTTGGGATCCAAAACCGCAGCGTAGATCCAGTTTCACTCACTATCTGATGATTTTGCCTCTTACACTATGTAACAAACTTAAGGAAATAAAATCCTGTTCCTGGTTTGAAAGTGTTATTTCCTGTTTAATTGTGCGGCCCTTACTTTGAAAGTTATTGTTCGACTCCAGAAAGTACGTTTTTGTGGTTGCCACAAGCCAGGATAAATTGGTTAAGACTCTAGGACGGGGGTCAGGAACCTTTTTGACTCAGAGAGCCATGAAAGCAAAATATTTAGAAATGTATTTCAGTGAGAGTCGTATAATATATCTGGTGGTAGGGGAGGAGGAGTGGGTATAGTAGTTAGGGATGACATCCCGGTGACAGTTATCCAGGCCCCGAATATCACGGGCATGGAATGTTTGGGAATCACCCTTAAAGCTAAGGAGTGCTTAGCGATTCTTCTTATCTATCGCTCCCCCGGGACCCCGAAGGAGAGCTTACTCAATCTGCTCGATCTTGCCGCGGATTGGACACTTAGATTCCCAAGACTCATTGTTTTGGGAGATTTTAACATCCATGCAGACGCTAATATGCCATCCCCCCTAGCGAAGGAGTTCATCCGATCCATGGACACATTAGGACTCATTTTGATGGAGTCCGGCCCCACACA
Organism: Anolis apletophallus; assembly: GCA_030556195.1. Taxonomy (NCBI): domain Eukaryota; kingdom Metazoa; phylum Chordata; class Lepidosauria; order Squamata; family Anolidae; genus Anolis; species Anolis apletophallus. The sequence goes on along the minus strand of JARBWK010000017.1, from coordinate 25,595,059 downwards.
CCAGGCCGGACATACCTTAGACCTAATCTTTGGGTACGGGTTGAGGGTTACGCAGCAAGTAACAACGAAGGTCCCCTGGTCGGATCATTTCACTCTGAAGGCCGACATCAGAATCCCCCTACCGGCAAGGCCAGAGCCAAAACCTATACTGGCACGCCAGAAGAGGCATATGGACCCCAGCTGCTTCGCAGCAGCCATTGAGCCGATGGAAGTTTCGGTGGGACCTTGAATCAACGGGTGGACAGATGGAATACAGTCCTGTCGAAAGCCATCGACCAAATAGCCCCCAGACGCCTGATCCGGCCACGAAGAGTCCATTCTCCATGGTTCACGGACGACCTGCGACTGCTGAAGCGAAGGCGGAAGCAGCTGGAGAGCGCGTGGCGTCGGAAACCAACTCAGACGTCGAGATCAGCCTTCAGAGATATGCGCAGGTCATATGAACGGGCGGTCAAAGAGGCCAAGAAGACCTATAACTCCTCCTTAATAGCGGCGGCAAGATCGCGCCCAGCACAGATCTTTAAGATCGTCCGAGACCTAGCTATGCCCAACTCACTGCCGAGGACAATGAAAATTCAGCTATCTCAGCGGAAGAATTTCAAGTTTTCTTCACTGAGAAAATAATTGCCCTTAGGCGTGATTTACCCTCTATACCTGAGGAGAGGAGCGGGATGGGTAGGACCCAGCTCCATCGCCTAGCTTGAAACTCGACCAGTTCAAGGCTCTGAATTCAGAGGAGATTAATCAAATCTTGACCGCAGCAAGGGCAACCACTTGCTCTACAGACCCGTGCCCGTCCCATCTGATTAAGTCCTGTGCGGGGAGCCTCCTGGCCACTCTGACAGGGTTGATAAACCACTCATTGGAGCTGGGAGTCTTTCCCGATGCGCTGAAGGAGGCTAGAGTCCGCCCGCTGCTGAAGAAGGTGAATTTGGATCCAGCGGTGCCGGTAAACTACCGTCCGGTCTCAAACCTACCCTTCCTCGGGAAACTGATTGAACGGGCAGCAGCGATCCAATTACAGGAATTCCTGGAAACCTCAGGAAGCCTGGACCCCTGCCAATCGGGTTTCCGCGCCGGACACGGGACCGAGACCGTCCTGGTGGCCATTACGGACGACATCCGCCGCCAATTGGAGAAGGGAGGTTCGGCTATCCTGGTGCTGCTTGACCTCACCGCGGCGTTCGACACGGTGGACCATGACTTGCTGTTGCGGCGACTATCAGCCATTGGGATTCAAGGCACAGCTTTGGCCTGGTTCGATTCCTTCCTGCGGGGCCGTTCGCAGCGTGTTGAGTGGCGAGGCCAAGCGTCCAAGAAATCCACCCTGGACTGTGGAGTCCCCAAAGGCGCCATTTTGTCACCAACGCTTTTTAACATCTACGTCCAACCCTTGGCAAGCATAGCCAGAAGTTTTGGATTGGGGTGCTACCAATATGCAGATGACACCCAGCTTCTGCTGAAGCTTGAGCCAGGTGTAACATCGGTGCCTGAGAACTTCAGACAAGGACTAGAGGCAGTGACCAGATGGCTCCGCTCATACAAACTCAAGATCAATCCATCAAAGACTGAGATTCTATGGCCGGGACGCCCAGAGCCACCCATTCCGCTGCCTCTCTTTGAGGGAGAGCCGCTGATCCCGGCCCCGTCGGTGAAGAGTCTCGGTGTGATACTAGACTCGAGACTCTCACTGGAGGCCCAGGTTGCTGCGACAAGTAAGGGAGCTTTCTTCCACCTACGCCAGGCACGTCAACTGGCACCTTACCTTCCATCAGATGCGCTGGCTACGGTGGTCCATGCCACAGTGACATCACGGCTGGACTACTGTAATGCCTTGTACGTGGGGTTGCCGCAGTCAACCACTCGTAAAATCCAGCTGGTGCAGAATGCAGCCGCCAGACTCCTCACCGGGACACCACTGAGATGCCATATCGCGCCATCTCTGCAGCGCCTGCACTGGCTGCCAGTCGAGCTCAGAGCCATCCACAAGATCCTGTCGCTTACCTTTAAGGCCCTCCATGGTGCCGGCCCAGCTTATTTAAAAGACCGCTTGTCCGAACCAGCTCATTTAAGGTCGCCGCGCTCAGGAAACAGGGACCTTCTCCGCATCCCAGGTGTGAGTGAGGCCCGCCTCGACACCACGAGACGGAGAGCTTTTTCCATCGCGGCCCCTGTCCTTTGGAACTTGATGCCGGCGGATCAGAGACGTACCGGGACATGCCCCAGTTCCTGACCGCACTGAAGACCTGGCTCTTCCGAAAGGCTTATGGCTAAGGACACCTCCCAGACTTAGCCTGAGCTACTGGAACTATTTTAATTAATCTTTTTATTCTTTTAGCTTTTAACTATTGAATTCTTTTATGTGTTTTTGTGTGTAAGTCGCCCGGAGCACTGACGTGGAGGGCGACTCATAAATAATAAAATCAATCAATCAATCAATCAATATATATAAAGGAAGAGTCGTCATGGAACGACCGTCCCAAACAGAGAAACCTTACAACACAGAGACACCAAACTTGCCAACAGAAATAGGCCTCAGACAAGGTAGGTTTGTAGCAAAGAAACGTTCCCCCCCAAAACCTAAAAGGCCCCCAAAACAACGAGTTAAAAAACCCTACATTTCCCAGCATCCTCCGGGGCTGCCAACGACTCTCCCAGCCTCTACATTCTGACAACATGATTGGCTGCCAATAAGGGTGGATTTGCATAACTCCTGTACTGGCCAGCCAACATGAACATTCCGACCCATAATAAACTGTCAGAGGAGGATAAGGCAAAGGGCTGAGGCACAAACACAAACACCCAATTCACTTCCCACAGAAAATTTACACCCCTACAAATCACAGACCACGCCCAAAATTGACAGTAAGGCTTCATTAACTTAATTTCCCTGACTAGGCCTCACTTAATGGAATGCTGTTTACGCTCTGAATTGACAGTAAGGCTTCATTAACTTGATTCTCCCGACTAGCCCTCAGCTCATTGGACATTGTGTATGGCCTGAATTGACAGTAAGGCTTCATTAACTTGCTGTTCCTGACTAGGCCTCAGCTCATGGGACATTGTGTATGGCCTGAATTTACAGTAACCTACCTTGGCACACAGAGCCCCTATGACCCACGCTACATTCTACTGCAGTTTGGAGGAGGGTGGACCATGGATTATGGGACTTGAAGTACCCCCATGGATAATGGGATTTGTAGTACTTCAAAACCCATCTTTCCCCACAGACCACTGTGTCCCAGAACCAAGACCGATAAAGACCAAACTTGGCAAACAATGCCCCCCATGACCCACACTCCATCCGACTGCAGATTAGAGGAGGACACACCATGGATAATGGGATTTCAAGTACCTCCACTCACTTCCAAAGTACCCCACCCACACAAGCATCAACCTCTACATCAACACAGCAGACGGAAAGACAAAAAACATTGTATATCCACAAGCTCTGCAGAACGCCAGCAACACCACACAACAACAACTCCACAGGACTCCAACATCCCACCCACCAGAACAACCCACAACAACACAGCCAGGGCCCCAACAACACCATAACTAACAACAACTCCAGCCCTTACATACTCAGACTTCCTCGCATCTCCAAAATAGGGCACAGCAACGCGTGCCGGGTACAGCGAGTATAATATATTTTAAGACTGAATTCAACTAAATGTGAGTCCATACCAGGGGTGGGCAGCCTACGGCCCGCGGGCCGCATCCGGCCCTCTGGGTGCTGCCCTCCGGCCCCCGACTTCCTTGCCGTAGAGAGGGAGGCGAGGGCAGCCACAAAGCAATGTGATGCTTTGTGTCCGGCAAAAAGGAAGGGAGGGAGCAAAGTGCCTTCTTCTGTCCCTCGTTGCGGCTCCAGGAGGCGCCTGCAAACGCTGCAGTGACTCAGGGGGCGCTTGCAGACGTGGAGGCTTTCCTTCTCTGCCGGACCAACTGGCAGGCACACACTCGCAAGCGCGCAACTGTCTCAGCCTGCCAGTTGGAATCCCTGGGCAGGCGTTGCCTGGAAACCGCAGTGCGTGTCTCCTTCCTGTCCTTAACTCCGCCCACGGGCGCAGTCCTGTATTGCCCCTTCTTTCCAAGGGACCTATAAGTGGGCAAAGTATCTATAATATTGTTGAGTCAGTGTTTGGAGAAATACAGTCAAACCTTGTACCCCATTTAGAAACTCAGTAACCTTAAGATCTGTGCCTCTAAGAAGATACTGTAACCAACTAAGCTCAGTGTACCTTGAATTCCCTGGATTCAGCACCTCCATGGGGTTTCCAACTGGCAGGCGCACACTCTCGCGCTTGCGAGTTGGAATCCCACCACCGCCCCCTTACAGGGCTTCAGTGCCCCCCAAATTCTCCTGAGCCTCCCACCGCCCCCTTGGATCGCCTCACCGCCCACTCGGGGGTGGTACTGCCCACTTTGGGAACCACGGTGTTAGATGATTAAATGTTAGACAGACCACAAAGGGTTAACAGAGAGTATTAGAGTGCCCGGCCTCGGAGAACTTCCGTTGCCATAGCAACAGGAGGCGGAGCCTGCAACTAGCCTTAGAATTTCCAGATTTGAAATTTGTCAGTTAGTTAGTAGCGGTTAGACCAGCTGGTGGCAGTTTTGGGAGGCTGCTGTTATCTGTCCGGAGAAGAACACGATAAAGGCTGGGTTTTGATACTGCAGAAAGGCAGTTAGTTAGGGCTGTCTGTAAGTTAGGCTGAAAAGCTAACCTAGAAGATAGATAAAAGGCCTATAAGTGGACAAAGTATAATATTGTTGAGTCAGTGTTTGGAGAAATACAGTCAAACATTGTACCCCATTTAGAAACTTAGCAACTTTAAGATCTGTACCTCTAAGAAGATACTGTAACCATCTAAGCTCCATGTACCTTAAAACCTGGGCTGTTTTCGAACTGTTGGGTGAACAGTGGATAGGGCTCACAGCTGGGTGTCCAGACCAGCCCGGGAATCGAACATGCAGCCTTCTGATTGCAAGCACAGTTGTTGTTACCACTGTGCTATCTCTCCGGCCCTGTGCCGCCCACTTTGGGAACCACAGATCTACACTGTACCCTTGATGCAGTTTGACAACATTTCCATAGCTCCATGCTATGGGGTCCGGGAAGCTGTTGTCTCACAAAGCCTTGCAGTTCCTCTGGATCCAACAGCATTGAGCCGAGGCTGTTGAAGTGGTCTCAGACTGAGCCCATCCTACTGTGTAGACCAGGGGTGGGCAATTATTTTTTCCAGGGGGCCACACGAGAGCCAAAAAATATTATGGAGGGCCGCACCTAAATGCGGAACTACATTCTAATCTACATTATTTATTCACTATATATTACTCATCATTAATATTAACATATTAATATATCAAGAAATATTCATATATTATTAGTATTAATATATTATTATAGTATATATATATACATTATAATATATTGAAATTATAATATTATGTATTATATTATTATATTATTATAATAAAATTATTACAAAATAATAATAAAAACCACTGAAAATTAAATTAAATTCAAGAAGACAAGGTGCGAACCAAGAAGGAATGGTCCAATGGACCCAGCCCAGAGGATGGCAAAGCGGACCCAGCCGCTGCCGCAGCAGACGAAAGCAGAGCAGCAGGCGATCAGAGGCTGCAGTCCTCCACCCACTCTCGCCCCCAAAGCAGTCCCAGCCGCCGCCACAGCAGAGGAGAGCAGAGCAGCAGGCGATCGGAGGCTGCAGGCCTCCGCCCGCTCTCACCCCCGAAGCGGTCCCAGCCGACGCCACAGCAGAGGAGAGCAGAGCAGCAGGCGTCGGAGGCTGCAGGCCTCTGCCCGAGCGGTCCCAGCCGCCGCCCCAGCAGAGGAGAGCAGAGCAGCAGGTGATCGGAGGCTGTAGGCCTCCGCCCGCTCTCGCCCCCAAAGCGGTCCCAGCCGCCGCCACAGCAGAGGAGAGCAGAGCAGCAGGCGATTGGAGGCTGCAGGCCTCCGCCCGCTCTCGCCCCCAAAGCGGTCCCAGCCGCCGCCACAGCAGAGGAGAGCAGAGCAGCAGGCGATCGGAGGCTGCAGGCCTCCACCCGCTCTCGCCCCAAAGTGGACCCAGCCGCTGCCACAGCAGAGGAGAGCAGAGCAGCAGGCGATCGGAGGCTGCAGGCCTCCGCCCGCTCTCGCCCCCGAAGCGGTCCCAGCCGCCGCCACAGCAGAGGAGAGCAGAGCAGCAGGCGATCGGAGGCTGCAGGCCTCTGCCCGCTCTCACCCCCGAAGCGGTCCCAGCCGCCACCACAGCAGAAGAGAGCAGAGCAGCAGGCGATCGGAGGCTGTAGGCCTCCGCCCGCTCTCGCCCCCAAAGCGGTCCCAGCCGCCGCCAGAGCAGAGGAGAGCAGAGCAGCAGGCGATTGGAGGCTGCAGGCCTCCGCCCGCTCTCGCCCCCAAAGCGGTTCCAGCCGCCGCCACAGCAGAGGAGAGCAGAGCAGCAGGCGTCGGAGGCTGCAGGCCTCCCCCCGCTCTCGCCCCCTAAGTGGACCCAGCCGCTGCCACAGCAGAGGAGAGCAGAGCAGCAGGCGATCGGAGGCTGCAGGCCTCTCACCCCCGAAGCGGTCCCAGCCGCCACCACAGCAGAGGAGAGCAGAGCAGCAGGCGATCGGAGGCTGCAGGCCTCCGCCCGCTCTCGCCCCCAAAGCGGTCCCAGCCGCCGCCACAGCAGAGGAGAGCAGAGCAGCAGGCGATCGGAGGCTGCAGGCCTCCGCCCGCTCTCGCCCCCAAAGCGGTCCCAGCCGCCGCCACAGCAGAGGAGAGCAGAGCAGCAGGTGATCAGAGGCTGCAGGCCTCCGCCGCTCTCACCCCCAGCCATTCCCCAGCAGATCGCTGTGCTATGGAGTGCCTGCCATCCCTGGAGGCGATCCAGCCCTGCAGGGGGAGCAGTCGGCGATCTGAGGCGGCTGATCGCCCTGGCGACCCGGAAGACGATCAAGTCTTCCGGGTCACCAGGGTGATTGGCCCCCGCAGGTCGCCGAGTGCTCCCGCTGCAGGCCCGGATCGCCTCCAGGGATGGCAGGCACTCCAAAGCCGCCGCTCCTCCGGCCTGTCTGCTGACACAGGCCCCACAGAGCCCGCGATGGGATGGCGGCAGCAGCACCCCTTCCTCTTGGCCCTGCCCCCAACGCCAGACAGAATCGGCTGCCGGGCCGAATCCGGCCCGCGGGCCGTAGGTTGCCCACCCCTGCTATAGATGCACCTTGGTTTTCAAGGGTTGCGTAGCCCAGAGGCAAGGCAATCCAAAGGGATGTCAAACTGGGTCTATTCGGCAGTGTAAGTTCCCGTAAGAGCGGGCGCAGCAGGTCGGAGGCTGAGTTGGCGCTGCCTGTCAAGCTCCCGAAGGTGCCGACACCTGCTTCCGATGCTGTTTCCTGACCCATGGCTATTTTAATTGCTAAGGGACCCATCACGTCGTCAAGACCAAAGCACAGCTGACATGGGGTAAACAACAATCTGGTTTGGACAAGGTGACCGTTGCAATCCGCGTCGCTCTCCTTGCTGGCGTCCGAAAAGTCACACTTGACCAGAAAGCTTCGCTTGACCGGTGTGACGCCTGCGACTTTGGCTCTTCCCGCTTGAAGGTAAAATTCCTGCTTGGTTATGGAGGTCTTGGGGTGTCTGTTTACGAACCAGAGGTCTCATAATTTCATTCATTGTGGCATTGCTTTCGTGCTTTACTCACAAGGAGGCGATTGTGCTGGATCCCACAAATGGGATGAGGCATCAGGCTGGAGGAGACAATGTGGCATTGTGCATAATAGTAATAATAATAATAATAATATGGATTGTCGATATTGCAACTGCAGGCGACAGCAGGATTGACGAGGATTTATTGTGTAATAATAAATTACTGTGCCCTATGTAGGAGTTTGACAGTTTGTTATGGGTCGGAATGTTCATGTTGGCTGGCCAGTGCAGCAGTTATGCAAATCCGCCCTTATTGGCAGCCAATCATGTTGTCAGAATGTAGAGGCTGGGAGAGTCTTTGGCAGCCCCGGAGGATGCTGGGAAATGTAGTTTTAGTTTTACTCGTTGTTTTGGGAGCCTTTTAGGTTTTGGGGGGGGAACGTTTCTTTGCTACAAACGTACCTTGCTTGAGGCCTATTTCTGTTGGCAAGTTTTGTGTTTCTGCGTTGTAAGGTTTCTCTGTTTGAGGTAGTCTTCACATGACGACTGTTCCTTTATATACCGTATATAGATTACAACAACAACAACACATTGGTGCTAAATGAGACAATGTGGCATAGTGCAAAACAAAGCTTGTAATAATGAAGTAGTAATGCATCAATGTTGGAGAAGGCAATGTGACAAGCTGACACAATATGAGGATTTAAGGATTGGGCTGCAAAGACTCTGGCACAAGCCAGAGATGATGGGCACACTGAGTGCAGCGCCTCAAGACCTTGGCCTGCACTTAATCACAATTGGAGCCGACAGAATCACCACCTGCCAGCTACAAAAGGCCACCCTGCTCGGATCTGCCACATTGTCTCCTTCAGCATCAATGTGTTGTTGTTGTTGTTGTTGTTGTTATTCACTATGCCACATTGTCTCATTCAGCATCAATGTGTTGTTGTTGTTGCTATCATTATTATTATGCACTAAACCGGGCCTGCGCAACACCAGCCACTTGGATCCGGCCCTCCTACCCTCCTGCAATAAAAAAAATTTCAATTAAAAAAAAGATTCCAAAATTTTTCCAAAAAACAAAGTGCACATGCACGCAGCGGTGCAAGCGCCATCCACGGCCGCCGCCCCCTTTGCTCTGCTCCCCATGGCTTCGCCCTCCCTCCCTCCCAGGCCCGCTTCTGTCACCCGGGGTGATGCTGTAAGAGAGAGGGAGGAGCCAAGGGGGGCCTGCCATGGCTTTGCCTTCCCACCTACAGCGTCACGCCGGGCGGCAGAAGTGGGCGATTTGGCCTGCTTCTGTCACTCGGCATGACGCTGTAGGAGAGAGGGAGGAGCCAAGGGAAGCCCGCCATTGCTTCGCCTTCCCTCCTACAGCGTCACGCCGGGCAGCAGAAGCGGGCGATTTGGCCCGCTTCTGTCACCCGGCGTGACGCTGTAGGAGAGAGGGAGGCGCCAGGGAGCCCGCCATGGCCGTCCTCCCTCCTACAGCGTCACGCGGGCAGCAGAAGCGGGCGATTTGGCCCCGCTTCGGTCACCCGGCGTGATGCTGTAGGAGAGAGGGAGGAGCCAAGGGGAGCCCGCCATGGCTTCGTCTTCCCTCCTACAGCGTCACGCCGGGCGGCAGAAGCGGGCGATTTGGCCCGCTTCTGTCACCCGGCGTGACGCTGTAGGAGAGAGGGAGGAGCCAAGGGGAGCCCGCCATGGCTTCGCCTTCCCTCCTACAGCGTCACGCCGGGCAGCAGAAGCGGGCGATTTGGCCCGCTTCTGTCACCCGGCGTGACGCTGTAGGATTGAGGGAGGAGCCAAGGGGAGCCCGCCATGGCTTCGCCTTCCCTCCTACAGCGTCACGCCGGGCAGCAGAAGCGGGCGATTTGGCCCGCTTCCGTCACCCGGCGTGACGCTGTAGGATTGAGGGAGGAGCCAAGGGGAGCCCGCCATGGCTTCGTCTTCCCTCCTACAGCGTCACGCCAGGCGGCAGAAGCGGGCGATTTGGCCCACTTCTGTCACCCGGCGTGACGCTGTAGGATTGAGGGAGGAGCCAAGGGGAGCCCGCCATGGCTTCGTCTTCCCTCTTACGGCGTCACGCCAGGCGACAGACACACAAACACACAAGGCAGACAGAGGCAATTTAACATCTGTCCACCAGGGGGAGCTGTGGCAATGACAACATGCACACTTGCCTCCATTTATTTATTTACTTGATTTCTATTCCGCCCTTCTCACCCCGCATTGGACTCAGGGCGGATTACAATGTACACATTACATTTAGACACACAAACACACAAGACAGACAGAGGCAATTTAACACCTGGCCACCAGGGGGAGCTGTCGCACTCCTTCATTCCTCAGCCTGTTTCCTGGAGGTCTTTTTTATGGCCTCGTAAATCAGTTAAATTAAGCCTCCCCACTAAGTGGTACCTTTATCTCCTACTTGACAGATGCAACTGTCTTTCGGGCTGCAAAGGTCGACAGCAGGCTACACTTAAAGGTCGAGCACCCACCTCGACCTGGGCAGGCCTCGAACTCATGACCTACTGGTCAGAGAGATCTTATGCAGTTGACACTTAGCCAGCTGCGCCACATTCCCGGTGCTTCGAACGAAATAATCTCTGATCTTTCGCAGTTCTCCCCATGGCGGTGTTCCTGCAGCTGGCCTCCTTCTGTGTGGCCTTTATCTCGACCCTCTTCCTGGTGGCAGCAACGTGGACCGACTGCTGGATGGTCAACGCTGATGACAGCTTAGAGGTGAGCCGAGCAGAGTTGCCATGATCGGGGTCAGGACGGGATCCTATTGGTTTCTATGGCCGACTTCTAATGGGAGAACATTTCTCCGGCACATTCCTTGCTCCCGCCACACGATTCCATGCGCAACGTCCCGTGGAAGTTATTTTAACTCACCTTCCTAGGGAGTTGTTCTCTCCGATTGCAATATTTCATTTATTTATTTATTTATGTATTTATTTGCAGTATTTATATTCCGCCCTTCTTCTCCCCCCGCAGGGGACTCAGGGTGGATCACAATCTATTATATAAAGGGGTTCCCGTCATGGAACGACCGTCCCAAACAGAGAAACCTTACAATGCAGAAACACCAAACTTGCCAACAGAAATAGGCCGCAAACAAGGTAGGTTTGTAACAAAGAAACTTTCCCCCCCAAAACCTAAAAGGCCCCCAAAACAACAAGTTAAAAAAACTACATTTCCCAGCATCCTCCGGGGCTGCCAATGACTCTCCCAGCCTCTACATTCTGACAACATGATTGGCTGCCAATAAGGGCGGATTTGCATAACTCCTGTACTGGCCAGCCAACATGAACATTCCGACCCATAATAAACTGTCAGAGGAGGATAAGGCAAAGGGCTGAGGCACAAACACAAACACCCAATTCACTTCCCACAGAAAATTTACACCCCTACAAATCACAGACCACGCCCAAAATTGACAGTAAGGCTTCATTAACTTAATTTCCCTGACTAGGCCTCACTTAATGGAATGCTGTTTACGCTCTGAATTGACAGTAAGGCTTCATTAACTTAATTTCCCTGACTAGGCCTCACTTAATGGAATGCTGTTTACGCTCTGAATTGACAGTAAGGCTTCATTAACTTGATTCTCCCGACTACGCCTCAGCTCATGGGACATTGTGTATGGCCTGAATTGACAGTAAGGCTTCATTAACTTGCTGTTCCTGACTAGACCTCAGCTCATGGGACATTGTGTATGGCCTGAATTTACAGTAACCTACCTTGGCACACAGAGCCCCTATGACCCATGCTACATTCTACTACTGTTTGGAGGAGGGTGGACCATGGATTATGGGACTTGAAGTACCTCCATGGATAATGGGATTTGTACTACTTCAAAACCCATCATTCCCCACAGACCACTGTGTCCCAGAACCAAGACCAATAAAGACCAAACTTGGCACACAATGCCCCCCATGACCCACACTCCATCCGACTGCAGTTCAGAGGAGGACACACCATGGATGATGGGATTTCAAGTACCCCCACTCACTTCCAAAGTACCCCACCACCACACAAGCATCAACCTCTACATCAACACAGCAGACGGAAAGACAAAAAACATTGTATATCCACAAGCTATGCAGAACGCCAGCAACACCACACAACAACAACTCCCCAGGACTTCAACATCCCACCCACCAGAACAACCCACAACGACACAGCCAGGGCCCCAACAACACCATCACTAACAACAATTCCAACCCTTACATACTCAGACTTTCTCGCATCTCCTAAATAGGGCACAGCAACGCATGCCGGGTACAGCTAGTGTACATATACATGGCAAACATTCAATGCCATAGACACATAACACATATAGACAGACAGTCAGAGGCTATTTAACATTCCAACGTTTCTGGCCACCAGGGGAGCTGTCGCTTCACCGTCCATCTGTGATACTGATGAAGTACTTTCCACATTCCCCGCAAATTTATGGCCTCGTAAATTTGTTAAATTAGCCTCCCCACACATAGGTGGTATCTAAATTTCCTACTTGACAGATGCAACTGTCTTTCGGGTTGCAAAGGTCGACAACAAGCTACACAATTGGCCGGAAGCTCACTCGTTTCCGACTCCCACACAATACATCTGTGTTGTCGTTAAATCCTCCTCCTCGGTTTCTGGCCTTGTGGAGGATGTGCATGCGTGCTGGGAGCGCATGCATGGGGCCAGCTAGTTGTGCACATGCGCACACTCCACGGGGCTGGAAACTGAGGAGGGTTTGGCGGCTGGAGGCGGAGGCTCAACCTCCGGTCACCAAATCCTCTTCCTCAGTTTCCGGCTTTGTGGAGGGTGCGCATTCGCACCAGGCACACATGCACGGAGCAAGCTAGTTGTGCGCATGCACCCCTGGCACGCATGAACACCCTCCATGAGGCCGGACCTGAGGAGGGTTTGGTAGCTGGGGGCGGAGGCTCAACCTCCGGTCGCCAAATCCTCCTCCTCAGTTTAAGGCCTCGTGGAGGGTGCTCATGTGTGCCGGGGCGCATGCGTGGAGCCAGCTAGTTGTGCACATGCGCACCCTCCACAAGGCCAGAAACTGAGGAGGGTTTGGTGGCTGGGGGCGGAGGCTCAACCTCTGGTCGCCAAAGCCTCCTCAGTTTCCGGCCTCGTGGAGGGTGCGCATGCGTGCCGGGGGTGCATGCGTGGAGCCAGCTAAGTGTGCACATGCGCACCCTCCATGAGGCTGGAAACTGAGGAGGGTTTGGCGGCTGGGGACGGAGGCTCAACCTCCGGTCGGCAAATCCTCCTCCTCAGTTTCCGGCCTCAAGGAGGGTGCGCGGGGGTGCATGCGTGGAGCCAGGTAAGTGTGCACATGCACACCCTCCATGCGTGAGGAGGGAGCCAGCTAGTTGTGCACATGCGCACCCTCCATGAGGCCGGAAACTGAGGAGGGTTTGGCGGCTGGGGGCAGAGGCTCAACCGGTCGCCAAATCCTCCTCCTCAGTTTCCGGCCTCGTGGAGGGTGCGCATGTGTGCCGGGGGCGCATACGTGGAGCAACCTAGTTCTGTGCATGCGCACCCTCCATGAGGCCGGAAACTGAGGAGGGTTTGGCGGCTGGGGGCGGAGGCTCAACCTCTGGTCGCCAAATCCTCCTCATTTTCCAGCCTCGTGGAGGGTGCGCATATGTGCCGAGGGCGCATGCGTGGAGCCAGATAGTTCTGCGCATTCGCCCCCGGCACACATGTACCTTCACGAGGCCAGAAACTGGAGGTGGAGGCTCCGCGCATGCGGTCTCTGGCCTTGTGGGCCGCCTTCCACGGGGATGGAGAAGTGGCATTTGGCGCCCCTGAAGATATGGCGTCCCTCGCGGGAGCTTACTTTGCGTAACGTAAGATCCAACCCTGGTGGCAACCAAGTCAATAGCAAGCGTTCTGGAGATGGTGACGCCGTGATCTCCGTAGGATTTTTCATTTCCTTCCCAGGTGAGTCACAAATGCCGGGGGCTTTGGAGGGAGTGCGTCACCAACATGCAAGACGGCATCCGGACCTGCGACCAGTATGACTCCATTTTAGCCGAACACCCTCGTAAGTCACCAAATGAGCAGATGTTCCTGGTGGCATCTACACTGTAGGAATACATGCAGTGTTGACCCCAGTTGACCTCCCATGGCTGTATAAGATTAATGCAAAGTAATATAGGGAAGGAAGACAACCAAAGTAAATGTGGGGAGGGGCTTGGATGCAGTTTCGTGCTCAACTGGCATCCGCCTCTCCTTTGTCCGCAGTGAAAATTGTGGTGACCCGCGCGTTGCTCATCACGGCCGACATCCTCTCGGTCTTTGCGCTGGTGCTGCTGGTGTCGGGCCTCGACTGCGTCAAGTTCCTCAAGGACGAGCCCCAGGTCAAGCTGAAGATGTGCTACGCCTCGGGCTGCGTGCTCGGCGTTGGAAGTAGGTATCGCCTTCTGTGACGAGGTGGTTATTTATATGTTAATCACATGTTTGTGTATGTATTTGGAGGAGACATTCTTTAAAAGCTGCAAAGAGTGAGCAGTAGAATGTTCGCAGCAGCAGGCTTTAGGCAGAGGCTGTTGCCATGACAACAGAGGCCACTCTAGCTTTAGAATGTTCAGTTTGAATCTGACAGTTGGAGAATGTCAGTTGGCCAGCTGCTGTGAGCATGGTTAGTTAGGGATTGACAGTTGCTGGAGCTGCAAGCTGTCTGTAGAAGCTGCAGTGTGCAGTTCAGTCTTGTGTGGGTTTAGAAACCCAGGTTAAGGACAAGTGTAGTCCTAGGGTTGAGAGTAACCCAGTATTAAGTAGTTACTTGTGTGTAACTGTATCAGGGGAAAACCCCCAGTGTTATATTGTTTAATATTGCAAGTTTGTACCTCTTCGGAGTAGTTTTGAAACCACCTAAGCTTTGAGCCCATTTGTGTAAAATAAACTGTTAAACACTTTCAACAAGAACATCTGTGGAAGTCGTTTGTTTACAAAGACCCTCACATCCAGTGGTCAAGCATTGACAAATGGTGGCAGCAAGTTAATTAATAATAATAAAGAAAGGAAAACAGTGATAACTGGTGGTTGTCCTGCCACACGGTTTAAAAAGTAAACAGGGTGAAGTTTCATCCTTTCGTTACATTTGGTGGCAGCGGTGGGATAGCCTGCCCTGCCACGGTTCGAAAAGTGAACGGTGAAGCATCGTTTCGTCACATTTGGTGGCAGCGGTGGGATAGCCTGCCCTGCCACGGTTCGAAAAAGTGACCAGTGAAGCATCGTTCGTCACATTTGGTGGCAGCGGTGGGATAGCCTGCCTTGCCACGGTTCAAAAGTGACCAGTGAAGCATCGTTTCGTCACATTTGGTGGCAGCGGTGGGATAGCCTGCCCTGCCACGGTTGAAAAGTGACCAGTGAAGCATCATTTCATCACATTTGGTGGCAGCGGTGGGATAGCCTGCCCTGCCACGGTTCAAAAGTGACCAGTGAAGCATCGTTTCGTCACATTTGGTGGCAGCGGTGGGATAGCCTGCCCTGCCACGGTTCGAAAAGTGACCATTGCACACTCCAATCCACACAGTTGGTGCCACCGGTGGGATAGCCTGCCCTGCCACGGTTCGAACAGTGACCGGTGAAGCATCATTTCATCACATTTGGTGGCAGCGGTGGGATAGCCTGCCCTGCCACGAGTTCGAAAAAGTGACCAGTGCAGCATCGTTTCGTCACATTTGGTGGCAGCGGTGGTATAGCCTGCCCTGCCACGGTTCGAAATAGTGTGAACTGTAGCATCGTTTCGTCACATTTGGTGGCAGCGGTGGGATAGCCTGCCCTGCCACGGTTCAAAAAGTGACCAGTGAAGCATCGTTTCATCACATTTGGTGGCAGCGGTGGGATAGCCTGCCCTGCCACGGTTCGAAAAGTGACCAGTGAAGCATCGTTTCGTCACATTTGGTGGCAGCGGTGGGATAGCCTGCCCTGCCACGGTTCGAAAAGTGACCAGTGAAGCATCGTTTCGTCACATTTGGTGGCAGCGGTGGGATAGCCTGCCCTGCCACGGTTCGAAAAGTGACCAGTGAAGCATCGTTTCGTCACATTTGGTGGCAGCGGTGGATAGCCTGCCCTGCCACGGTTCGAAAAGTGACCAGTGAAGCATCGTTTCATCACATTTGGTGGCAGCGGTGGGATAGCCTGCCCTGCCACAGTTCGAAAAGTGACCAGTGAAGCATCGTTTCGTCACATTTGGTGGCAGCGGTGGAATAGCCTGCCCTGCCACGGTTCGAAAAGTGACCAGTGAAGCATCGTTTCGTCACATTTGGTGGCAGCGGTGGGATAGCCTGCCCTGCCACGGTTTAAGAAAAGTGAATGGTGAAGCATCGTTTCGTCACATTTGGTGGCAGCGGTGGGATAAAAGGATAGCCTGCCCTGCCACAGTACTACACGGTTCACTCAGTTTGGTGTGCGAATAAACGAAGATCGACGCTAGCCTTCGGCGGGGGTTTACGATCCTTCGGTTCGTCACACCTTCCCTTGGTAAGCTACAAAACAGGGCAAGCTTTTCCCCCTCGTAAATTTGTATTATGTGTTTTTAAAAATAATATAAGAAATATTGTATAGTTTATTATTTATAGTGTCTGCTTTACCGTATTTTTCGCACCATAAGACGCAGTTTTTTTCCTCCCAAAGTGGGATGAAAAATCAGCTGCGTCTTATGGAGCGAAGACGCAGGAGGGAGGGGGAGCAGAGGGGGGATATATTGTACTTACCGGGCGGCGCGGAGGAACCCGAGGTGGAGCAGGAGGGGGGGCCACGAGGGCGGCCCCACGGAGATCCGAAGACAGAGGCGCATCTTCCTGACGTCAGGAAGATGCGCCCTGTCTTCGGGTCTCCGTGAGGCAGAAGATGCGCCTCTGTCTTCGGGCCTCCGTGGAGGCCGCCCTCGTGGCCCGAAGACAGAGGCGCATCTTCCTGACATCAAGAAGATGCGCCTCTGTCTTCGGTCTCCGTGAGGCCGCCCTCGTGCTCGAAGACAGAGGCGCATCTTCCTGACGTCAGGAAGATGCGCCTCTGTCTTCGGGTCTCCGTGGAGGCCGCCCTCGGGGCCCGAAGACAGAGGTGCATCTTCCTGACGTCAGGAAGATGCGCCTCTGTCATCGGGTCTCCGAGGCGTCCGCCCGCGGGGCCCGAAGACAGAGGCACATCTTCCTGACGTCAAGAAGATGCGCCTCTGTCGGGTCTCCGTGAGGCCGCCCTCATGGCCGAAGACAGAGGCGCATCTTCCTGACGTCAAGAAGATGCGCCTCTGTCTTCGGGTCTCCGTGGAGGCCGCCCTCGTGGCCCGAAGACAGAGGCGCATCTTCCTGACGTCAGGAAGATGCGCCTCTTCCGAGGAGGAAGGGGAGGAAGGCCTCGCCGGCTGTAAGTACGCACGGAAGGAGAGAGGCTGGAGGGAGGGAGGGAAGGAAGGAAGGAAGGAAGGAGGAAGAGGCCGCAGCGCCTCCGCAGGGCTCCCTTTTTTCCTATTTTCCTCCTCCAAAAACAGGGTGCGTCTTATCAGCAGGTGCGCCTTATGGTGCGAAAAATACGGTATATCATACGTAAAACTATGAAAACAAAATAAAAAACTTTAAAATCAATGTGAGTATAATTTTGCTATTCTCTCTCTCTCTTTTTCCCAATTGCTCTCCTTTCAGGCATCCTTGGACTGGTGGGTTCCATCTGGTACGCAGTCGACGTCTACGTGGAGAGAGCCACCTTGTTGCTCCACAGTGTGTTTCTGGGCATCTACCACGACTTTGGCTGGTCTTGTTGGATGGGCATGGCCGGGTCCGTGGGCTGTTTGGTGGCCTCTGTTGCCCTGACCTGCTGTCTTTATGCCATCAAAGGTCAGTGGCAAGACGTTCTCCAAATATTACCCTTGGAGAATGTAGAACAAATGGGTTTTTACATCATCATCATCATTATTATTATTATTATTGCAAGAGAAATGTAGAGAGCAGAGCAAAGGACTCTATGTAACATTTGTCGACCTCACCAAAGCCTTCGACACTCTGAGCAGAAAAGGTCTGTGGCAGATCCTGGAACGTCTAGGACAGTGTTTCCCAACCTTTTTTGAGCCGCGGCACACTTTTTCCATTTCCAAAATCCTGGGGCACACCACCAACCCAAATGACACAAAATGACACTCTAACACAGTCATACATATAGTTAATATGTTTTTAAATGTATGTATACACTCAGTGTGAAACCTGGGCCTGTTTCGATGCACACAACCTAGATATCCCACCTTGTGTGCTTCGGACATAGATATCCCGCCTTGTGTGCTTTGGACATAGATATCCCGCCTTGTGTGCTTCGGACATAGATATCCCGCCTTGTGTGCTTTGGACATAGATATCCCGCCTTGTGTGCTTTGGACTTAGATATCCCGCCTTGTGTGCTTTGGACCTAGATATCCCGCCTTGTGTGCTTTGGACATAGATATCCCGCCTTGTGTGCCTCGGACATAGATATCCCGCCTTGTGTGCCTCGGACATAGATATCCCGCCTTGTGTGCCTCAGACATAGATATCCCGCCTTGTGTGCCTCGGACATAGATATCCCGCCTTGTGTGCCTCGGACATAGATATCCCGCCTTGTGTGCTTCGGACATAGATATCCCGCCTTGTGTGCTTTGGACATAGATATCCCGCCTTGTGTGCTTCGGACATAGATATCCCGCCTTGTGTGCTTCGGACATAGATATCCCGCCTTGTGTGCCTCGGACATAGATATCCCGCCTTGTGTGCCTCGGACATAGATATCCCGCCTTGTGTGCCTCGGACATAGATATCCCGCCTTGTGTGCCTCGGACATAGATATCCCGCCTTGTGTGCCTCAGACATAGATATCCCGCCTTGTGTGCCTCGGACATAGATATCCCGCCTTGTGTGCCTCGGACATAGATATCCCGCCTTGTGTGCTTCGGACATAGATATCCCGCCTTGTGTGCTTTGGACATAGATATCCCGCCTTGTGTGCTTCGGACATAGATATCCCACCTTGTGTGCTTTGGACATAGATATCCCGCCTTGTGTGCTTTGGACATAGATATCCCGCCTTGTGTGCTTTGGACATAGATATCCCGCCTTGTGTGCTTCGGACATAGATATCCCGCCTTGTGTGCCTCGGACATAGATATCCCGCCTTGTGTGCCTCGGACATAGATATCCCACCTTGTGTGCTTTGGACATAGATATCCCGCCTTGTTGTGTAGATATCCCTTTGGACATAGATATCCCGCCTTGTGTGACTTCGGACATAGATATCCCACCTTGTTGTGTGATATCCCCTCTGTGTGGACATAGATATCCCGCCTTGTGTGCCTCGGACATAGATATCCCGCCTTGTGTGCCTCGGACATAGATATCCCGCCTTGTGTGCTTCGGACATAGATATCCCGCCTTGTGTGCTTCGGACATAGATATCCCGCCTTGTGTGTTTCGGACATAGATATCCCGCCTTGTGTGCCTCGGACATAGATATCCCGCCTTGTGTGTGCCTCGGACATAGATATCCCGCCTTGTGTGCTTCGGACATAGATATCCCGCCTTGTGTGCTTCGGACATAGATATCCCGCCTTGTGCTTCGGACATAGATATCCCGCCTTGTGTGCTTCGGACATAGATATCCCGCCTTGTGTGCTTCGGACATAGATATCCCGCCTTGTGTGCTTCGGACATAGATATCCCGCCTTGTGTGCTTCGGACATAGATATCCCGCCTTGTGTGCTTTGGACATAGATATGTGTGTTTCGGACATAGATATCCCGCCTTGTGTGCTTCGGACATAGATATCCCGCCTTGTGTGCTTCGGACATAGATATCCCGCCTTGTGTGCTTCGGACATAGATATCCCGCCTTGTGTGCTTCGGACATAGATATCCCTTGTGTGCCGGACACAGATATCCCGCCTTGTGTGCTTCGGACATAGATATCCCGCCTTGTGTGCTTCGGACATAGATATCCCGCCTTGTGTGCTTCGGACATAGATATCCCGCCTTGTGTGCTTCGGACATAGATATCCCGCCTTGTGTGCTTCGGACATAGATATCCCGCCTTGTGTGCTTCGGACATAGATATCCCGCCTTGTGTGTTTCGGACATAGATATCCCGCCTTGTGTGCTTCGGACATAGATATCCCGCCTTGTGTGCTTCGGACTGGGTCGCCTGGGCCGACGCTGCCCTATCATCACCTCCCGGTTCTTCAAGGCTCACCTGGGTTTCCCTCAGGCAGGGAGGGAGGAAGGAAGGAAGGAAGAAGGCCTGAGAGCAGGAGAGGCCGAGGCAGAACCCAGGCCAGGAGAGGAAGAAGGGAGGAGGCCCCGGGGCCGCCTCGGCCCCAAAGCCCGAACGAATCCTGAGCCAGCTGAGAGGAAAACAAAGCCCAACGCTCCTCTCTGGAAGCTCTCCGCCTCCTCCGGAAGTGACCTCACAGGGAAAGGCGCCGCCCGGCCCGGCCCCTCCTCAGCCTCCAACCAATTGCTTCTCCAGGAAGCCGAAGCCCCGCCCCCCTTGCTCGGGACTTCTGCCCTGAACAAACATGGTGGTGCCGGGCGGGAGACCCTTAGAGAGGCGGGGCTTGCTTCTTGGCCGGCGTTGATTGGCCCTGCTGGCGTCCAAGGGAGAGAGAGAGAGAGATGGAGAAACGGAGAGACAGAGAGAGAGGCAGGCTACCCAGATGACTCCTGGCGGGGTGGTCGGTTCTTCCACGGCACACCTGATGATCATTAGTGTGCCACGGCACAGCGGTTGGGAAACACCGGTCTAGGATGTCCCCCCAAATTCCTCCAAATGATTATCCTGTTACATGAGGGCCAGCGCGGTCAAGTCAGATATGGCGATGCTGTCTCGGAGCCCTTTCTCATAAATAATGGAGTGAAACAAGGTTGTGTTCTTACACCAACCCTATTTACAATCTTCTTCAGCATGATGCTCCAAAGGGCTACAGCAGACCTTGAAGAAGAAGACGGCATATATATACGCTATCGTACTGATGGTAGCGTGTTCAACTTAAGCCGCCTGAGGGCTCACCCGTGGGGATTATAATGGTGTTCTTCCTGTAGTGTGGGCTGGTAGAGGACTTCCTTTTTCTTCAGGCTGACTTCCAGCCCAAACAGCTCTGCAGCTGTTGCAAAGCAGGATGTTAATCCCATGCTGACGTGGGGATGATGGTGTTCTTCCTGTGGTGCGGGCTGGTAGAGGACTTCCCTTTTCTTCAGGCTGACTTCCAGCCCAAACAGCTCTGCAGCTGTTGCAAAGCAGGATGTTATTCCCATGCTGACGTGGGGATGATGGTGTTCTTCCTGTGGTGTGGGCTGGTAGAGGACTTCCCTTTTCTTCAGGCTGATTTCCAGCCCAAACGGCTCTGCAGCTGTTGCAAAGCAGGATGTGAGGCCTATGCTGACGTGGGGACGATGGTGTTCTTCCTGTGGTGCGGGCTGGTAGAGGACTTCCCTTTTCTTCAGGCTGACCTCCAGCCCAAACAGCTCTGCAGCTGTTGCAAAGCAGGATGTTAGGCCTATGCTGACGTGGGGACGATGGTGTTCTTCCTGTGGTGCGGGCTGGTAGAGGACTTCCCTTTTCTTCAGGCTGACTTCCAGCCCAAACAGCTCTGCAGCTGTTGCAAAGCAGGATGTGAGGCGCTGCAGGGCTGCTTCTGATTGGGCGACAAGGGCAGCATCGTCAGCAAAAAGCAGCTCACGGACTAGATAGTTTAGACTGAGTCTTAGTGCGAGCCTTCAGAAAATAAATAAAGTATATTATTATTATTATTATTATTATCTTTCTCCTTCCCAAAGGCGATGCTGCCCCTTCCAGGAGGTTCCAACACCCTGTCTATTATCCTCGAACTGTTCCCTCCAAGATGTACGCGGTCGCATCCCGAGTGTGACGCCGACACGGAAGGGTTTCGTTGCATGGCGGAAAGGACTCCGTTGTCGGCTTTGGGAACAAGGCAGCATTGCAGCATCGTCTTGAGTTTGCAGCGTCCGCGTCGCCCTCTTCCCTCTGTCATTATTTCTAAGCATATCCATATCAACCAACATATGCAATATTACCGCAAATTATTTCCAATTTGTAGTAATATTGCATATCCAACAGTAAAGCGCAAATAATTTGAGGGATTGTTAGCTGCCTTGAGTCTCCATGGGGAGAAAGGCATGGTATAAATAAAGTTTAATTATCTATCTATCTATCTATCTAATAAAAGTCAGTGTGTGCGGACGGTGGTGCGGTGGGAGGAATGTGCGCCAGCGTTTTGATTGGCTGCTACTGTGAGATTATTTGCATAAAAGGGCTCTGATTGGCCAGCCTCAGAACTCCAACATTCTACGGCCCCAGACAGAGGGGATTGGTCGCCACTGAAATGGTATTTGCATAAAGGACTTCCGATTGGCCAACCACATTCCAACATTCTAAAGTGACTCAGAGGGAAAAGGAAAGGCACTGCGGCCCACAGCAATGACGGATCAGGACCACACTTGGCACACAGGGGCCCAAAGGCCCCACTTCACAACCTGGTATGGTTAAGGGCAGGATGGGCCACGAATGATGGGATCTGCAGTACCTTCACCTCATTCACTTCCCCAACAACACTGTAGCCAATATAAATCACAGACCACGCCCAAAGGGCCCCAGACAGAGGGGATTGGTTGCCACTGAAATGGTATTTGCATAAAGGACTCCGATTGGCCAACCACATTCCAACATTCTAAAGTGACTCAGAGGGAAAAGGAAAGGCACTGCGGCCCACAGCAATGACGGATCAGGACCACACTTGGCACACAGGGGCCCAAAGGGCCCACTTCACAACCTGGTGTGGTTAAGGGCAGGATGGGCCACGAATGATGGGATTTGCAGTACCTTCACCTCATTCATTTCCCAAACAACACTGTAGCCAATATAAATCACAGACCACGCCCAAACGGCCCCAGACAGAGGGGATTGGTTGCCACTGAAATGGTATTTGCATAAAGGACTCCGATTGGCCAACCACATTCCAACATTCTAAAGTGACTCAGAGGGAAAAGGAAAGGCCTCAGGCAGTCAGACACTGCGGCCCACAGCAGTGACAGATCAGGACAAAACTTGCCAAACAGGGGCCCAATGGCCTACTTCACAAAGCGACCCTCACCCAATGACCCATACAGACAAAAATTAGCACACAGAGCCCCCTTGACCCACTCTGCATTCTGGTGCTGTTTGGAGGGGGATGGACGATGGCCAATGGGACTTGCAGTACCTTCACTAAGTTCCTGAGACCACTGTGAGCCACATACACATCTAATAGGAACCAACCTTGGCACACAACGGCTTCCTCAAATAACCCGGGCACCGCCGGGTCCCCAAGCTAGTGTATATATACTAGCTGTACCCGGCAGGCGTTGCTGTGCCCTATTTAGGAGATGCGAGAAAGTCTGAGTATGTAAGGGTTGAAAATGATGTTACTTACGGTCTTAGTGGGGTCATGGCTGTGTCGTTGTGGGTTGTTCTTGTGGGTGGGATGTTGAAGTCCTGTGGAGTTGTCCTGTGTTTGTAGTGTTGTGTTGTGTTGTGGTTGGAGTATAGGTGGAATTGGTTTTTGTTCGTGGTGGTGGTAAGCGTTGCGTGTGCGGGCTCCCGTAAGGTTGGGGGGATGGGTTGTGATAGGAAGTTGTGCTGTGTTGTGTGGGTAGGACTTGCTGGAGTATTGTGCCTGGGACGTGTGTGTATTTGGAGGTGTGCGTGGTGGTGAGTAGTGAGTGCAGTCCTGGCTTTTGTGTTGGGGAAGTTGTCAGGTATTTGTGGGGTTTATTTTGTGTGTGTTGTGGTGACATAGTTGTCTCAGTCTGGCTGTGTGCTGGTTGTGATGTGGAGGGGGTGTGGCTTTTGCCAGTGGTGTTTGTTGTGAATTTTGGTTGGGTGGGTTTTTGTGTTGCAGGATTGGTTTTTTGTGTGGGTTTTGCAAGTTTGTGTTATTCCAGCGGTATGTGTTGGTCAGTGGTGTCCCTGGTGCCCTATTTGTTATGTCCTCCTGGTAGTTGTTATGTCCGCCTGTGTTAGTTGGTTGTACTGTGTAGGTTTCTGTTTAGCAGTGGTATGTATGAGTTGTGTGTGTTGTGTGTCTGTTGTGTTGTGGGTCTGTAGAGGTAGGCATCGCGAGTTGTGTGGCTGTCATGTTGTGGGTGTGGTGTTTGTAAAGTGGAGGACTGGTGGTGTGTGGGTGGGATGGTGGTTGGAGAAGAGTTTGTGGTGTTGAGTGTGTAGTTTGTTGTTGTGAGTGTATAGTGGTAGTGTGGTGTAGATGTACGGTGTGTATGTGGGGTGTGTTGGTTGTACTGTGATGGTTTCTGTATAGCAGTGGTATGTATGTGTTGTGTGTGTTGTGTGTGAGTTGCGTTGTGGGTCTCTAGAGGTAGGCATCGCGAGTTGTGTGGCTGTCATGTTGTGGGGGTGGTGTTTGTAAAGTGGAGGATTGGTGGTGTGTATTTGGGATAGTGGTTGGAGAAGAGTGTGTGGTGTTGAGTGTGTAGTTTGTTGTTGTGAGTGTGCAGTGGTAGTGTGGTGTGGAGGTACGGTGTGTATGTGGGGTGTGTTAGTTGGTTGTACTGTGCAGGTTTCTGCTTAGCAGTGGTATGTATGTGTTGTGTGTGTTGTGCGTCTGTTGTGTTGTGGGTCTCTAGAGGTAGGCATCGCGAGTTGTGTGGCTGTCATGTTGTGGGGGTGGTGTTTGTAAAGTGGAGGATTGGTGGTGTGTATTTGGGATAGTAGTTGGAGAAGAGTGTGTGGTGTTGAGTGTGTAGTTTGTTGTTGTGAGTGTGCAGTGGTAGTGTGGTGTGGAGGTACGGTGTGTATGTGGGGTGTGTTAGTTGGTTGTACTGTGCAGGTTTCTGTTTAGCAGTGGTATGTATGCGTTGTGTGTGTTGTGCGTCTGTTGTGTTGTGGGTCTCTAGAGGTAGGCATCGCGAGTTGTGTGGCTGTCATGTTGTGGGTGTGGTTTTTGTAAAGTGGAGGACTGGTGGTGTGTGGGTGGGATGGTGGTTGGAGAAGAGTTTGTGGTGTTGAGTGTGTAGTTTGTTGTTGTGAGTGTATAGTGGTAGTGTGGTGTGGATGTACGGTGTGTATGTGGGGTGTGTTAGTTGGTTGTACTGTGCAGGTTTCTGTTTAGCAGTGGTATGTATGCGTTGTGTGTGTTGTGTGTGAGTTGTGTTGTGGGTCTCTAGAGGTAGGCATCGCGAGTTGTGTGGCTGTCATGTTGTGGGGGTGGTGTTTGTAAAGTGGAGGATTGGTGGTGTGTATATGGGATAGTGGTTGGAGAAGAGTGTGTGGTGTTGAGTGTGTAGTTTGTTGTTGTGAGTGTGCAGTGGTAGTGTGGTGTGGAGGTACGGTGTGTATGTGGGGTGTGTTAGTTGGTTGTACTGTGCAGGTTTCTGTTTAGCAGTGGTATGTATGTGTTGTGTGTGTTGTGCGTCTGTTGTGTTGTGGGTCTCTAGAGGTAGGCATCGCGAGTTGTGTGGCTGTCATGTTGTGGGTGTGGTGTTTGTTAAGTGGGTGTCTTTTGTTGTGGGTGTCTTTTGTCCTGTCAGTGGTATGTATGTGCTCTGTGCACATAGTTGTGTATCTTCTGCATATTGGCGTTGTGTGATATTTTTTGCTGGCTTGGCCTTTTGGATTGTGTTTCTCGAGTGTGGTAACCTGCTCCCTCCTAGATCTTGACCTTGACAGTTTAACCCTCAAACACCAACTGACTGAACTCAAATCACTCAGCATTCTGTCCTAGCCTTGGCTGGCTCTGCCCAGCGTTACTATGGTTACTCAGCCTCCCTGCATTTTGTGTGGGCCGATGTTGGTCAATGGGTTTCGCTGGCTGCCGCAAAGGATGCTGGGAAATGTAGTTTTTTTAAATCGTTGTTTTGGGGGCCTTATAGGTTTTGGGGGGGAAAGTTTCTTTGCTAAAAACCTTCCTTGCCTGAGGCCTATTTGTGTTGGCAAGTTTGGTGTCTCTGCCTTGGAAGGTTTCTCTGCCTCTGGCAGTCGTTCCATGACAAGTCTTCCTTTATATATATAGATGAGCAATGCAAATAGTTGTGAAAAGCAACCTACTGGAGGCACAAGGCACATCAAAACGACCCTGCAAGGCCCTGGTTTAATAAGAGGCGAGAGAAAGGGTCTGAACAAAGCATCACAGGTAAGTGCACAACCTTCGTTCGAAGACAAGCTCCTTCTTCCGTGGGCTCCGGGTTCGAAGAGAGTTGGCGACCGTCAACAAAAGGCCACTGGAAGTGGCACTGGCCACCCCCGCCACGGCCACCCAGAAGGAATAGCCGAGCTCATAAGTCACACCAGGGATGCCCAAGCCGACCTGAAAGAGAATGGAGATGTTGAGACGACACAGTGGCGCGGAAAGAGGGTGGAATCAAGCCGGACAGGTTCTGACTGAGGATCCTGCAGCAGAGAGTTCCGCAGTCCCCTGCTGCCACGTGAGCCGGGCTGCATAAGAACAAAGCCCAGAAAAATAGCTTTCTTCTCTCCTTCTCCCCTCGGCCTCTGCCTCTGCTCCATTTTTATTGCCTCTGCCTCTGCTCTCCCCCTTATTATTCAACGCGTATATGCGCCCCCTGGCCCAGCTGGCCCGCGACTTTGGTCTGGAGTGTTATCAGTATGCGGATGACACCCAGCTTCTGCTGAGAATGGACGGCAGGCCGGACACCGTACCCGATTGTTTCCATCAGTGCCTTGAAGCCGTGACTGGCTGGCTGCGGACCAGCCGGCTGAAGGTGAACCCGTCGAAGACGGAGATCTTGTGGCCCGGCCGGCCTGGGGGGGTGGGTGCCGGTTGCCTACCCTGGATGGCGAACGGCTTAACCCGTCGCCTGTTGTTAAGAGCTTAGGTGTTCAGTTGGACCCCCTGCTGACCATGGAGACCCAGGTCTCTGCGGCCAGCAGGGCGTCATTCTTTCACCTACGTCAGGCTAGGCGACTGGCACCCTACCTCTCCAGGGACGATCTGGCCACGGTGATCCAAGCGACGGTCATCTCGAGATTAGACTACTGTAACGCCCTCTACGTTGGCCTTCCCTTGGCGACAGTTCAGAAACTCAAGCTGGTGCAGAATGCCGCAGCTCGCTTGTTGACGGGAACGTCGGTAAGGGAGCATATTACGCCCATTCTTCGGCAGCTGCACTGGCTTCCTGTTGAGTACCGAATTGCCTTCAAGGTGTTGGTGTTAACCTTTAAGGCTTTACACGGCCTAGGGCCTGCGTACCTGAGGGACCGCCTTGCCCCATACGTACCCCCGAGATCACTACGTTCAGGGAAGTCTAATCTCCTCCTGGTTCCATCAGTCCGCACCTGCCACTTGTCCGCGACTAGGCAGAGGGCCTTTTCCGTGGTGGCCCCGGTACTCTGGAACTCTCTCCCAGATGATGTCCGTGCCGCCACGGAGCTCATTTCGTTCCGCAGGGCCTGTAAGACCGCCCTGTTCAAATTGGCCTTTGGCTAGGCTGAATAAACCAAATGTACTCTTTTCTGACCAGTACCCGGACCCTGGAACGCCATGGCCTGACACAATTGTTACACTCGGGACCAATGTGTATTTTATGTTGTTTTATGCTGTTTTATTGTACGGCGTCATGAATGTGACATGTCAGCCGGTTTTATGATGTTATCCGCCCCGAGCCTGCTGGGAGGAGCGGAATACAAGAAGGAACAAATAAATAAATAAATAAATAAATTTCCCCTGACACATTGTAGCCAGGACAGCCACAGAAAGCATCCTTTTCTAAGTCATTCTGAGGATGGAGGACAGGCCGGGATCCATCCCCGATAATTTCCAACACTGCCTCGAGGCCGTTACTGGATGGCTGCGTGCCAGTAGGTTGAGGGTGAATCCGGCGAAGACGGAGATCTTGTGGTCGGGCCGCCCGGGTGGTGTAGATGTCCAGCTTCCGACCCTGGACGGTGTGGCGCTATGCCCATCGCCTTCCGTTAAGAGCCTGGGGGTCCATCTGGACTCCCAGCTGACCATGGAGGCCCAGGTCTCCGCGGTCAGCAAGGTTGCTTTTTTTCATCTGCGACAGGCTCGGAGGCTGGCCCCCTATATCTCCCGGAATGACCTGGCCACGGTGATCCAAGCTACGGTCATCTCAAGGCTGGATTACTGTAACGCGCTTTACGTTGGCCTTCCTTTGTCGGGCGACCCGGAAGCTCAAGTTGGTGCAGAACACTGCCGCCCGGCTCCTGTCTGGAACCCCAGCAGGCCGCCACATCACACCTGTTTTGCAGGATCTGCACTGGCTCCCAATCGAGCACCGGATCTCCTTCAAGGTGTTGGTTCTTACCTTTAAGGCCTTGCATGGCCTGGGGCCAGCGTATTTGAGGGACCGACTCACCCCACACTGTCCCCGAGATCACTACGCCCGAGGATGCTAATTTGTTAGAGATACCCTCGGCGAAATCGGCTAAACTGACATCTACTCGCCGGAGGGCGTTCTCCGTTATAGCTCCTACGCTGTGGAACGCCTCCCGGCTGGAACGCGGGGCTATAAAGGACCTGCTCCCGTTTAGACGCGCCTGCAAAACTTATTTGTTTAAGCAGGCCTTCGGTGAGTAGGTCCTGCCCATGTTCCGCTTTTTTTTTAGCCGCTGTCCTGGGGTGTCACGCTATCTAATTTCTGAACTGTACCTGGGGGTTTTGTATTTTGCTGTTTTAACTGTTTAATTGCCTTAGATGTTTTATCGCATTGCTTGTGTGTAGTTGTACCTTCGGTTCCTGTGAGCCGCCGCGAGCCTCAGGGAGTCGGCGGCATAGAAACCCGAATAATAAATAAATAAATAAATAAATAAATAAGTAGCAGCATCGGTTTTTCTCCCAAAGATACATTTATTATTATTTATTATTTATTAAGTTCGATTTGGTATACCGCTCTCTCTGGAGCCCAGAGCGGTTCACAAGAATGGCAGATTAAAAACATAAAACACATAATACATTAAAATACATTAAAACAATTCCAATCCCCCGACTAAAACAAATTGCAGACCGGGCTGCAGTACAGTGGCAGGCTAGCAGCAGGATAGCAGGTGCGGTAAACAGCAATCAGCTATGGGCCGAATGCCTTTCTAAACAACCACGTTTTTACTGCTCTGCGGAACGGCAGAAGGGCTCGAGTGGCCCGTATCCCTTCAGGAAGGCTGTTCCACAGAGTTGGTGCCACTACGGTGAACGCCCTCCGACGGGTAGTGTCCAGTCTACAGACCCTAACACTGGGCACATCCAATAAGTTGAGCTCCTCTGAGCGCAGCGATCTCCTGGGCGCATAAGGGGTAAGCCGCTCCCTCAGGTACACTGGCCCCAAACCATACAAGGCCTTGAAAGTTAGAACTAACACCTTGAAGGTGACCCGGGATTCAATTGGGAGCCAGTGCAGCTCGCGCAAGAGTGGAGTCACGTGATCAGATCTTAAGGCTCATGAGAGCAGGCGGGCTGCAGCGTTCTGCACCAGCTTAAGTTTCCGGATCGCCGACAAGGGTAGGCCAATGTACAGCGCATTACAGTAGTCGAGCCTTGAGATGACCGTGGCTTGGATCACCGTGGCCAGGTCGCAGCGGGAGAAGTAAGGAGCCAGCTGTTTCGCCAGATGCAGATGGAAGAAGGCTGTCTTGCAGGTGCAGCCAATCTGCGCCTCCATCAACAGCTGAGCATCCAGCCGGACCCCCAAACTTTTGACAGATGGTTATGGCAGAGGGCCGCACCGTCGAACGTCGGCAGCTGGTCTCTACCCCTCCGGGCGGCCTAGCCACAAGATCTCCGTCTTCGCCGGGTTCACCTTCAACTTACTGGCTCGCAACCATCCAGTTACGGCTTCAAGGCAGAGATGGAAATTATCGGGTACAGAGACCACCCCGGGGTCCATCCTCAGAATGAGCTGGGTGTCATCAGCGCACTGGTGGCACTCCAGCCCAAAACTCCGCACCAATTGGGCGAGTGGTCGCATATAGATGTTAAATAACAGCGGGGAGAGAATGGCCCCCTGAGGGACTCCACAAAGTAGAGGGGAGCCCTCGGAGACCACCCCTCCCCACTTCACTCGCTGCCGGCGGTTTTGGAGGAAGGAGGACAGCCAGTTGAGGGCTGTCCCCCCTTACCCCCGACCGCCAGGCGGTGTGTCAAAAGTTGGTAATCGACAGTATCAAACGCTGCCGTGAGGTCCAATAACACGAGCAGCGCCGATCCGCCTCGGTCCAAGTGGCAGCGGAGTAGGTCTGTGATGGAGACCAGGACGGTCTCCGTCCCATGGCCCGAACGGAAGCCGGACTGGAAGGGGTCTAGCCAGGTTGCATCATCCAGGAATGCCTGCAGCTGGTCCATTGCTGCCCTCTCAATCACCTTGCCCAGGTACGGAAGATTGGACACTGGGCGGTAATTGGAGGGAGCCGCGGGGTCTAACCCGGGCATACCTTTCTGCCACATTGCCTCAAACACAAAAGAACACACCTTTCCCAAGCGGCAGAACCTCTGCCCGCTTCTCCCAGGCGCCATTTTGGTGCCTGGGGGCGGGGGGAAATGCTCCAGTAAAAACCGCGGATACGGAGTCCTCATTGACTTCCTACAGAACCGGTATCCGCCAAATTTTAGTTTCATCAATCGGCTCCATTTTTGTTTCATTTTCCACTTGCAATATTTCTATACATTCCTGTCAATTCGGATTTCCCGTTCTAACCTCTCCCTTGTCTGGGGAGAGCAAGCCGTAGTGGTATTTTATTCACGCAAGCAGAAGCTCTCACGCTCCGGTTTTCACCCCGCTCAGCTGTTCCAAAGGAGGGGGCCGCGAGCGACCTTTTACCCGGTTCTCATGAAGAAGCTGCCTGAAGAGGATTTCCCACAGGCGGGGGCTATGTATTCCATGGCGATTCCAGCAAACCCGAGCCCGGGGCCGGCAGGACTATGGAGGGACCGGCCTGGGGGGCATTGCGGAAGGGATACATAGTCTCCCAAGGACCCGTTTCAGCTCTATGGACTCTTTCTTTCCCTGGACTCTCATGGCTTCTGGATTCTCACCCTGTGAGAGACTCAGGGTATCGTGCGGCTTGGGAATTCTAGTTTCCCCAAGTACCGTGGCCAAATCTCTAGTTTCCTCAAGGACCAGCGAGCCAGAACACAGGCTCTTCCCCCATGGGACTCCAAAAGCCCTTTCCCCACTATTTTCCTGCTGCTTCTATGGACTGATCAGGCCCGGATCATGGCCTTTTGGCGCCCTAGGCCAAAGGCTCTGACCCCGCCCCTGACTACACCCCCGCCTTGGCTCCGCCCCTGCCCCACCCCAGCTCCGCCCCCACCCTGCCCCGGCTCCGCCCCCACCTCCTTGCCGGCGCAGCCGAAAAGGCCCTTTTCAGGCCACCATGATGGCTTTTGGAGGGAGGGAGGAGCCGTGGGGAGTGTCCCTGCGGCCAGGGCCGGTTCGTCCATTAGGCGGACTACGCAGGCACGTAGGGCAACGTCACCCGGGAGGGGCGCCCCGCCGCCCGCCGCCAAACGAATGTGTTTAAGTTGAAATGCTTTTTGGTTCACTTACTACGGCATGCGCGGAGCTTTTCGCGCATGCGCAGAAACTTCTACAGACGCTACAGCGCCTGTAGGACTTCTGCGCATGCGCACCTCCCGCTTTGACTCCAGAGCGCAGCTTTGGAGCCGTGCGCAAGACGCAGCAGTTTCGCGTGCGCACAGATTGGCACATGCGCACTGGGCTCCAAAGCGGGAGGCGCGCTCTGGAACCAGTGCACGTGCGCACAGATTGGCGCATGCGCACTGGGCTCCAGGGTGTGACTCGCGCTCGGGAGCAACTGGGGGGAGCGCAAATTTTTTTTCGCGTACCCCCCCAGAATAGGTAGGTCCGCCCCTGCCTGCGGCTCTTCCCTCCCTCCTTAAGCCACCATGCCGGCCTAAAAAGGGCCCTTTCAGCTGCGCCAGCGAGGAGGCGGGGGCGGAGGCGGGGCTGGGGCGGAGCCTTTGGAGCCAAACAAAGGGGGGGCGGGGCAGCCATGGATGGCGCTTCCGCCGCCGCGCACATGCGCACTTTTTAATTTTTTTTAAATTTTTTAAAAAAACTTTGGGGGGGGGGTCCGGACCTGCTGCGGCCCCCCCATGGCTGCCGCCCTAGGCCACGGCCTAGGGTGGCCTTATAGGTAATCCGGGCATGGGACTGATGGCGCTTCAAGGGGCTCCCAGAAAGCGGAATTAGAACCACGCGCTACGTCCTCAAGTTGGAAGGGATCCCCAGGGGTCACATAGTCCAACTCCGCCATGGTGTCATGCAGCGGAGCGAGTGGTTGAAGGGTGGAACAACATCTTTCAAAAGCAGATCATCTCAACATCAATTCTTATTTATTTATTTATTTATTTAACCTTTTTATTGATAAGACAAACCATGCAATTCACCGTTCTGGCCACAAGGTGGCAGGAAAGGTATAACGAACGCATCTGCAATGATCCCACTAAGGCTGGGAAAAAAAATCCACTAATTTGAAGGCCACTGTGAAGTTATTGCATGAATTACTATGCAGTGTTTACTGGGACACATAGTTATGGCTATTTTTCTTTCTTTCTAATTATTACAATTTCCTGAAGGGGGCGTGCTTAGGAGTAAGCTTGGAGGGAAACGAGGGGAGTTAGGATTGGCTGGTAGAGAGAGGGCGGAGCCAAATCCAATCTATACATTCCATATCCAGGAACCAGCACCCATTCTTGGCTTCTCCAGGAATGGGAAAGACGTGTAACTTTATGAATCCTTCACTATCGAGGCATGACACGATCTAATTCAGGGGTGGGCAATTATTTTTTCCAAGGGGCCACGCGAGAGCCAAAAAATATTATGGAGGGCCGCACCTAAAGGCTGAACTACATTCTAATCTACATTATTTATTTATTTACTAAATTTACTATATATTACACATCATTAATATTAACATATTAATATATTGAGGAAATATTCATATATTATTAGTATTAATATCATAATTATTATATTATAGTATATATATATATATAGGCATTCTAATATATTGAAATAATAATATAATATAACATTATATTATATTAGTTATTATATTATTATAATAAAATTATTATTATAAAATAATAATAAAAACCACTAAAATAAAATGAAATGAAATAACAGTGGGGGAGCTCCCACTGTTAGCCCCAGCTTCTGCCAACCCAGCAGTTCAAATACATGCAAATGTGAGGTCCTGCTTCTACAAGAAAGGAACATATACCAAAGTGCATTCACATTAATAGACCCTGAGGAGGACAGGCAAGATTTATTATTATTATTATTATTATTATTATTATTATTATAAGAATTAGAGCAGTGGGTTCAAGCGCTGAGATGCAGAACTTCCTCACTGAAAGGTTGCCAGTTCAAATCTGGGGAGTGCGGGGAGCTCCCACTGTTAGCCCCAGCTTCTGCCAACCCAGCAGTTCAAATACATGCAAACGTGAGGTCCTGCTTCTACAAGAAAGGAACATATAGCACATTAATAGACCCTGAGGAGGGACAGGCAAGATTTATTATTATTATTATTATTATTATTATTATAAGAATTAGAGCAGTGGGTTCAAGCGCTGAGATGCAGTACTTCCTCACTGAAAGGTTGCCAGTTCAAATCTGGGGAGTGCGGGAGCTCCCACTGTTAGCCCCAGCTTCTGCCAACCCAGCAGTTCAAATACATGCAAACGTGAGGTCCTGCTTCTACAAGAAAGGAACATATAGCACATTAATAGACCCTGAGGAGGGACAGGCAAGATTTATTATTATTATTATAATTATAATTATATTATAAGAATTAGAGCAGTGGGTTCAAGCGCTGAGATGCTGAACTTCCTAACTGAAAGGTTGCCAGTTCAAATCTGGGGAGTGCGGGGAGCTCCCACTGTTAGCCCCAGCTTCTGCCAAAACCAGCAGTTCAAATACATAGTAAACCACACACAGAGACCCCAACCCACCTTTTCCTTTTCTTTCCTCCTCTTTCTCGCCCGTGGCTTCCTTGCTGAAGAGAGGGAGGCGGGGGCGGCTGCGGGGCGGCGTGGTGCTTTGTGTCGGCGGGGGGGGGGAGGGAGCGAAGTGCCTTCTCCTGCCCCTCGTTGCGGCCTGAGGGTCTCTGCGCGATGCCGCCTGTGATCTCACCGCGCAGAGACCCTTGGGGAGGCGGGGCCTCCCGCGGAAGCTCCCCTGGAGCTGCAACGAGGCTTGAGGGTCGTAAAAGGCATCCTCAAAATCCAGCAATTAGATCAGGGGTGGGCAACCTACGGCCCGCGGGGGCGCATCTGGCCCTCCGGGTGATGCCATCCGGCCCGCGGCTTCCTTGCCAAAGAGAGGGAGGCGGGGGCAACGCGGCTTCCTTGCCGAAGAGAGGGAGGTGAGCGAGGGCAGCCACAAAGCAACATGATGGGTCTCTGTGCGATGCCGCCTGTGACCTCATCGCGCAGAGACCCTTGGGGAGGCAGGGCCTCCCGCGGAAGCTCCCCTGGAGCCGCAATGAGGGACGGGAGAAGGCACTTCGTGTCAGATTATTGCTTTTTGAATAGCAATTCATGAGTCAGCACAAGATATATTTTCGCAGTTTGAGATGACCTGCAGTGTGACATGTTTGACACCAGATGGCGCTGTCTCAAGACTGCTAAATGGAACCTTGAGGAATGTCAGTTACAAAGTGACAGTTGGGATTTGACAGTTGGGATTTAATATCTGTGAGGAAAGGATGTTTAGAAAGGTAGCTGTGATGGCTGTTGTTTTTCGATGTTTTGCCAGTTATTGTTAAATACAATTCAATACAAAGTTATATATTTACCTTGTGAATTGAATGAGAGTTTCATTATTCACTTGTACAGAGACTAGAGTTTTTGGGCCGATGGGGAATTAAACTTCTATATTTCTGTTGCCTATCCGCTGTGACATAAATACTCAACGCCGAAGACTTCGCTCCCTCCCTCCCTCCCTCCCTTTTTGCCGGACACAAAGCATCACGTTGCTTTGTGGCTGCCCTCGCTCACCTCCCTCTCTTCGGCAAGGAAGCCGCGGGCCGGGTGGCGTCACTCGGAGGGCCGGATGCGGCCCGCGGGCCATAGTTTGCCCACCCCTGATCTAGTTGCTGGATTTTGAGGATGCCTTTTACGACCCTCAAGGATCCAGACGGCCTCCTAGATACCTGAACGCTATTCCTTTCCTCTTTGGAAGCTCAACCTACCTCCAGCTCGTACTTCTGGATGGTGTCGATGCCGTACCAAAAAACAGCAACGGCTCCGGAAAGACCTATTAAAGAGAGGGAACCCCACATTGTGGTTCTCAGCAATTCTGTTCAGTAGAGTTTGTTTGTTTGTTTGTTGATTTATTTATTTATTTATTTATTTATTTATTATTCAATTCTATACACCACCACTCCCAAAGGCTTGGAGCGGTTTACAAATAGAATAAAACAATTCTGAGCTGAAACGATAAAAAACGGAATTAACATTCGATTTCGGTAGCCCAGTTCAAAGGCTAGCCAAAAAAGATGGGTCTTGCAGGCCCTCCGAAAAGTTGTTAAATCCCGCAGTGCCCGGGTTTCGGCAGGTAGTGTCAGATTATTGCATTTTGAATAGCAATTCATGAGTCAGCACAAGATATATTTTCGCAGTTTGAGATGACCTGCAGTGTGACATGTTTGACACCAGATGGCGCTGTCTCAAGACTGCTAAATGGAACCTTGAGGAATGTCAGTTACAAAGTGACAGTTGGGATTTAATATCTGTGAGGAAAGGATGTTTAGAAAGGTAGCTGTGATGGCTGTTGTTTTTCGATGTTTTGCCAGTTATTGTTAAATACAATTCAATACAAAGTTATATATTTACCTTGTGAATTGAATGAGAGTTTCATTATTCACTCGAACAGAGACTGGAGTTTTTGGGCCGATGGGGAATTAAACTTCTATATTTCTGTTGCTTATCCTCTGTGACATAAATACTCAACGCCGAAGAGGTAGGGCATTCCAAAGTGAGGGAGCCACAACCGAAAAGACTCTGTGCCTTGTGGCTGTGAGGCGATAGGTCTTAAAATTAGGGATTTCAAGCAGGTTCTGATCTTTAGAACATAAGAAGAGCCATGTTCCAAAGCCAAGGAGCCACCACTGAAAAGGCCCTGTCTCTCGTCCCCACCAATCGCGCCTGCGAAGAAGGCGGGACCGAGAGCAGGGCCTCTCCGGATGATCTTAAGCATCTTGAAGGTTCGTAGGGGAGATGTGTTCGGACATGTAAGTTGGACCAGAACCGTTTAGGGCTTTAAAGGCTAAAGCCAGCACTTTGAATTGTGCCCGGAAGCAAACTGGTAGCCAGTGGAGCTGGCGCAACAGGGGAGTTGTGCGCTCCCTGAGTGCCACTGTTATCAACCTGGCTGCTGTCCATTGGACCAGTTGAAGCTTCCGAACAGTCTTCAAAGGCAGTCCCACGTGGAAGGCGTTGCAGTAATCTATACGGGATGTAACCAGAGCGTGGACCACCGTGGCCAAGTCAGACTTCCCAAGGTATGGGCGCAGCTGGCGCACAAGTTTTAATTGTGCGAATGCTCCCCTGGCCACCGCCGAGACCTGGGGTTCCAGGCTCAGCGATGAGTCCAGGATCACTCCGAGGCTGCGAACCTGCGTCTTCAGGGGGAGTGTCACCCAGTTTAACACAGGCTGTAACCCTATGCCCTGTTCGGCCTTTCGACTGACCAGGAGGACCTCTGTCTTGTCTGGATTCAGTTTCAATCTGTTAGCCCTCATCCAGTCCGACACAGCGGCCAATAAGAACATAAGAACATAAGAAGAGCCATGCTGAATCGGGCCTCAGCCCATCTAGTCCAGCATTCTGTGTCACACAGTGGCCCACCAGTTGTACACGGGATCTCGAGCAGAAAGGAGGGCAAAACCCTCACCTGCTCCCCGACCCCCACAACCAGTACCCGGGAAAATCCGGCCTGCCTCCATCAACACAGAGGTGGCACTTGGATGTCCATTTCAGGAACTACTGATTCCCTTGGTATCCATGAATCTGTCTAATCCTGCCTTGAAGCTGACCAGGCTGACCGCTGTCACAACCTCCTCTGGAAGTGAGTTCCATAACCCAATGACCCTCTGGGTGAAGAAATATTTCCCTTTATCAGTCCTAACTTTCCTACCTTGGAGCTTCAGGGAGTGACCCCTAGTCCTAGTGTTGTGTGACAGAGAAAATAGTTTTTCTTTATTCACCTTTTCTATCCCATGCATGATTTTATACACTTCGATCAAGTCACCTCTTAGACGCCGTCTTTCAAGGCTGAAAAGACCAAGGCGTTGCAACCTGGTTTCGTAAGGGAGCCACTCCATCCCTTGGATCATTCTTGTTGCCCTTTTCTGTACCTTTTCCAGTTCCGTTATGTCCTTCTTGAGGTGCGGAGACCAGAATTGTACACAGTACTCCAGATGTGGCCTCACCATAGATTTGTAGAGAGGCAATACAACATTTGCTGACCTATTTTCGATTCCCTTCCTGATCATGCCAAGCATAGAATTTGCTTTTTTCACACTGCTGCGCACTGGGTTGACATCTTCATTGAGCTGTCCACCAAAACCCCAAGATCCCTTTCCTGGTTTGTCTCGGAAAGCTTTGACCCCATCAATTGGTAGGTGTAGTTGGGGTTCTTTGCCCCGATGTGCATGACTTTACACTTGTTTAGGTTAAAATGCATTTGCCACTTTGTTGCCCATTCACTCAATTTCGAGAGATCTTTCTGGAGCTCTTTACAGTCAGTTTCATTTTTAACTACCCTGAACAGTTTAGTGTCGTCTGCAAACTTTGCTACCTCACAATTTACTTCTACATCCAGATCATTTATGAATAAATTAAAAAGTAACGGTCCTAAAACCAGGGGCGGTCCTACAAGGTAGGCCAAGTAGGCGGCCGCCTAGGGCGCCATCTGGGAAGGGGGCGCCATCCTGGCCGCATGGGGCACCATCCTGGCCCTGCCGATGTTCCTCAGGCAGCTCCGATGTTGCTCTGACAAGAGCCAAGTCCCCTCTGACTGAAAAGCTACACTTTTTCCTCCTAAATCAGCTGGCCCCTCCATTCTGAGCCACTCCCCTACAGCTCTCTCCTCTCCTCACTCTGGAGAGGGTCCAAGCCACTCCCCCTTTCCTAGATATTCTATCTTACCAGGGAGGCCAAACTGCTACCCAGGCCTCGGCCTATTTATTTATTAATTTCCGGCATTTTACCCCGCTCTTCTCAACCCTAACCCTTACCCTAACCCTTACCCTAACCCTAACCTTAACCCTATAATAATTATTTATAAATAAATAAAAAGGTGCTGCCTTGTGCTAGTGTGCAAATGCCTGGTCCCATAGCCAGGCTTTTACTTTTTTCCTGAATGTCAGGAGGGATGGAATTGATCGTATGTCACTAGGAAGCGCGTTCCACAGACGGGGAGCCACCACCGAGAAGGCCCTCTCCCTCGTCCCCACCAGCCGCATTTGAGAAGTCGGCGGGAGCGAGAGCAGGGCCTCCCCGGATGATCTTAAATTACGAGGTGGGACGTAGCGGCTGATGCGTTCGGACAAGTAAGCTGGGTCAGAACCGTATAGAGCTTTAAAGGTCAAGACCAGCACTTTGAATTGAGCTTGGAAATGGATAGGCAGCTAGTGGAGCCGACACAACAGGGGGGTGGTATGCTCCCTGTATGTAGCTCCCGTTAGTAATCTGGCTGCCGCCCGCTGGAATAATTGCAATTTCCGAACTGTCTTCAAAGGCAGCCCCATGTAGAGTGCGTTGCAGTAATCTATCCGGGATGTGACCAGAGCGTGGATGACCGTAGCCAGATCAGACTTCCCAAGGTACGGGCGCAGCTGGCGCACGAGTCTTAACTGTGCAAAAGCTCCCCCGGCCACCGCCGAGACCTGGGTTTCCAGGCTCAGCCATGAGTCCAGGATCACTCCCAGGCTGCGAACCTGCGTCTTCAGGGGGAGTGTAACCCCGTCCAACACAGGCTGTAACCCTATGCCTAGCTAAAATGGGTGAGTCCTTACAGTACCCATCCCAGAACAAAGTATTTTGGGGTCTTCTATGAAGATAAATCACGGGACAGGGTTGGGTTCTGCTCCGCCTTTCCTCCTCCTTACCTCCTAGGAGAAACAGGATCGCAGCTGCGAGAGAAAACGCATGTTTCCGAGGAACGTTGTCCTGGAACAGCTTCGTGCAATGCATCCCGGCAATGAGTGTTGGCACGGCGAAAAGAGTCATACAGCCAGAGAAGATCACCAAGACCCGCGTGACCACAAGGACGCCTGGAGAGAGAGGAGAGAATCGCACTCATGGAAGTCCTGTATGCCAAGGCTGGTTCAATTCAATAGTTGGTGGAGCTCAGAATGCTCCTTGATGCCCGGTGAACTATAAATCCACACAACTGCAATTCCCAAGTGTCAGGTCTATTTTCCCAAGCACCACCAGTGTTCAAATCTGGGCATATTGAGTATGTAGATGCACCCCTGCCCACCATCACAATCTGGTCCCTTCCGTCGGGATTGATGTACTGCCTCTCACCTGGATGTTTGCTGAGATAGGAAATGGGGATGTCGCAGGTCCAGAGGTTGGCCACGTTGTCGAAGACGCACTCGCTCCATAAGCCACGGCACCGGACACTCAGGCCCACCGAAGAGAGGGGATCCTTGGCATCTTGCTGGAGGAAAGGAAGGAAGATTCGGACTGTTTGGATTATTACCTTGGACTCTTTGGGACTATTGCCAGTTTGGCTTGGCTTATTATATTCACTCATTAATTCATTCAATTTAATATTTGTGAATCGCCCTCCATCCCAGATGCTCTGGCCGATTTACATAAAGATACAGCATGAAAACAGACAAGTATTAAAATTGGAATTATTTATTTATTTATTTATTTATTATTTCACATTTGTCTGTCGCCCCCCAATGGCTCAGGGCGACTTACAACAGTTCGTAAAATACAATTGTCA
This sequence comes from Anolis apletophallus, assembly GCA_030556195.1. Taxonomy (NCBI): domain Eukaryota; kingdom Metazoa; phylum Chordata; class Lepidosauria; order Squamata; family Anolidae; genus Anolis; species Anolis apletophallus. The sequence continues at coordinate 25,555,403 of JARBWK010000017.1, read as the reverse complement.
GATAACTCATAATAACTCACAGTAATACCATTAAGATGGAATTTCAATTAGAACAGTTGAAGCAACAAATGGAGTCGCGGTGGGCTGACAGCTAGGCGGTGTGAGCTACAGTCTAGCGAACCCCGAAGGCTTGTTGGAACAGCAATGTCTTGACTGCTCTCCTGAACGGGAGGAGGCCCTGGGTGGCACGGATGCCGGCGGGCAGTGCGTTCCACAGGGTAGGGGCTGAAACAGAGAAAGCCCGGCGGCGTGTTGCGGACAGATGGTAGGTCCTCACATTTGGGATGACCAGGAGGTTTAGCTCTTCGGAGCGCAGTGATCTGGTGGGATGGTATGGGACAAGGCGGTCCCGCAGGTACACTGGCCCCAGACCACGTGAGGCCTTAAAAGTCAGGACTAACACTTTGAAGGCAATCCGGCATTCAATTGGGAGCCAGTGCAGTTCGCGCAGGATTGGCGTGATGTGGTGGCCAATCGGGACCCCCGCCAGGAGTCGCGCTGCAGCGTTCTGCACCAGCTTGAGTCTCCGGATTACCGACAGAGGAAGGCCAATGTAAAGAGCGTTACAGTAGTCCAGCCTCGAGATGACCGTGGCTTGGATCACTGTGGCTAAGTCGCGCCGGGACAAATAGGGGGCCAGCTTCCTCGCCTGGCGGAGATGGAAAAAATGCTACCCTGCTGACGCTGGAGACGTGGGCCTCCATCGACAACAGGGGGTCCAAGGTTACTCCTAAGCTCTTAACAGAGGGCGACGGACATAATGTCACGCCGTCCAGGGTTGGAAGCTGAACATCCCTACAGCCCGGAGGACCCAGCCACAGGATCTCCGTCTTTGCCGGATTCACCTTCAACCTACTGGCTCGCAGCCATCCAGTGACGGCCTCAAGGCAGCGATGGAAATTATCGGTACGGATTCGAGGCTGCCCTCCATCTTCAAGATAAGCTGGGTGTCATCGGCGTACTGATGGCACACCAGCCCAAAACTACGCACCAGCTGGGCAAGTGGTCGCATATAGATGTTAAATAAGAGGGGGAGAGAATAGCCCCTGAGGAACCCCGCAAAGAAGCGGGAACCCCGGAGACATCCTTGCCCCTCCTCACTCGCTGTAGCCGGTTCCGGAGGAAGGAGGTCACCCAATTAAGGGCTGTCCCCCTAACTCCGGCCCTGGCAAGGCGGTGAGTGAATAGATCATAATCGACTGTATCAAACGCCGCTGTGAGGTCCAATAACACGAGCAGGCCGATCCGCCTGATCCAGCTGGCAGCGCAACTCATCCGAGATGGAGACCAGGACCGTCTCCGTCCCATGCCCCGGACGGAAGCCGGACTGGAAGGGGTCTAGCCAAGCTGCGTCATCTAGGAAGGACTGCAACTGCTCCGTTGCCGCTTTCTCAATTACCTTGCCCAGGAACGATAAATTCGAAACCGGGCAGTATTTGGAGGGGACCGTTGGATCTAATCCGGCTTCTTCAACAATGGAGAGACCACCCCCTCTTTTAAACCCTCTGGAAATGCTCCCTGGGCTAGGGAAGTATTAATTATATTCAACAGAGGGTCTCGTAATCCCTTCAGGCTGGCTTTCACCAGCCAGGAGGGGCACGGATCAAGGGAACAGGTGGTCGGGCGAGCTGCAGCAATAATCCTATCGACAGCTTCTGCGTCCAGTGGCGTGAACCGGTCGAAGGTGGGCCCGGCAAGAGGCCATGGAGTCTCAAGTTCACTAACTGTAATTATGAAACAAAACCAAAAAAAGAGCCAGGTCTTAAGTGCCTGCGCAAAGGATGGCAGATGACGCATGGCTCTCAGGTAAGGGGGCAGAGATTTCCATAGAACAGGAGCAGTCATAGAGAAGGCCCTGCATCTTGTCCTATCAAGACGTACTTCTCTGGGACCTGGTACATACAAAAGATTTCGTTGAGTGGGGCGAGGCGACCGTTGCTGGTGGAGAGAAGAGAGGCGGTCCCTGAGGTACCATACAAGGCTTTGAAAGTCAGGACCAGCATCTTGACCAGGGCCCGATATTCTGTTGGGAGCCAATGGAGATAAGAACATAAGAAGAGCCATGCTGAATCGGGCCTCAGCCCATCTAGTCCAGCATTCTGTGTCACACAGTGGCCCACTAGTTGTACACGGGGATCTCGAGCAGAAAGGAGGGCAAAACCCTCACCTGCTCCCGACCCCCCACAACCAGTACCCGGGGAAAATCCTGCCTGCCTCCATCAACACAGAGGTGGCCCTTGGATGTCCATTTCAGTAGCTACTGATTCCCTTGGTATCCATGAATCTGTCTAATCCCGCCTTGAAGCTGTCCAGGCTGACCGCTGTCACAACCTCCTCTGGAAGTGAGTTCCATCACCCAATGACCCTTTCTCTGGGTGAAGAAATATTTCCCTTTATTAGTCCTGACTTTCCTACCTTGGAGCTTCAGGGAGTGCCCTCTAGTCCTAGTGTTGGGTGACAGAGAAAATATTTTTTCTTTATTCACCTTTTCTATCCCATGCATGATTTTATGCACTTCGATCAAGTCACCTCTTAGACGCCGTCTTTCAAGGCTGAAAAGACCAAGGCGTTGCAACCTGGTTTCGTAAGGGAGCCGCTCCATCCCTTGGATCATTCTAGTTGCCCTTTTCTGTACCTTTTCCAGTTCCGTTATATCCTTCTTGAGGTGCGGTGACCAGAATTGTACACAGACTGCAGTTTAGAGGCGGACACACCATGGATAATGGGATTTCAAGTACCTCCACTCACTTCCAACCACACAAGCATCAACCTCTACATCAACACAGCAGACGGAAAGACAAAAAACATTGTATATCCACAAGCTCTGCAGAACGACAGCAACACCACACACCGACAACTCCCCAGGACTCCAACATCCCACCCACCAGAACAACCCACAACGACACAGCCATGGCCCCAACAACACCATAACTAACAACAATTCCAACCCTTACATACTCAGACTTCCTCGCATCTCCTAAATAGGGCACAACAACGCGTGCCGGGTACAGCTAGTAAATAAATAAAATAAATAAAATATTTGCCTGTATTTCACATTAAAGACATGTTTTGCCTTTGGAACCTGGGTGTTTGGCATTTCATCCTTCTTCAGCTGAAAAAGAATCCTTCTCTCGGTTTTGCCGTTCTTCCGGTCTGGGTGAGCCTGATTTGGGTTACGGTGGGATTTATAGTTTCAAGGGATCACCTAGACTCCGACCGTGATCCTCGCTATCTAGAGGCGGTCAAGGCTCTGTCCCCTTACGGGAAGAGTCCCCTATTGTTCGGTAACAGCCTTTCATCGGTGATTCAGCGAGTAGCCTTGGCTGCTGCATTCTGGATGATCCGAATGTTCCGGGTCGTTGACCAAGGGAGGCCAACGTACAAGGCATTGCAATAGTCCAGCCTAGGTGTCACCGTGGCGTGGGCAGGGGCGGTCCTACAAGATAGGCCAAGTAGGCGGCCGCCTAGGGCGCCATCTGGGAAGGGGGCGCCATCCTGGCCGCATGGGGCGCCATGCTGGCCCTGCCGATGTTCCTCAGACAGTGCTGCAGCTGCCTGCTTTTTGACCCCGGCCTTGTGCGCTCCAACGCGCTTCTGGGCACGCGGAGGAGGTTTTCACGCAGGCGCAGTTGCTCTGGAGCTGAAGTTGAGCGCAGGAGCAACTGCACATGCGCGAAAACCTCCGCGCATGCCCAGTAGCTCCCTTGCGCAGAAGCCTGTAAGCAAAGCACTCCCTATCGGGCAGGCAGGGAGTGCGTCCCCTCTCCCTTTGTCTCCGCCACGCGCGCGCGTTTGCGGGGAAGGAGAAAAGAATCAGTGAAGGAAGTGTAAGTGAAGGAATGAATGAAGGGCTTTCCTCGTCCTCTGTGTCCTCTTCTCTCCCTCCTTCCTTTCTTCGGCTCTATTTCTGTCTAGACCTGAGGGGCCTGAGGCTGTGAGGAGTTGTGGGAGTTGGAGGCCAAAACACCTAGAGGGAGGGAGGGAGGGCCCAAGTTTGTCCAGGCCGCGCTGCCTGTATTCGACCTCATTTGAACATTTTGGCTGTTTTTCTATTTACATTTGCATTGGGATCCTAATTTTGGACTTATGGGAGACTCCTATGAATTATGAATCGGGTGATAGGTAATATATTCTGATTTTGATGCATTTACATTGCATTTCTTGCTGATTATTATACAGTTCTGCTTAATATTGTCATACAATATAATACAAATCTATATATATAAAGGAAGAGTCGTCATGGAAAGACCGTCCCAAACAGAGAAACCTTACAACGCAGAAACACCAAACTTGCCAACAGAAATAGGCCTCAAGCAAGGTATGTTTGTAGCAAAGAAACTTTCCCCCCCCAAACCTAAAAGGCCCCCAAAACAACGAGTAAAAAAACCTACATTTCCCAGCATCCTCCGGGGCTGCCAAAGACTCTCTCAGCCTCTACATTCTGACAACATGATTGGCTGCCAATAAGGGCAGATTTGCATAACTCCTGTACTGGCCAGCCAACATGAACATAATAAACTGTCAGAGGAGGATAAGGCAAGCAACACCACACAACAACAACTCCCCAGGACTTCAACATCCCACCCACCAGAACAACCCACAATGACACAGCCATGGCCCCATCATCACCATAACTAACAACAATTCCAACCCTTACATACTCAGACTTTCTCGCATCTCTAAATAGGGCACAGCAACCCGTGCGGGTACAGCTAGTACAATATAACAATAAAATAATGATATATTTTTATATTACATGTAATATTACAAACAATATTGCAGTATAGTGGTATTGTACAAAATAGTAATATATAATATTTTATTTTACTTTATTTTGGGTTATTTGAGTTTTATAGGAGTAATGAAAATATTTAGTAGAGGATAATGTTATTTAAATAAATAATTTTATTATTTTATAATAATAATATAATAGAATGTTACATTGTATTGTAATGTCAATATATTATAATATAATTATATTGTAATGTAGTATAATATAATTATGATATAATATAGTATGAGTATGGTATAATATATTGTATATACATTGATACAATATAATACTACTAATGGTATTGTGATATTATAATTGTATATTTGTTTTACATGGGGGGCGGCAAAATAATGTTTTTGGGGGCACCAAAATAATGCTCCATTTTCTTCTGACGAGATAAATAAATAAATATTTATATCTATGAAATATTGGATGTTTTTAACATTTCACGGGCCGGTTTTGGGTAATCGCAGGGATAAGGAGCGTCAGGCGTCCTTTAACGCACTACAGCGGAAGCGCGAACCCTTGGCTAAATGGTGAACCCCATAGAAATGAATGACTTTGATAGCACAGAACAGTTGCCTTGGCCTCATGCTTCCCAGATCACTCAAGCGCTCTCTCGCCGTTGGAGGCCCCCCGAGAAGCAAGGCTGACCTTTCCCCCAAAACGTCCGAAATGCCACTGAGTGGAGTTTCCGCCGCTTGGCAACCGGATCCCAGAGAAAAAGGAAGGGAGAGTAACTGGCCCCCTTGATTAGCAGTTTCAAGGTCTGGCTTCTTACTTCCCAGGGGAATCCTTTGTTGGGAGGTGATTTTTTTCTTGTCTGGAATTCCCCTGTTATGATTACAAGGGAATTCCAGACCAGAAACAATCAGGGCCTGCTAATCACCTCCTAACAAAGGATTCCCCCAGACGGTAAGAAGCCAGACCTTGAAACTGCTAGGTCATTAAATGCTAATCAAGCTGACCAATTGACACATTCACACCTATCTCAAACACAAAGAGTTATTTCTCCCAGTCTGAGAGATATATAAACCTCACTTGTCTAGTTTTCAGCAGACCTCACAACCTTTGAGGGTGCCTGCCCTACATGTGGGCGAAACGTCAGGGGAGAATGCTTCTGGAACATGGCCAGACAGCCTAGAAAACTCACAACAATCCAGTGATTCGGGACACGAAAGCCTTTGACAATACAAGGGAGAATACAAGGGAAGGTGCATCTACGCCAGGGGTCGGGAACCTATAGCTCGCGAGCCAGGTGTGGCTCTTTTCATGATTGCATCTGGCTCTCCAGAGCAGCCCGGGCCTCGGTTTCCCAGCATGCAGCGGGGAGGCGTGACGCAAATTCGCAGCGATTGCCACTTCCGCGCCACCCTCGCCACCTATTCCTCATACCCTGCTGTTCTCGGGGTCCTGCGCCCTCTTCGCCGGGGATGGCGGAGCCTGGCGTCGTTGTCTTGTCCTCGTCTTCTTCTTCATCGTCCGCCACAGGCCTCGGGGGAGGCGGGGGAGGCGGGTCTGGCCCTGGCGCCTCGGACCCGGCCTCACTGCCCCCGGGACACCCAGCTCATCACCCTCATCGCCAGGCAACTCAAGAGCCACTGCCTCTTCAACGCCTTACGGAGGGACTGCCTCGCCCGACTTTGACACCAAGGTCCGCCTTGACCCCGCACCTTTCTCTTCCTTTCTTTTTCCCCTCTCTTTTTCTTTCATTCTTTTTCCTCCCTCTCTCCCTACCTTCTTTTCTCCCTCCCTCTTCATTCCTTCCTTTCCTTCTCCCCTTCCTTTCCCCTCCCTCTCCCCCCTTCTTTCTTTCCACCATTTCCTTCCTTCCTTCCTCTTCCTTCCTTTCTTTCTCCCCTTCACCCTTTCCTTCTCCTTTTCTCCTTCCTTTTCCCTCCCTCTCTCCCCTTCCTTCCTTCCTTCCTTCCTTCCTCTTCCTTCCTTTCTCTTCTCCCCCTTTCCTTCTCCTTCTTTCCTTCCTTTTCCTTCCCTCTCTCCCTTCCTTCTTTCCTCCATTTTCTCCTTCCTTCCTCTTCCTTTCTTTCTCCCCTTCATCCTTTCCTTCTCCTTTTCTCCTTCCTTTTCCCTCCCTCCCTCTCCTTCCTTCTTTCCTCCATTTTCTCCTTCCTCTTCCTTTCTTTCTCCCCTTCATCCTTTCCTTCTCCTTTTCTCCTTCCTTTTCCCTCCCTCTCTCTCCTTCCTTCTTTCCTCCATTTTCTCCTTCCTTCCTTCCTCTTCCTTTCTTTCTCCCCTTCACCCTTTCCTTCTCCTTTTCTCCTTCCTTTTCCCTCTTCTCTCCTTCCTTCTTTCCTCCATTTTCTCCTTCCATCCTTCCTCTTCCTTTCTTTCTCCCCTTCATCCTTTCTTTCTCCTTCTCTCCTTCCTTTTCCCTCCCTCTCTCTCCTTCCTTCTTTCCTCCATTTTCTCCTTCCATCCTTCCTCTTCCTTTCTTTCTCCCCTTCATCCTTTCTTTCTCCTTCTCTCCTTCCTTTTCCCTCCCTCTCTCCCCTTCCTTCTTTCCTCCCATTGTCTCCTTCCTTCTTTCTTCCTCTTCCTTTCTTTCTCCCCTTCATCCTTTCCTTCTCCTTTTCTCCTTCCTTTTCCCTCCCTCTCCTTCCTTCTTTCCTCCATTTTCTCCTTCCATCCTTCCTCTTCCTTTCTTTCTCCCCTTCATCCTTTCTTTCTCCTTCTCTCCTTCCTTTTCCCTCCCTCTCTCTCCTTCCTTCTTTCCTCCATTCTCTCCTTCCTTCCTTCCTCTTCCTTTCTTTCTCCCCTTCACCCTTTCCTTCTCCTTCTCTCCTTCCTTTTCCCTCCCTCTCTCTCCTTCCTTCTTTCCTCCATTTTCTCCTTCCTTCCTTCCTCTTCCTTTCTTTCTCCCCTTCATCCTTTCCTTCTCCTTTTCTCCTTCCTTTTCCCTCCCTCTCCCCTTCCTTTCCATTTTCTCCCCTTCCTTCCTCTTCCTTTCTTTCTCCCCTTCATCCTTTCCCTCTCCTTTTCTCCTTCCTTTTCCCTCCCTCTCTCCCCTTCCTTCTTTCCTCCATTTTCTCCTTCCATCCTTCCTCTTCCTTTCTTTCTCCCCTTCATCCTTTCCTTCTCCTTCTCTCCTTCCTTTTCCCTCCCTCTCCTTCCTTCTTTCCTCCATTTTCTCCTTCCATCCTTCCTCTTCCTTTCTTTCTCCCCTTCATCCTTTCCTTCTCCTTTTCTCCTTCCTTTTCCCTCCCTCTCTCTCCTTCCTTCTTTCCTCCATTTATCTCCTTCCTTCCTCTTCCTTTCTTTCTCCCCTTCATCCTTTCCTTCTCCTTTTCTCCTTCCTTTTCCCTCCCTCTCTCCCCTTCCTTCTTTCCTCCATTTTCTCCTTCCTCTTCCTTTCTTTCTCCCCTTCATCCTTTCCTTCTCCTTTTCTCCTTCCTTTTCCCTCCCTCTCTCTCCTTCCTTCTTTCCTCCATTTTCTCCTTCCTTCCTCTTCCTTTCTTTCTCCCCTTCATCCTTTCCTTCTCCTTTTCTCCTTCCTTTTCCCTCCCTCTCTCCCCTTCCTTCTTTCCTCCATTTTCTCCTTCCTTCCTTCCTCTTCCTTTCTTTCTCCCCTTCATCCTTTCCTTCTCCTTTTCTCCTTCCTTTCCCTCCCTCTCTCCCCTTCCTTCTTTCCTCCATTTTCTCCTTCCTTCCTTCCTCTTCCTTTCTTTCTCCCCTTCATCCTTTCCTTCTCCTTCTCTCCTTCCTTTTCCCTCCCTCCCTCTCCTTCCTTCTTTCCTCCATTTTCTCCTTCCATCCTTCCTCTTCCTTCCTTTCTCCCCTTCACCCTTTCCTTCTCCTTCTCTCCTTCCTTTTCCCTCCCTCTCTCCCCTTCCTTCTTTACTCCATTCTCCCTCTTCCTTCCTTCCTCTTCCTTCCTTCCTTTCTCCCCTTCACCCTTTCCTTCTCTCCTTCCTTTTCCCTCCCTCTCCCCTTCTTTCTTTCCTCCATTCTCCCTCTCCCTTCCTCCTTTCCTCTTCTTTCCTTTCTTTCACTTCCCTCTCTCCCCTTCTTTCTTTTCTTCTTTCCCCTTCATTATTTTACTTTTTCCTCACTCTCTTTCCTTCCTTTTCCCCACCTTTTCCTTTCCTCCCTTCCCATTTCCTTCTTTCTTTCCCCCTTTGTCTTTCTCCTGTTTTTCTTTTCTTCCTTTTCCATAGTTCGTTCTTTTCTTTCTTCCTCTCCCCCCTCCCTCCTTTATTTCCTCTTTCTTTCTTTCTTTCTTTCTTTCTTTCTTTCCCCTTCCTTCCTTCCGCCTTTTTTTTCTTTCCCAGAGTCCTGATCGTGCCTTTTGCAGAGCCAGGTCTGAAGCGTCCGGCCATTCTGCCTTTTGGGGAATGCTTTCCTCATCGTATGGACGTATAGGCTCACATTCAGTTGAATTCAGTCTTAAAATATATTATATCTATTACATGGCTCTCACTTGAATAAACTTCCAGATATTTTGCTTTCAAAAAGGTTCCTGACCCCTGATCTACACTATAGAAATAATCCAGTTTGGTCCCACATTAATTGCCCTGGTTCGATGCTATGGCATCCTGGGAGATGTGGTTTTCCAAGGCCTTCGCGGCCAAAGAGTGCAAGCAACAGCTGCCAGGATTCCTGAGTTTGAGCCAAGGCGGTCCAAATCCATCCTGTGGTTTCGCACCTTTTCCAACTCGGACTCCCACCATCCGCAGGCCCGCCAGAATGCTCCTTACCCTCCAGCAATCGGACCCAGCGGACAGGAGGAGCAGCGCCAGTCCCAGAACGCCCAAGGCGAGGGCGAGGCCGCCCGCCACCGCTGCCATGCCTTGCGTCGCAATTCCACAACCGACTGTAGCGACGCCTGTCCTCGCTATTGGAAGTTAAACCTATTACTACGGAAATAAAGGACTTCGGCACAAAAGCAGCAGCGTGTCGCCCCTTGCGGACACAGAGTGGAGCCTGACCGGCCGCTCTTTCGCCTTCCGCTCGCTTTCCTCGCTCGGGTGGACGCCGCTTTGAGTACATTTATTTATTTATTTATTCCATTTCTATACCGCCCTTCCCCGTAGACTCGGGGCGATTTACATCGCTTAAAAAGAACACCACCCACCAAAATGACACAAAACGACACTCGAACACAGTGTTTCCCAAACTTTTTTGAGCCGCGGCACACTTTTTAGATTTGCAAAATCCTGGGGCACACCACCCACCAAAATTTTATTTATTTATTTATTTATTGTTCATTTTTGTATTCCGCTCCTCCCAGCAGGCTCGGGGCGGATAACAACAAATATAACTGGCAACATGTCACACACATGTCGGCATGTGGCCCTACATTAAAAGCATAAAAACATAAAACACATTAAAAACACATTACATCACCACACAGGTATAGAAGGACATGCAGCATAGTTCTTAGTCCGGTGGATCTAATTGAAGGCTAGGCCAAGGGCCGTCTTACAAGCCCTCGAAAAGGGGCCAGTTCCGAGATCGCTCGGGTACTGTCCGGGAGGGCGTTCCAGAGCACCGGCGCCGCTACGGAAAAAGTTCTTTGTCTAGTCGTCGATAGATGGCAGGAGCGGATTGATGGCACTGACAACAGATTCTGTTCATCTGAATGCAGTGATCTCGGGGGGAAAGTACGGGGTAAGGCGGTCCCTCAGATACGCAGGCCCTAGGCCGTGCAAGGCCTTGAAGGTCAAGACCAACACCTTGAAGGCGATCCGGTACTCAATAGGAAGCCAGTGCAGTTGCCGGAGGATGGGCGTAATGTGCTCCCTCACTGGCGTTCCCGCCAGCAAGCGAGCAGCGGCGTTCTGCACCAGCTTGAGTTTCCGGATTGTCGACAAGGGAAGGCCAACGTAGAGGGCATTACAGTAGTCTAATCTCGAGATGACCGTCGCTTGGATTACCGTGGCCAGGTCGTCCCTGGACAGGTAGGGTGCCAGTCGCCTAGCCTGCCGGAGGTGAAAGAAAGACGTCCTGCTGACCACGGAGACCTGAGCCTCCATGGTCAGCGAGGAGTCCAACACAACCCCCAAGCTCTTAACCGATGGCGATGGGTCAAGCCGCTCGCCATCCAGGGTAGGCAACCGGCACCCACCCAGGCCAGGCTGACCAGGCCACAGGATCTCCGTCTTCGACGGGTTCACCTTCAGCCGGCTGGCACGCAGCCAACCAGTCACGGCTTCAAGGCATAGATGGAAACAATCGGGTACGGAGTCCGGCCTGCCGTCCATTCTCAGCAGAAGCTGGGTGTCATCCGCATACTGATAACACTCCAGACCAAAGTCGCGAGCCAGCTGGGCCAGGGGGCGCATATAGACGTTGAATAATAAGGGGGAGAGGATGGCCCCCTGGGGGACCCCACAGCTAAGTGGGAGTCTCCCAGAGACCTCCCCGCCCCCCTCCACATGTTGTCCTCGGCCCTGGAGGAAGGAGGCCACCCATTTAAGGGCAGTCCCCCCGACCCCAGAGCCAGCTAATGACACTGTAACACAGTAATACATATAGTTAATATGTTTCTAAATGTATTTATACACTCAGTGTGAAACCTGGGCCTGTTTCAATGAACTCAACATAGATATCCCGGCAGGAATGGCAGAAAGACACAAACTTCCCACACAGAACTCCCATCACCAAGAGAAAATGCTATAAGAGATTGGTGGGCATTGACCTTGAGTTTTGGAGTTGTAGTTCACCTATATCCAGAGAGCACTGTGGACTGAAACAATGTTGGATCAGGACCAAACTTGGCATGAATACTCAATATGTCCAAATATGAACGCAGATGGAGTTCAGGGGAAATAGACCTTGACATTTGGGAGTTGTAGTTGCTGGGATTTATAGTTCCTCTACAATCAAAGAGCATTCTGAACCCCACCAATGATAGAACTGGGCCAAACTTTCCACACAGAACCCCCAGGAGGCAAGAGGACGTCTCTACTTGGGGAAAGGGAGGTGGGCCTTCCCAATGCACGGAGGGGGAGAGACCAAGTAGACAACGGGTGGGGAGGGGTGGTGGTTGTAATTTTGTGCCTCCATCGAGGTACGTTTCTTAGGGTTTTTATACTTCAGCACACTAGACTCTCCCCCCCCCCCTTCCTGGAGGTTCCAATTTCCCACAGCACACCTGATGATTGCTCACGGCACACTAGTGTGCCCCGGCACACTGGTTGAGAAACACTGCTCTAACACAGTAATACATATGGTTAATATGTTTTAAAATATATTTATACAATCAGTGTGAAACCTGGGCCTGTTTCAATGAACACAACAGAGATATCCTGGCAGGAATGGCAGAAAGGCACGCATCAGTCTCTCTCTGTGTTCTTAAGCATCAATAAGGAAGGAAGGAAGGAAAGAAGGAAAGAAGGAAAGAAGGAAAGAAGGAAAGAAGGGAAGAGAGAATGGAACCAAAGAGCAAAGAAAGGGAGGAAAGAAACAGGTAGAGAAGGAAGAAAGAAAAAGGGAAAGAAGAAGGAAAAGAAAAAAGGGGAAGGCTGGCCAATCAGAGTCCTTTAATGCAAATATTCCCTTAGTGGCAATCTATTGAAACGCTGTCACATATTCCTTGGCACTTCCGCACCTCCCAGAAAATGAACTGTCATTTGGCTAACTCAAGCATTCAGTTGCGTTCTGTTTTGCTGGCCAATCAGAGTCATTTATGCAAATTGTCTCTCAGTGGCAACCAATTCCCTTTGTCTGGTGCCTTAGAGTGTCGGAGTTCTGAGGCTGGCCAATCAGAGTCCTTTATGCAAATAATCCCACAGTGGCAGCCAATCAAAAAGCTGACACATATTCCTCCGCACCTCCCGCCCTCCGCACCTCCGCAAACACTGACTTTTATTATATACATAGATTTATTTTTATTTTTATTATTTATTTATTTTTTTTTGTATTTTTATTTTTAACACCGGGAATGTGGCGCAGCTGGCTAAGTGTAAGCTGCATAAGATCTCTCTGACCAATAGGTTATGAGTTTGAGGTCTGCCCGGGTTGAGTTGGGTGCTCAACCTTTAAGTGTAGCTTGCTGTCAAGTAGGAGATAAAGGCACCACATTAAGTGGGGAGGCAAATTTTGACTGAATTATGTGGCCATCAAAGAATCCCAGGAACGCTGAGGAATGAGGAAGGAACAGCGAGGGATGCTGGGAACGCTGAGAGGTGAGGAGTGCGCCAGCTCCCCCCTGGTGGCCAGAGTTTGGCTCTGTTCATCTATGTGTGTGTATTGTGGAAAACAGGAGGGATTGTCTGCTAAGTAAGTATGTGTACCTGTAATCCTCCTTCAGGGAGAGAAGAGCAGAATATAAATCAAGTGTATTATTATTTATTTTTATTTTTATTTTTATTTTTATTTTTATTTTTATTTTTATTTTTATTTTTATTTTTATTTCTATTTCTATTTCTATTTCTATTTCTATTTCTATTTTTCTTCATTTTTTGAAGAGTTTAATATTAATGTTACAGCAGAAGAAAGAAGATCGGAAGTCACCCATGATTTTTATTTTTTATTTTTATTTTTATTATTTTTATTATTTTTATTATTTTTATTATTTTTATTATTTTTATTTTTATTTTTTATTACTTTTACTTTTATTTCTATTTCTATTTCTATTTTTCTTCATTTTTTTGAAGAGTTTAATATTAATGTTACAGCAGAAGAAAGAAGATCGGAAGTCACCCATGATTTTTTATTTTTATTTTTATTTTTATTTTTATTTTTTTTTTTATTTTTATTTTTATTTTTATTTTTATTTTTATTTTTTTTTATTTTATTTTTATTTTTATTTTTATTTTTATTTTTAATTACTTTTACTTTTACTTTTATTTCTATTTCTATTTTTCTTCATTTTTTGAAGAGTTTAATATTAATATTTTAATGTTGTTATTTGTTTTTATTGGTATTTTATTGTTGTAAACCGCTCTGAGCTTTGGAGTGAGTGGTCTACCAAGCTGAAATAAATAATAATAAATAATAATAAATAATAATAATAATGTTACAGCGGAAGAAAGAAGATTGGAAGTCACCCAATTTTTTTTTTATTTTTATTTTAATTTTATTTATCTTTATTTTTATTTTTTTATTTTTTTTACTTTTATTTTTATTTTTTCCCCCATTTTTATTTTTCTTCATTTTGTGAAGGGTTTAATATTCATGTTACAGCGGAAGAAAGAGGACTGGAATTCACCCGTTTTTATATTTTATTTTTTATATTTTTATTTTTATTTATATTTATATTTTTATCTCTCCCCAACCCCCTCTTCTCTCCATGATAGATTTTTGATTTTTATTAAGGATATTCTTTATCTTTTTTAATTTTTCTATCCTTTCCTACTTTATTATGACATATTGTTCTCCCAATTTCTCTGTATTTGGTAGTTCTTTAAAAAAAATTTTTTTTTAAATCCGATGATGCTCTGAAGCGCTCTCTTCCAACTACAACTCCCGGGGTTCCGCAGCATTGGGCTCAAGTGGCAGGAAACCATGTGCATGCTCTGCAGAGGAAGGATGCTGGGCACCTGCTGGCCTGGTCCTGCCTCTTTAAGGCAAGGGAGCGGAGAGGCGGGTGGAGGGATGATGCGTTTCTGCAGATCTGGGAAAAGAAGGCGGGGAGGCCCCGTCCATCCATCCAGCCACCCCTCCATCCTCTGTGGGAAGATGCCGCACCACCCTGAGTGACATCACCGGCCACCCACCCCACCTCCTTTCTGGTCCAGGAGCCGGAGTGCCCAGCCTGCTTCCAGAATTGGAGCCTCGGCGTCCTTGTTCTTCAATGGATGCCCCACCTTGTGTCCCCGCCCAGGTAAGAACCTTTGCGCATGATGCTCGGGAAAGCGGTCCAGAGCCGCCGGGCCTTTTGTGGGGAAGGATGCAGGGCAGGCGGTGATGCTCTCTCTCTCGCTCTCTCTCCATCAGGGTACCAAAACAGTCAGCATCCATTTTGGGGGGTGTTTTCCTCATGGCAAATCCCATCCACGGTATTTTTACGCCGCCGAAGGATTCTGAGCACCCCTCTTTCCCTGCCATGGGACCGCGGGAGTTGTAGTTTTGGTGCGGCAACGGCACAGAGATGGGCAGAGAAGGGGGAAGGCCCTACCGAACCACAAGACATGGGGTGTAGCTAGTATCTACGCCGTAGAGTCATGCATCTCGATTCTCAACACCCCATTTTCCCTGCCACGGGACCATCGTGGGAGTTGTAGTTTTGGTGGGGCAACGGCACAGAGATGGGCCGAGAAGGGGGCAGGCCCCATCGAACCACATGCATCAGTAAGACATGGGGTGTAGCTGTAGAATCACGCATCTCGATTCTCGACACCCCGTTTTCCCTGCCATGGGACCGCCGCGGGAGTTGTAGTTTTGGTGGGGCAAGGGCACAGAGATGGGCCGAGAAGGGGGCAGGCCCCATCGAACCACAAGACATGGGGTGTAGCTAGTATCTACGCCGTAGAGTCATGCATCTCGATTCTCGACACCCCTCTTCCCCTGCCACGGGACCGCGGGAGTTGTAGTTTTGGTGGGGCGACGGCACAGAGATGGGCCGAGAAGGGGGCAGGCCCCATCGAACCACAAGCATCAGTAAAGCATGGGGTGTATCTGTAGAATCACGCATCTCCATTCTCGACACCCCGTTTTCCCTGCCATGGGACCGCCGCGGGAGTTGTAGTTTGGTGGGGCAAGGGCACAGAGGTGGGCAGAGAAGGGGGCAGGCCCTATCGAACCACATGCATCAGTAAGGCATGGGGTGTAGCTGTAGAATCACGCATCTCGATTCTCGACACCCCGTTTTCCCTGCCACGGGACCGCGGGAATTGTAGTTTTGGTGGGGCAAGGGCACAGAGATGGGCCAAGAAGGGGGCAGGCCCTATCGAACCACAAGACATGGGGTGTAGCTAGTATCTATGCCGTAGAGTCATGCATCTCGATTCTCGACACCCCTCTTTCCCTGCCATGGGACCGCGGGAGTTGTAGTTTTGGTGCGGCAACGGCACAGAGGTGGGCAGAGAAGGGGGCAGGCCCCATCGAACCACAAGCATCAGTAAGGCATGGGGTGTAGCTGTAGAATCACGCATCTCGATTCTCAACACCCCGTTTTCCCTGCCATGGGACCGCCGCGGGAGTTGTAGTTTGGTGGGGCAACGGCACAGAGATGGGCCAGGAAGGGGGCTCGCCCTATCGAACCACAAGCATCAGTAAGACATGGGGTGTAGCTGTAGAATCACGCATCTCGATTCTCGACGCACCTCTTTCCCTGGAACGGGACTGCGGGAGTTGTAGTTTGGTGGGGTAAATATCTGATCTGAAGGATGTATTTTCATTCGCTGGACCAAATTTGGCACAAATACCAGATTCTCTCCAATTTAAATACTGGTAGGGTTGGTGAAGATTGATTTTGTCATTTGGGAGTTGTAGTTGCTGGGAGTTATAGTTCACCTACAATCAAAGAGCATTCCGAACTCCACCAACTATGGACTTGAATCAAACTCGGCACACAGAACTCCCACAATCAATAGAAAATAGTGGAAGGGTTTGGTGGGCATTGACCTTGAGTTTGGGAGTTGTCGTTCACCTACATCCAGAGGGTACTATGGACTCACTCTAACACAGTAATACGTATAGTTAATATGTTTTTAAATGTATTTATACACACAGTGTGAAACCTGGGCCTGGTTCGATGAACACAACATAGGTATCCTGGCAGGAATGGGAGTTGTAGTTGCTGGGAGTTATAGTTCACCTACAATCAAAGAGCATTCTGAACTCCACCAATGATGGACTTGAATCAAACTCAGCACACAGAACTCCCATGACCAACAGAAAACACTGGAAGGGTTTGGTGGGCGTTGACCTTGAGTTTGGGAGCTGTAGTTCACCTTCATCCAGAGAGCATTGTGGACTCAAACAGTGGTGGATCTGGACCAAACTTGGCACAGATATTCAATATGCCCAAATGTTTGGGGGAAATAGAGCTTGACATTTGGGAGCTGTAGTTGCTGGGATGTATAGTTCACCTACAATCAAAGGGCATTCTGAACCCCACCACTGGGAGAATTGGACCAAAATTCCCACACAGAAGCCCCATGCCTTGAAGGGACGCTCAAGACTCACACACTCACCCTCGTCCGCACATGCGCACCACGCTGCCATGTGCTGAGCATGCCTGCTCAGGGGACCCCTCCCCACTTGGGGTCTCAGGAGCAGCCCTCCCATTGGCTGAGAGGCCCGCCAATCACAGCGGAGGGGGACTTTCGTGGGGAGGATTCGCAGGGGACTCGGGGCAGATTACAATGTACACATTACATGTAGACACACAAACACACAAGACAGACAGGGGCAATTTAACACCTGGCCACCAGGGGGAGCTGTGGCAACGACAACATGCACACTTGCCTCAATTTATTTATTTGTTTGTTTGTTTGTTTACTTCATTTCTATTCCGCCCTTCTCGCCCCTCAGGGGACTCAGGGCAGATTACAATGTACACATTACATTTAGACACACAAACACACAAGACAGACAGAGGCAATTTAACGTCTGGCCACCAGGGGGAGCTGTGGCAATGACAACATGCACACGTGCCTCTATTTATTTATTTACTTCATTTCCTTTCCGCCATTTTCACCCCTCAGGGGACTCGGGGCAGATTACGATGTACACATTACATTTAGACACACAAACACACAAGACAGACAGGGGCAATTTAACACCTGGCCACCAGGGGGAGCTGTGGCAATGGCAACATTCACACTTGCCTCTATTTATTTATTTACTTCATTTCCTTTCCGCCATTTTCACCCCTCAGGGGACTCGGGGCAGATTACGATGTACACATTACATTTAGACACACAAACACACAAGACAGACAGAGGCAATTTAACATCTGGCCACCAGGGGGAGCTGTCGCACTCCTTCATCCCTCAGCGTGTTTCCTGGAGATCTTTTTTATGGCCTCGTAAATCAGTTAAATTTAGCCCCCCACTCAGTGGTACCTTAATTTCCTACTTGACAGATGCCACTGACTTTCGGGTTGCAAAGGTCGACAACAGGCTACACAATAGGTCGAGAGCCCACCTCGACCCGGGCAGGCCTCGAACTCATGACCTTCTGGTCAGTAGAGATCTTATGCAGCTGACGCCCAGCCAGCTGCGCCACATTCAGCTTTTCAAACCAGGGGAGGGGGGAGGGAGGAAGACGTGACCCGTGCGGATGCTCCTGCGCACACTCAACCCGCGTCTTCCTCCCTCCCTCTCCCCTCCTGAACACGCTCACGCTGCCCCCCTCAGATCAAAATGGCGGCAGAAGCGGCAGCGTGAGCAAAGCGAGGCAAAGCGAGCAGAGCGAGGCTGGGAAGAAGGGAGCCCGAGTGGAGAAGAAAAAGTAAGTGATCGGCAGGAGAGGGAAGGAAGGGCGCGAAGGGGGAGGAAGAGGTCTCTGTCGAAAGCTGGCATGGGCACACTTGGACCTTCCAGGTGTTTTGGACTCCAACTCCCACCATTCCTAGCAGCCTCAGGCCCTCTTCCTTTCCCCCCTCAGCCACTTAAGCAGGAAAGGGCCTCAGGCTGTGAGGAATGGTGGGAGTTGGAGTCCAAAGCACCCAGAGGGCCCAAGTTTTCCCACGCCTGTTTGAGGGACCTGAAAGTGGTGAGCCTCCTTCCAACACTGTGATTCTGGATAGAAAACAAACAACAACATAGCATAACATTGTTTGAGTCCACAGTGCTCTCTGGGTGTAGGTGAACTACAACTTCCAAACTCAAGGTCCATTCCCAAGCAAACCCTTTCAGTACTTTCTGTTGGTAATGAGAGTTCAATATGCCAAGTTGGGTTCAATTCCATTGTTGCAAGAGTTCCGGATGCTCTTTGATGGTGTGTTAGCTATAAATCCCAGAAACTGTAACTCCCAAATGTCAAGGTCTATTTCCCCCAAACTCCATCTGTGTTCACATTTGGGCATATTGAGTATTCATGCCAAGTTTGGTCCTGATCCAACATTGTTTGAGTCCACAGTGCTCTCTGGATGTCGGTGAACCACAACTCCCAAACGTCAAGGTCAATGCCCACCAAACTCTTATAGTATTTTCTCTTGGTTATGGGAGTTCTGTGTGGGAAGTTTGTGTCTTTCCGCCATTCCTGCCAGGATATCTATGTTGTGTTCATCGAAACAGGCCCGGGTTTCACACTGAGTGTATAAATACATTCAAAAACATATTAACTGTATGTATGACTGTGTTAGAGTGTCATTAGAGTGTCGTTTTGTGTCATTTTGGTTGGTGGTGAATCGCATGAGCTTTTTTAGCGGGTGCATCACACGGGCGACTAATGTGTGTGTACGGCAGCTAAGCAGTGGTGTTCCCCTCACAGGCCACTCCGCAATGATCCCTCCGAATGCTGTGGCGAGCCCTTCCAGTGATGCGCTGTTCCCGGCTCTCGCTCCTCCGGACCTGTGGCGCTCCCAGGTGACGGGCTACGCCGGCTCCATCACCCGCCACATCAGCCACCGCGCCAACAACTTCAAGCGGCACCCCAAAAGGCGGAAACACATCCGGCCCTCCCCGCCGCCGCCCCCCAACACCCCGTGCCCCATCGACCGGATCCACTTTGGCGAGGTCCACCCGCAGAGGTCCTTCCTGGAGCTGGTGTTCAATGGGTGCATCCTTTTCGGGATCGAGTTCAGCTACGCCATGGAGACGGCCTATGTGACGCCGGCGCTGCTTCAGATGGGTTTGCCGGATCAGCTCTACGGGATGGTTTGGTTCATCAGCCCCATTTTGGGTGAGTGGTGATCCGGTGTGCCAGCACGTCCGTTACCGTATTTGCCCACTCCTAAGTCAAAGTAAAGGTTTCCCTTGACATTAAGTCTAGTCGAGTCCAAATCTGGGGGGGGGGGGGTGCTCAATCTCCATTTCTAAGTCGAAGAGCTGGTGTTGTCCGTAGACACCTTCTAGGTCATGTGGCCACTGCATGACTGCCCGGAGCGCCGTTTACCTTCCTGCAGAAGTAGTACCTATTGATTGATTGATTGATTGATTGATTTATAGGAGGGCTGTCCAACTTCTTTTGGCCCAGGGGCCGGAGTTCTGGTCACTGATGACCTGGGGGGCCACAGCGGGGTGGGGTTTCGCGGGGCGGGGCTGCTCCCCGCGCCGAAATGGGACGCCGCGCTTGGTGACGTCACCTAGCCTCGCCGAAACGGGGCGGGCTGCGCTGGACGCCGGCGTGCGGACGTCAGGCGTGCTGACGTCAGCACGCCTGACGTCAACACGCCGGGGTGCCTGCTCGGCCCGCCTCTTTCGGCGAGGCTTGCTGACGTCACCAAGCGCGGGCGTCCCTTTTTCGGCGGGGGCTTGGCGACGTCACCCATCCCCGCCGGGGCAGGCCGCGCAGGACGCCTCTCCCGCCCGGTGTCCCGCGCGGCCTGCCCCTTTTTGGCAGGGCTGGGAGACGTCAGACGCTGGCACCTCCACCTCTTCCTCCTCGGCGCCGGCGCCTGACGTCACCCAGCCCCGCCGAAAAGGGGAAGGACGCGCAGGACGCCGGGTGGGAGAGGCGAGGCGCCCTCCTGCCCTCCCACGCATGCTCGCGGCGCCCCCTGAGCGGCCCCGCTCCCCCCCCCCCCCCCCATATTTTTCCCCAAAAAATTTTTTTCAATTTTTTTCCCCAAATATTATTTGTCCCAGGAGCGTAGGCGGGCCGCGTCCAAGGGGCTGGCGAGCTATGTGCGGCCGCTGGGCCGCCCGTTGGACAGGCCTGATTTATAGTATTTATATTCTGCCCTTCTCACCCCGCAGGGGACTCAGAGCGGATTACAATGTGCCTCAACATTACTTCGCAAACGACGGTTCTTAGGAAGGACTCATGCCACACTTTTCACAAGTGCGTTGATGACTAAAAGGCCATTCTGAGATAGGCAAGTCCGGTTGCAGAAAGCACAGCGGAAAGTTTCCTTGGGCGATGTTGTTTCCAAGTTGCGATTCTTTCTGCGTTGTCGCTTCTCTCCGAGACCCGTTCGGCGTGTCTTCTCGAAAGAGGCCGCAGCATTGTGGATAGTGCGTCTCCATGCCTCCCGATGTGAGGCCAGGGCGGACCATTGTTGGTGATCAATCCGGCCGAGCCTGAGGTGTTGTTTCAGGGAGTCCTATCTCTTTTTGGGGGCGCCTCTCTTGCTCTGACCCGTGGCGAGTTCACCGTAGAGTAGTATCTTTGGGAGGCGGTGGTCCTCCATCCTAGAGACGTGCCCTGCCCAGCGCAGCTGTGTTCTCAATAGCATGGCCTCAATGCTGGTGATCCCTTCTTGCTCAAGGAGAGCAACGTTCGTCACATAATCGGTCCAGTGTGTATTTAGGATTGAGCGAAGACAGGGCTGATGAAAGCGTTCGAGGAGTCGTAGGTGTTGGCGATAGGCAACCCATGTTTCAGACCCATAGAGGAAAATAAACAGTACAATAGCTCTGTATACACTGATTTGGGTGTTGTGCCTCAGGTGCTTGTTGCTCCAGGCTCTTTTGTGAAGCCTTCCGAATGCACTCTATGCCTTTGCTAATCTGTGATCTCTCTCTTTGTCAATCTTGGCGTCTGAAGAGATGATGCTACCCAGGGAGGTGAACTGCTGAACGGACTTAAGCACAGATTTGCCTATGCTGACGTGGGGGTGATGGTGTTCTTCCTGTGGTGCGGGCTGGTAGAGGACTTCCCTTTCCTTCAGGCTGACTTCCAGCCCAAACGGCTCTGCAGCTGTTGCAAAGCAGGATGTTAGGCCTATGCTGACTTGGGGATTATGGTGTTCTTCCTGTGGTGCGGGCTGGTAGAGGACTTCCCTTTTCTTCAGGCTGACTTCCAGCCCAAACGGCTCTGCAGCTGTTGCAAAGCAGGATGTTAGGCCTATGCTGACTTGGGGATTATGGTGTTCTTCCTGTGGTGCGGGCTGGTAGAGGACTTCCCTTTCCTCAGGCTGACTTCCAGCCCAAACGGCTCTGCAGCTGTTGCAAAGCAGGATGTTAGGCCTATGCTGACTTGGGGATTATGGTGTTCTTCCTGTGGTGCGGGCTGGTAGAGGACTTCCCTTTTCTTCAGGCTGACTTCCAGCCCAAACAGCTGTAATAAAGATTCCCCACGATTCTGCGCTGTACCTCATTCTAATAGGTGTTTATATGGGATCGAAAAGTTCATCTTAAAATCGAAGAAATAACGGAGCAGGAGATCACGCAACAGCTTTTATTTACGTTGTTTCTCAAAAGCCCAAGTTTTGACATGATATTTATAGTATCTGGTGTTTGGTCCATCCGCAGACAAAGCTTCTGATCGTGGTTTTGGGGCAACGGTGTAGTAATGGTGAGGCTGCGTACCATATTTTCGTTCTTGCGGACCACTAGTGGTCCACGGACCACTGGCTGGGAACGGCTGGTCTGTAATCTCCAGGTCCGCCCAAGAGTGGTTCGGATCTGACGGGCGTAGAAGACTATTGTTTTCTCCATATGCTCTGTATGTCATAATGCGAACATAGCAAGGACACCCCAAATAATTGCACCCTCCCCCCCCCCTTTTCAGGTTTCTTGCTGCAACCTTTGCTGGGTGCCTGGAGTGACCGATGCACCTCACCTTTGGGCCGGAGGAGACCGTTCATCTTGGTCCTCGCCATCGGTAGTGGCAGGTTTAGTTTTCCCCTTATTTGTATTTCATTTCTATATGATGCATTTCCGTCATTTAGACACACAAACACACAAGACAGACAGAGGCAATTTAACATCTGGCCACCAGGGGGAGCTGTGGCAATGACAACATGCACACTTGCCTCATTTTTTTTGTTTATTGACTTCATTTCTATTCCGCCCTTCTCACCCCATAAGGGACTCAGGGCGGATCACAATGCACATATACAGTCAAACATTCAATGCCCTTTGACATACAAACACGTAAGACAGAAACAGAGGCAATTTAACATTCCAACTGTTTCTGGCCACCAGGGGGAGCTGGCGCATTCCTTCACTCCTTTTGTGTGTATTTCCTGGATATTAATAATTAATAATAATATTAATAATATTAATAATAGAAATATTATAGATTAAATGTTAAATAAATATAATAGAAATATTATTTGTTTGTTTGTTTGTTTGTTTACATCATTTCTATTCCGCCCTTCTCACCCCGCAGTTGAAAGTGTAATATAGAGAGCCCTTAAAATGCCTTATTCAGAACTGATTAAAATGGATAACACTACTCACGAGTGAGAACCCTTTAGGTCTCAATGACTCCCTAAGTGTAAGTAATATCTTAATTTAGCTTACTGAGTGGTCGTAATACAGGTGAGAGATGGGCTCATTATTACCATACCGCCCTAATTAGTTGTATCAAGTTACTCTTATTTTTACCGTATTTGTGGTCTACATCATTAGTGATGTTCACGTATGTCAAAGAAATGGTAAGTGGATTGGATAGCGGAATTTCTATTTGTAAGGGCTCTCTATATTCCACTTTCAACTGTGGCCGGGTAGTTTTCTTATTCCACCCTTACCACCAATTTATATAAAGACTTCTTTTAATCCCTCTTGCTGCCACCATATAATGTAATAAGTATTCACACAGGTCAGCTTTCCCACTGACCTTTCGATTCCTGTGTCAGAGCAGGGTATTACTCTAACCCAAACTCCCACTGACACTATTTGTTAACTTTCGCTGCCACCATTCACTATACTGGGCTACCCACTAGGAAGAAGTTGTTTTCGAAGCTTGTGGGTGAAGGAACTACGCGGGGAGATATCTTTGTTAAAGAACTGTAAAGTTTATTCAAACAGTGTTCTAAGCGTGGAGGTTTCAGAATTCAAAGCTTGGGTGGTTACAGTATCTTCTTACAGGCACGTATCTTAAGGTTACAATACACTAACTATGGAGATACAACTTGATACTATATAGCTGCACTCCCAGAACCAATAGCTCAGCAGTCTTTACACTAACTGCATGTCCTTAAACCCAACTGCTTTCCTAGCAGTTCAAACACAGCTTTTCTTTTATTCTCTCTCTCTCTCTGAGTAGAGTCAGAGTCTTTTAAAAAAAACCACTGACAGCTGGCTAAAATGGACTCTCAAACTCTCCACACACCCTCTCGCCTTCGACTTTAGCTGTCAACTCCCAACTGCTAAAGTTTGAATTTGAAGATTCTAAGGCCAGTTGCAGGCTCTGCCTCCTGTTTCCACGGTAACGGAAACCCCTTGGAGGTTCTGCACACTAACATCACTGTTAACCCTTTAGGGTTTGCTAAGTTTTTAGCGCTTCAACATATATACATATATATATATATATATATATGTATATATATGTATATATATACTAGCTGAACCCGGCACGCGTTGCTGTGCCATGTCTCTCTCTGTGTGTCTCTCTCAGTCTCTCTCTCTCTCTCTCTCTCTCTCCCACCCCTATCAACCTATCTCTCTCTCTCTCTATAACTTCCTGTGTCTGTCTGTCTCTCTCTCTCTATCCCTATCCTTATCTATCACTGTCTCTCTCTGTGTATATTATTCTCCATCACACTCTCTCTCTATCACTCGCTCTCTCTGTGTCTCTCTATCTCTCTGTACTCACTCTGTGTGTATCACCCAACCTCTCTCTATCTACCACTCACTCTCTCTCTATCCCTATCTATCACTTCCCCCCTCTCTCTCACTCCCCCTTCTTTCTCTCTCTCTCTCTCTATCACTCCCCCCTCTCTCTCACTCTCTCACTCCCCCCTCTCTCTTTCTCACTCTCTCTCTATCACTCACTCTCTCTCTCTCTCGAAGTTCCGCCTCTCCTGGGGAGAAGTCCTCCACGGGACTACACTTCCCAGAAGGCCCCGCACGGCTACTTCCGGCCGCGGAGGTTTCTGGGAAGTGTAGTGTGGCACCCCAGAGCGGCTCCGGGATGGGGGACGTGCGGGCGGCGTCGTTCCTGCCTCCTGCGCTTGCTCTTAGGCGTCCTCCAGTGTCCTCGAGGGGCTGCCGGTCACGGGGGGCGCGGCTGGACCCGGGTGGTGTGGGCGGTGTTGTGGCCGGCTCTTCCGCGGCCTCCTTGCTTGCTTCCCAGGTGGTCCCGGTGGCGTCCGAGCGGGCCGGGAACGGCAGGGAGATGGGCGAGGAGGCCGAGGAGGTAGAGGAGGAGGGGGTTAGGGCGCCACCGGCGTGGCTGCGAAGGTCCCGGTGAGTGAGGAGAGAGGGCGACGGGATGGATTGGGGGCTGAGTGCGCCTGCGTGATTGCTCTCCCTCTCCTGCGCCGCGGCAGTGCAGAACGGGATGCAATGGGCGGGTTTTGGGGGTTGAAGGAAGGAAGGTAGTTTTTTTGTGCCACGAATGTACCCTGTGGTCTGGGGGAATGTGTTGGGTGGGTTTTGTGGTTGGGGGGGGCTATAGTTTTCCCATGCATAAGCGTCAAAACCGGACCGTCTCTTTTTATATATATATAGATCAACCATATTTAAAACCTGTAATAAAGAAATATGTCTTCACCACACTACCCTACAGCTAACGATGCTTTTTCGGGAAGTATTTGCGTCACTCGCGGCGCATTTGCGTCACTCCTCCCTGCTACATGCTGGGAAACTGAGGCCCGGTCTGCTCTGGAGAGCCAGATGCAATCATGAAAAGAGCCACACCTGGCTCCCGAGCCATAGGTTCCCGACCCCTGGCATTAAGGCTCAGATTAACAATCGTATTTCTGTGCTGTTCGGACCTTTAGGAGCGCTGGCTGGGCTGACCTTCATGCTGAACGGCCGGGACATTGGCCTTGCCTTGACCGACACTGCGAGCGACCACAAGTGGGGGATCGTGCTCACCATCTGCGGAGTCATCCTCATGGACTTCTGCGCCGATTCGGCAGATAACCCTAGCCACGCTTATATGATGGACGTCTGCAGCCCGGCCGATCAGGACCGGGGTTTGAATATTCACGCTTTGCTAGCCGGTGAGTTTTGGGTGTGGAAGAGGCCTTTTGGAGTTGGAGTTCTCAGGCTGGCCAATCAGAGCCCTTTATGCAAACAATCCCATAGTGGCAACCTATCGAAATGCAGCCACATATTCCTCCGCACACACCGCCGCACCTCTGCCCGTAAACACGGACTTTTATTATATACATAGATAGATAGATAGATAGATAGATAGACGATAAGTAAGTGAATTTTCTCCTTCCTCGGTAGGTCTCGGGGCGGATTTGGCTACGTGGTTGGGGAATCAACTGGGACCGGACCGGGTTTCGAAGGCGGCGGGGCCAGCTCGCGTCATCTACATCTTCACCTCCATAGCGTTGATGACCGCCACCGTCCTGACGCTGGTCAGCATCCCCGAGCGAGCCTTGCCGTCCTTCGGCAAGAAGAAGAAAGTGATGAAGAGCCCCAGCTTGCCTCTCCCGCCCTCCCCGCCCCTGCTCTTCGAGGACTGCGCCAGCGAGAACCCGGCCTCCCAAAACCCGGTCCGCTTGTACGCCAGCTTCACCAGCCCCATCTCCCCGCTGAGCCCGCTCACCCCCAAGTACGGCAGCTTCATCAGCCGGGACAACTCTCTCACCGGGCTCAGCGACTTCGCCTCCTCCTTCGGGACTTCCAATATCGATAGCGTGCTGATAGACTGCTTCACCAGCGGGCACGATGGGTACTTGGCCGCCTTGCCGCGGCAAGCCATCAGTGCCAGCTTCCCCAGAGCCCCGGACGGCTTCTACTGCCACGAGACCGCCGCCGCCGAAGCGAGGGAGAATTTTGGGGCGCCCAGGGCGGACGACGAGGGTTTGCAGGTGGGATCCCTGGGGGCCACGAAGCCCCGCGCTTCAGGGATTCTGAAAAGGCCGCAGACGTTAGCCATCCCAGATATTGTCACGGGGAACCTTCCGGAGAGCGGTCGGAGGAGGAACGTCACCTTTAGCCAGCAGGTGAGCCCGAGAGTTGCGATTCGAAACAGCATTATATGGTCAGCATAGAGCGGTGTTCAGGGGCGGATTTAACGGTAAGCAAAGTCAGCGGCCGCTTAGGGCGCCACGTGGTCAGGAGCGGATTTTACCGTAAGCCAAGTATGCGGCCGCTTAGGGCGCCACGTGGTCAGGAGCGGATTTAATGGTAAGCAAAGTAAGCCCTCTCTCTCCTTCCTTCTTTCCTCCATTCTCCCTCTTCCTTCCTTCCTTCCTTTCTCCACCTTTTCCTTCTCTCTTTCCTTCCCTCCCTCTCCCTCCCTCTTCCTTCTTCTTCTATTCTTTCCCCCCAAGTCTTCCTTTCCTTCTCCTTTCTTTTGACTTCATTCTCCCCTTCTTTCTTTTCTTCCTTTCCCTTCATTATTTTACTTTTTCCTCACTCCCTTTCCTTTCTTTCCTCCACCTTTTCCTTTCCTCCCTTCCCATTTCCTTCTTTCTCTTCCCCTCCTTGACTCTCTCCTGCTTTTCTTTTCTTCCTTTTCCATAGTTCGTTCTTCTTTTCTTTCTTCCTCTCCCCCTCTCTTCTTTATTTTCTCTTTCTTTCTCTCTTTCTCTCTTTCCCCCTTCCTTCCGTCTTCTCTTCCTTCCCAGAGTCCTGAGTGTGCCTTTTGCAGAGCCAGGTCTGAAGTGTCCCCTCATTCTGTCTTTGGGGAATCCTTTCCTCATCGTATGGACGTATAGACTCACATTTAGTTGAATTCAGTCTTGATTGATATATATATATATATATATATATATATATATATATATATATAAATAATATGGCTCTCACTGAAATAAATTTCCACATATTGTGCTTTTATGGGTCTCTGAGTCAAAAAGGTTCCCGACCCCTGGATTGCAGTGTTAGTATTTAGTGCTAATGCATAACAACACATCAATAAAGCAATTGCAGTCCACCCTCTTTATCTATGGGTTCTGCGTCCGCAGATTTGCTTGACCATGATCCCACAGTTTTCCCAAGGAGGAGTCATATTTGGTCTCCGCTGATTTATTATTTATAATTTTTTTAATTTATTTAATTATTAATTATTTTTTTATTATGTTTTATTATGTTTTATTATTTTTAATTTTTTAATTTTTAATTTTTTATTATGTTTTATTATTTTTAATTTTAATTTTTATTATTATTTATTATGTTTTATTGTTTTATTATTTTTTATTATTTTTTATTTTTATTGTTTTTAATTTTTAATTTTTAATTTTTATTATTTTTTATTATGTTTTATTATTTTTAACTTTTATTTTTATTATTATTTATTATGTTTTATTGTTTTATTATTTTTTATTATTTTTTTATTTTTATTGTTTTATTATTTTTTATTTTTTATTTTTATTATTATTATTTTTAATTATAGGATTGGCCGATCCGTTCTTAATTTCCGTTGTCATTGCAGGTCGCCAACATTTTGCTGAACGGGATGAAGTACGAGAGCGAACTGAACAGCTCCAGCGAATTCTCCGAGCAGCCGCTGTCCATGAAGGTCCTTTGCTCCACCATCTGCCACATGCCCACCGCCCTGCGCAACCTCTGCATCAACCACTTCCTAGGTAGACTTGCTTGTGGGCGCAGTCACTGAATCAGGCCCGGATTACCCATAAGGCCCCACTAGGCCATGGCCTAGGGGTGCCGCCGAGGGGGGCGCCAGATCCGGACCCCCCAAAAAAGTTTTCCACGCCCCCCCCCTTTGCTCTGCTGCACTCCTCCTCGGCTCCTCCCTCCCTCCTCAGGCCACGCTGAGACTCCCAGAGGCCGAAGCGGCAGCTGTGCGGCCCCCATCCATGCAGCGCTGCGCACCTTCCGCTTCCGCTGCCTCTGGGACAAGACGAGTCTCGGCGTGGCCTTGGCCTGAGGAGGGAGGGAGCAGCCGAGGAGTGCAGCAGAGCAAAAGGGGGGGGCGGGTTCCCAGGCTGACCTTCCTTCCTGCCTTCCTTCCTCCCTGCCTGTGCCTTTAAGGATGGGCTTCCATACCGCCGGGGAAACTGAGGCAACCGAAAAGGGGCCCTCCTGAATGGCTAGGAAGCTGGCCCACTCACCCACCCAACAAGGTAGGTAACAAAGTATCAAAATAGTGGATATATTTAAGCAATACAAGATCAATTTCATGTGTTTGAAGACACACCACATATATGCGCCCCCTGGCCCAGCTGGCTCGCGACTTTGGTCTGGAGTGTTATCAGTACGCCGATGACACCCAGCTTCTGCTGAGAATGGACGGCAGGCCGGACACCGTACCCGATTGTTTCCATCGATGCCTCGAAGCCGTGACTGGATGGCTGCGTGCCAGCCGGCTGAAGGTGAATCCGTCGAAGACGGAGATCCTGTGGCCCGGTCGGCCTGGGCTGGATGGGTGCCGGTTGCCTACCCTGGATGGCGAGCAGCTTAGCCCGTCATCTTCGGTTAAGAGCTTGGGTGTTCAGTTGGACTCCTCGCTGACCATGGAGGCTCAGGTCTCCGTGGTCAGCAGAACATCATTTTTTCACCTACGACACGCTAGGCGACTGGCTCCCTACCTGTCCAGGAACGACCTGGCCACGGTAATCCAAGCGACGGTCTTCTCGAGGCTAGACTATTGTAACGCCCTCTACGTCGGCCTTCCCTTATCGACAATCCGGAAACTCAAGCTGGTGCAGAATGCCGCTGCTCGCTTGCTGGCAGGATCGCCAGTGAGGGAGCACATTACGCCCATCCTCCGGCAACTGCACTGGCTTCCTATCGAGTACCGAATTGCCTTCAAGGTGTTGGTGTTAATGTCAGATTATTGCATTTTGAATAGCAATTCATGAGTCAGCACAAGATATATTTTCGCAGTTTGAGATGACCTGCAGTGTGACATGTTTGACACCAGATGGCGCTGTCTCAAGACTGCTAAATGGAACCTTGAGGAATTTCCGTTACAAAGTGACAGTTGGGATTTGTCAGTTGGGATTGAATATCTGTGAGGAAAGGATGTTTAGAAAGGTAGCTGTGATGGCTGTTGTTTTTTGATGTTTTGCCAGTTATTGTTAAATACAATTCAATACAAAGTTATATATTTACCTTGTGAATTGAATGAGAGTTTCATTATTCACACGAACAGAGACTGGAGTTTTTGGGCCGATGGGGAATTAAACTTCTATATTTCTATTGCCTATCCGCTGTGACATAAATACTTAACGCCGAAGAGTTAACTTTTACACGGCTTTACTCGGCCTAGGGCCTGCGTACCTGAAGGACCGCCTTACCCCGTACTTTCCCTCGAGATCACTGCGTTCAGATGAACAGAATCTGTTATTGGTAGCATCAATCCGCTCCTGCCATCTGTCCGCAACCAGACAACGAGCTTTTTCTGTGGCAGCTCCGGTGCTATGGAACCCTCTCCCGGACAGCACCCGAGCCATCTCGGAGCTTGCCCCTTTCCGAAGGGCTTGTAAGACCGCCCTCTTTGGACTAGCCTTTAACTTGGCCCATTGGTCTGAGAAATGTGCCTGTATGTCACCCTACACCTTGTGATGTGATGTAATGCATTTTAATGTGTTTTTATGTTTTTATTGTAGGGCTGCATGCCTGCGACATGCTGCCCATTTATACCGTTGTCATCCGCCCCGAGCCTGCAGGGAGGAGCGGAATACAAAATTGAACAATAAATAAATAAATATAACATCAAGGCGCAAATTCCAGATAATGCAATGGTTATACAATGAAACACATTGATGACGGGGTGGTCACAATCAAATAGAGGATATAGTATTAGGCAGTCCTAACAAACATAAATGCGGACAAATGCTGAAGCCGCAATGGGACTTCACAATAGATGTGACATAGGCCGATGGGCTGGCGATGCCCATATTCTGGGGCCTCTCCCCTGTTTCACCCCTAGGCGGGGCTTTCTCAAGGCCTGCATATGTAGCAGATGTCCATAAATCTACAAGAGAATTAAGTACAAAATGTATAGAACCAAGTGTAACACCCATTAAAGAATATACAAAATATCAAGGTATACATACCTATTCGGCATGAGAAAAAAGTTATGAAAATGAAAAGAAATCGGAAGGGATTCGTATGTATGGGACTTTCAAGTTTATACGGATCGCAAGGCCAATCCCGGAAGTGGACTTTCTTTTCGCACTCCCTGAGCCTCCAAAATTTCGTTAGATTAGTAACTATTTCGGATGCCCACCCAACAGGAAAATGTCCCCCTCCAAAATAGCTTTGCAGACATAACTCACAGTCAAATCGGGGCCTTGCCATGCTCGAAGCCTAATTAGAGTGAAAGGCCTCCTCCAGGAAGTGAAAAAGGAGCCGGAAACCATAGAGAGATCCAGATTGGGACTCCTAGAGGGGCTGGAGGACTGATGAAAAAGTGATTTAAACACCCAGGAAGGGGTTTAGATAGAAGGACAGAGTAGAAGGACATAAGAACTGCTGAGAGAAGGGCAGCAGGAGTGAAAAGAGCACGGAGAGGAGAAGGAAGAGTTCAGAATCAAGAAAAGCCATAGAGTTCAAACGGAGGTCCTGGACTGCTATGGTAAAACTGAATGGGAAAAAGCTGGAGTGAGGAGAACTCTACAGATTAGCAAGGCCTGCACCAGAGGTATTTAATAATATTAATAATAATATATTAAAGCATTATATCTCCCTGCAAGGAAACCAAGGGAAATGTTGCCCCTTGATTTGCCTGTGCTTAAAACAGTGTCAGACCTGTTTCCCTGCTTTGCCTACTTTAGAACTACTAATGAATTTCGTTAGTAATTAAGTTACATTTTAGAAATTTTTTGGAATTTTTTTGGTAAGTCTTTCTATTACTAATAAAAAAAAATCCCCCCCCCCGATTAGATTTTCGATTCCCTATTTTTGGGTTCGAAACCATGCCTAATACCTATGTATAGAAGTGTCAGGGCTTAACCTCACTAAGGTGTAGTGAGGTGATCATTAAGGTCAGGAATGCTCTGAATCAGGGGCTTGAAATAGAAGGAGCTCAGGTGAGACGGTTCAGGTAATCAGAGCCTGGACACTGATACCTAAATTTAACCCATTAGGGTGCTCTGTATTGAGTCTTAAAATCCATGTTTTTTTCAGATTTAAGCAAGGCATTCATGGGGTTAGAATGGGGGCGGACTTCAATTTTTTCTAGAACTCTAACTCTAAGTGATTTAGGATCACAGCCCGTGGAAGGCATTGGGACACCGGGCTCCCCCGACCCCGATGGAGAGGGCGTTGGCCGGCTGTATCAACACGGCGCCGACCCTGGTCAGTTTGGCGTCTTTAGGCCCACCCCCCTCGTCCACCCCAAAGGCTGCGACCACACCCCCTGCGGTCTCCTTGCTGGAGCGGCCACCACTGCCGGCTTTTCCACCGTCTGCCTTTTCACTGGAGGCCATAAGCACCGCCATACCGCTGCCCCCGGGGTTCCTGATGGGGTCCCTGATGGAGGCGCTTGACGTCTCAGAGGTCCTTGCAAGGGCCCCTGGGGAGCGGCCCCGGCGACGAGCCAACCGATTACCCGCGATCCCCATGGTCATGACCAGCCCACAGGCTGCACCGCCACCGGCTGGTGATGGGCCTGCTGTCACCGGTGACCCTGGGACCGGGATTACTGCTAACTCTGGAGGCCCTGAGGCTGGCCCTCCACCCCAGTGCCCCGATGGAGCGCCTAGAGGCCATGGACAGCCGGTGGCCGCCGCGGGGCACGGTCCGAGATACGGCGAGAGGACTAGTAACAACGGAAGAACCCTCTGCCACTTCAGACGAAACAGGAGGAGGGGCCGAAGGCGGGGCAGGGGGCGGGGCCAGAGGAAATCCCAGCCCTGCTCTGCAACACCCAGAGGGTTCCGTCCCAGAACCTTCAGGAACACCAACCTCAGGCGCCGGGTTCCCCATTGATGAACCCCACCCCAGGAGGCTTGATAATCCGACGCTGGCGAACCCGGAGCCACAGGCTTGCAACGATCGCGACCGTATGGATCTCGAGTCCCAGAGGACGTTGTTCAATCTGAGGGACCCTCCTAGTCTTCCGCGATTCATCGGTCGCGCTGATAGCTGACCTAGAAAGCTACGACCCTCATGGGCCCGAGCCAGCTTCCCCTTCTCGTTAGTTTTGTCATTCCCTGTTGATGTTGTTTGTCTTGTTGTATGCTCTGTATTTTTTATGTCAAACTGTAAACCGCTCCGAGCCCTCGGGGAGTGGCGGTATAGCAAGTTTGAACTATAAAATAAATAAATAAATAAATAAATAAATAAATCGTAAACAGTGTGTGTATACAGATGCTTTGCTACGTGCGCTAGTTCCCACGTCACATACGCTATCACGTGCCCCTGTTCTTTGATTTACGTGGGAGTTACTACTAGGCAACTACGTCCACACTCCCAGTGTTAATTTTACGACAGTGGTCAATGAAACGAAGGCGTAGGTGCCTAGTAGTAACTCCCACGTAAATCAAAGAACAGGGGCACGTGATAGCGACGTGACGGGAACCAGCGCACGTAGCGAAGCATCTGATGTCAAAGTCTTTGTCAAGTGCAGGACTGTAGATAGTTTTGTCAGTGCTGGTGTTGTCACATATGGAACAATGTCCACAAACCTTGGTGCCATTGCTAAATCTACTAATGTTTCTAGTATACATGTGATTGGAATGGGTTCATGTGTCTCCCAGGTTCCTGGTGCGCTTATAAGCGATAAGAGGGGGTGCCTCCAGCCCCGGAATGTGGGACACTATAGGCCAGTATGTTCGTACAGAATATTGGCATCGCCAGCCCGTCGGCCTATGTCACATCTATTATGAAGTCCCGTTGCGGCTTCAGCATTTGTCCCGTATTTATGTTTGTTAGGACTGCCTAATACTATATCCTCTATTTGATTGTGACCACCCCGTCATCAATGTGTTTCATGGTATAACCGTGCATTATCTGGAATTTCCGCCTTGATGTTATATATGTGGTGTGTCTTCAAACACATGAAATTGATCTTGTATTGCTTAAATATATCCACTATTTTGATACTTTGTTACCTACCTTGTTGTGTGTGCTCTTTTGACTATTGTAACCCATACTCTGTGCTTTGTACGTACCACTCACCCACCCACCCGCCCCAAAATGCCAAAAAGTGTTAATCCGGGCCTGAACTGAATGGGACCAGATGCCCCATTTCGCGGATGGATTTCCCCCTGAGATGGGGCCCTCGCCTTCCCCAATGATCACACTGTACTGAACCCCGATGCCTCTCTCTCTCTCTCTCTCTCTCTCTCTCTCTCTCTCTCTCTCCTGCTCCACCTTGACTCAGGTTGGCTCTCCTTCGAAGGGATGCTTCTGTTCTACACGGACTTCATGGGAGAAGTGGTCTTCCAAGGCGACCCCAAGGCTCCCCACGACTCGGAGGAATACCAGAAGTATAACTCTGGGGTGACCATGGGCTGCTGGGGAATGTGCATCTACGCCTTCAGTGCGGCGCTCTACTCAGGTACCCATGATGCCTCCATATCCGCGGAAGGGGCACACATTGAAATTATTTATTTACTTTATTTATATTCTGCTCTTCTCACTCCGAAGGGGACTCAGAGTGGATTACACACATATAGACTCAGGTACCCATGATGCCTCCATATCCATGAAAGGCACACATTGATATCTTGAATGTATTTACAAAATATTTATTTATTTATTTACTTACTTTTTATATTCAGGCTCTTCTCATATCCGAAGGGGACTCAAGAGTGGATTACACACATATAGACTCAGGTACCCATGATGCCTCCATATCCGTGGAAGGGGGCACACATTGATATCTTGAATGTATTTGCAAAATATTTATTTACTTACTTATTTACTTTATTTATATTCCGCTCTTCTCACTCCGAAGGGGACTCAAGAGTGGATTACACACATATAGACTCAGGTACCCATGATGCCTCCATATCCGCGGAAGGGGCACACATTGATATCTTGAATGTATTTACAAAATATTTATTTATTTATTTACTTACTTTATTTATATTCCGCTCTTCTCACTCCGAAGGGGACTCAAGAGTGGATTACACACATATAGACTCAGGTACCCATGATGCCTCCATATCCGCGGAAGGGGGCACACATTGATATCTTGAATGTATTTGCAAAATATTTATTTATTTATTTACTTACTTTTTTTATATTCCGCTCTCCTCACTCCGAAGGGGACTCAGAGTGGGTTACACATATAGACTCAGGTACCCATGATGCCTCCATATCCGCGGAAGGGGCACACATTGATATCTTGAATGTATTTGCAAAATATTTATTTATTTATTTACTTACTTTATTTATATTCCGCTCTTCTCACCCCGAAGGGGACTCAGAGTGGGTTACACACATATAGACTCAGGTACCCATGATGCCTCCATATCCGCGGAAGGGGCACACATTGATATCTTGAATGTATTTGCAAAATATTTATTTATTTACTTACTTTACTTAATTTATATTCCGCTCTCCTCATCCTCGAAGGGGACTCATTGAGTGGTATTTACACACATATAGACTCAGGTACCCATGATGCCTCCATATCCGCAGAAGGGGCACACATTGATATCTTGAATGTATTTGCAAAATATTTATTTACTTACTTACTTACTTTATTTATATTCCGCTCTTCTCACCCCGAAGGGGACTCAAGAGTGGGTTACACACATATAGACTCAGGTACCCATGATGCCACCATATCCGCGGAAGGGGCACACATTGATATCTTGAATGTATTTACAAAATATTTATTTATTTATTTACTTACTTTATTTATATTCCGCTCTTCTCACCCCGAAGGGGACTCAGAGTGGGTTACACACATATAGACTCAGGTACCCATGATGCCTCCATATCCGCGGAAGGGGCACACATTGATATCTTGAATGTATTTACAAAATATTTATTTATTTATTTACTTACTTTATTTATATTCCGCTCTCCTCACTCCGAAGGGGACTCAAGAGTGGATTACACACATATAGACTCAGGTACCCATGATGCCTCCATATCCGCGGAAGGGGCACACATTGATATCTTGAATGTATTTGCAAAATATTTATTTATTTATTTACTTACTTTATTTATATTCCGCTCTTCTCACCCCGAAGGTGACTCAAGAGGATTTACACATATAGACTCAGGTACCCATGATGCCTCCATATCCGTGGAAGGGGGCACACATTGATATCTTGAATGTATTTGCAAAATATTTATTTATTTACTTACTTTATTTATTTATATTCCGCTCTTCTCACTCCGAAGGGGACTCAGACCGGATTACAGGTACACATACTTCGCAGACAATCCCTGCCGTTTCCAGATAACACACATATAGACGAACAGAGGCAAACTCTGGCTGAAGGCGAGCCCTAGAAAGAGCCCATCTGCATCCTAATTGGTTTGACCTGCAGAAGGGAGTTCCAACGTTCCTGCACATTGCGGTCTGGCATCTCTAGCCCCAAAGGCTGGGATTTGGCATCAAAAGACCTCCAGCCATTTCTACCTCTCTGTTTTCTTGCCTCACTTAACCTGAAACCATGGATTCTTTGTGCACGGAGTTGCATGCGGACAGGCCAACAGGGGCAAGCCCGGAGCGGTTTGGGAGGCGTAGTTTTCCAAGCACTTTCATGCATTTGGACTCTCCTCTGTTCATCTATATGTGTATGAGGAGTGCGCCAGCTCCCCCTGGTGGCCAGAGTTTGCCTCTGTTCATCTATATGTGTGTATGAGGATGCGCCAGCTCCCTGGTGGCCAGAGTTTGCCTCTGTTCGTCTATATGTGTGTATGAGAGGAGTGCGCCAGCTCCCTGGTGGCCAGAGTTTGCCTCTGTTCATCTATATGTGTGTATGAGCAGTGCACCAGCTCCCCCTGGTGGCCAGAGTTTGCCTCTGTTCACCTATATGTGTGTATGAGGAGTGTGTCACCTCCCCCTGGTGGCCAGAGCTTGCCTCTGTTCATCTATATGTGTGTATGAGCAGTGCGCCAGCTCCCCCTGGTGGCTAGAGTTTGCCTCTGTTCATCTATATGTGTGTATGAGTAGTGTGCCAGCTCCCCCTGGTGGCCAGAGTTTGCCTCTGTTCATCTATATGTGTGTATGAGGAGTGCGCCAGCTCCCCCTGGTGGCCAGAGTTTGCCTCTGTTCATCTATATGTGTGTATGTGGAAATGGCAGGGATTGTCTGCTAAGTATGTGTACCTGTAATCCGCTCTGAGTGCCCTTCGGGGTGAGAAGAGCGGAGTATAAATAAATAAATTTTGTGTTGAGATTTGGGTCCCATTTCCATGATACCTCATGATGTACAAATATGCAAATCCAGATATGTAAAAAATCCCAAATATTTCTGGTCTGAAGCACTTCTATTAATCTGCAATACACCCGTAAGTCCAGATACTCCCAATTTCTCTCCTGGCCATAAGATGTGTTGATCTGACTCTTGGAGGAAACCCACTCACGCTCGCTCGCTCTGTGTGTTCTGCTTCACAGCCTCGCTGGAAAAACTGGAGGAATACTTCAGCATCCGCACGCTTTATTTTATAGCGTACCTTGTTTTTGGACTTGGCACCGGCCTGGCAACCCTGTCCAGGAATATTTACGTCATTTTATCGCTCTGTGTGACGTACGGGATTTTGTTTTCCACGCTCTGCACGCTTCCCTATTCCCTGCTGTGTGACTACTACCAGAGCAGAAAGGTACGGTATCCAAAAATTTCTCATACTTTGGACCTATGCAGCTTCTACCTGTTGATGATCGATTTCAAGGGCCGGAAACCTTTTTGACTCAATTTTTCTGAAATTTTTGCAATTTTTCTGGATTTTTTTGCAATTCCCCCCGAAATTTTTGCAATTTTTCCAGAAATTTTAGTTTTCCCAGAATTTTTTGCAATTTTCCCAAAAAATTTCTGCAAATTTTTCCAGAAATTTTTGCAATTTTTCTGGATTTTTTGTAATTTTTCCAGAAATTTATGCAAATTTTTCCAAAATTCATGTAATATTTCCAGGAATTTTTGCAATTTTCCCAGAAAATTTTTTATTTTCCCAATTTTTTTTGCAATTTTTCTGGATTTTTTAAACAATTTTTCCAGAAATTTTTACAATTTCCCAGAAAATTTTTGCAATTTTTCTGGATTTTTTGTAATTTTTCCAGAAATTTTTGCAATTTTTCCAAAATTTATGTAATATTTCCAGGAATTTTTGCAATTTTCCCAGAAAAAAATATTTTCCCAACTTTTTGTAATTTTTCTGGATTTTTTAAACAATTTTTCCAGAAATTTTTACAATTTCCCATAAAATTTTTGCAATTTTTCTGAATTTTTTGTAATTTTTCCAGAAATTTTTACAATTTTTCCAAAATTTATGTAATATTTCCAGGAATTTTTGCAATTTTCCCAGAAAAAATTTATTTTCCCAAATTTTTTGCAATTTTTCTGGATTTTTAAAAACAATTTTTCCAGAAATTTTCACAATTTCCCAGAAAATTTTTGCAATTTTTCTGGATTTTTTTTGTAATTTTTCCGGAAATTTTCCAGAATTTTTTGCAATTTTTCCAAAATTTACGTAATATCTCCAGGAATTTTGCAATTTTCCCAGAAAATTTTGCAATTTTTCTGGAAATTTTTGCAATTTTTCTGGAAATTTTTGTAATTTCCCAGAAAATTTTGCAATTTTTCTGGATTTTTTTGTAATTTTTCTGGAAATTTTCCAGAAATTTTTGCAATTTTTCCAAAATTTACGTAATATTTCCAGGAATTTTGCAATTTTCCCAGAAATTTTCTGGGAAATCATTTAAGATTTGAACTGCCGACGCCCCCTACATCCGCAACGGGGTTTGAACCATTTTTTTCCCTTGTTCAAACAGGTCTAGTATGTATCTAATGACGTCTTCTCCTTTCTCCTCAGTTTGCTGGCTCAAGCGAAGGGGCCCCCAAGCGGGGCATGGGGGTGGACATCTCCCTCCTGAGCTGCCAGTACTTCTTGGCCCAGATCCTGGTCTCCGTAGTGATGGGGCCCCTGACAGCGGTGGTGGGCAGCGCCAACGGGGTCATGTACTTCGCCAGCGTGGTCTCCTTCGCGGGCTGCCTCTATTCGTCCCTCTGCGTCGTTTATGAGATCGCGCCCGGCAATGAAGACCCGGCCGAGGAGGAGCGCCAGCCCCTGATGCTCAGCGCATGAAGCTGGAGCAGGCTGCGAATCCCACCGTGCCGCAGCCCTTGGGCCAGAGACATTGGGAGGAAGGGGATGAGCCACAGAGGCGGCACCTAATAATACCGCGATGATAATAATAAAAAAGATGGAAACACTTTCCTTGGCTCCCTCTCTCTCTTGTCAAAGCAAATCTCTCTTGTCAAAGCAAATTTTAACCCCCAGTTAAGGGGGCACGTTATATTATTATTATTATTCATAGTAATAATAAAATATTATTATTTAATGCATATTTATGTATATTTAATGTATAATGTCACAAAGGATTACCAACTCACCTGCTTCATAGGAAATCTACTACAAAACAGGGGCTTTTTTGTTGAGTTCCAGGGCCAGAGAAGCAGGTGGCGGAAACACAAGAACGGCCTGCCGCAGGGGAGTGTGCTTGCTCCATCCATGTTTAACATTTACACAAAGGAGACCCTGATCGTTGCCCCCCACCCCCATTGTCGCAATCGCATCT
The DNA here is from genome assembly GCA_030556195.1 of Anolis apletophallus. Taxonomy (NCBI): domain Eukaryota; kingdom Metazoa; phylum Chordata; class Lepidosauria; order Squamata; family Anolidae; genus Anolis; species Anolis apletophallus. The sequence goes on along the minus strand of JARBWK010000017.1, from coordinate 25,516,085 downwards.
GGTGGGGACAAGGGACAGGAGGGCCTTCTCTGCGGTGGCTCCTCGGCTATGGAACTCCCTCCCAAGTGAAATTAGATCTGCTGCATACCTCTTGACCTTCTGGAAACAAGCGAAACCCTGGCTATGGGATCATTATTCACGTATTAATATTAATGCATTATTATAACAATCAATGCATGTTATCAAGGATTATGCATTGTTTTAAAATTATTATTTGGGTGTTTTTATTACTATTATTATTACTTCGAAGGCAAATGCACTTATAATATAATTATAATAATATCTCTCGGCATTACTTCGCGAACGAAGATCCTTAGAAAGGACTAATCCCACGCTTTTTACAAGCGCGTTGATGACTAAAAAGGCCAATCTGAGATAGGCAAGTCTGGTTGCAGAAAGCACAGTAGAAAGTCTCCTTGGGTGATGTTGTTTCCAAGTTGCGGTTCTTTCTGCGTTGCCGTTTCTCTTCGAGACACATTCGGCGTGTCTTCTTGAAAGAAGCTGCAGCATTGTGGAGAGTGCCTCGCCATGCCTCCTGATGTGAGGCCAGGGTGGACCATTGTTGGTGATCAATCTGGCCGAGCCTGAGGTATTGTTTCAGGGAGTCCTTCTATCTCTTTTTGGGGGTGCCTCTCTTGCGCTGACCCGTGGCGAATTCACCATAGAGTAGTATCTTTGGGAGGCGGTGGTCCTCCATCCTAGAGACGTGCCCTGCCCAGCGCAGCTGTGTTCTCAATAGCATGGCCTCAATGCTGGTGACCCCTGCTTGCTCAAGGACAGCAACATTCGTCACATAGTCAGTCCAGTGTATATTTAGGATTGTGCGAAGACAGCGCTGATGAAAGCGCTCGAGGAGTCGTAGGTGTTGGCGATAGGTGACCCATGTTTCAGACCGATAGAGGAGAATACGATCGCTCTGTACACACTGATTTTGGTGCTTTGCCTCAGGTGCTTGTTGCTCCAGACTCTTTTGAGAAACCTTCCGAATGCGCTCTATGCCTTTGCTAATCTGTGATCTCTCTCTTTGTCAATCTTGGCGCCTGAAGAGATGATGCTTCCCAGGGAGGTGATCTGCTGAATGGACTTAAGCCCAGATTCGCCTCTGCTGACGTGGGGATGATGATGGTGTTCTTCCTGTGGTGCGGGCTGGTAGAGGACTTCTGTTTCCTTTAGGCTGACTTCCAGCCCAAACAGCTCTGCAGCTGTTGCAAAGCAGGATGTGAGGCGCTGCAGGGCTGCTTCTGAATGGGCGACAAGGGCGGCATTGTCGGCAAAAAGCAGTTCACGGACTAGATAGTTTAGAGTCTTAGTGCGAGCCTTAATGCATTATTATTAATGTATTAATATTAATGCATTATAATTATCAATGCATATTATTATTATTATTATGGCTTATGCATTATTTTAACATTATTATTTGGTTGTTTTTGTTACTATTATTATTACTTCGAAGGGAAATGCACTTATAATATTATAATAATAATATTATAATACATTATTATTCACATACTAATATTAATGCATTATTATAATTATCAATGCATATTATTATTATTATTATGGATTATGCATTATTTAAAAATTATTATAAAATTATATATGCACAAGAAAAACACATAACCTCAACTGTCTTATACAGAATAATGTAATAATAATAATATAATATTATAATATTTTAATAATAATATAATATAATAATATTCTAGTAATGTAATAATATAATTATAATATAATATAATAATATAATAATAATGTAATAATAATATAATAATGTAATAATAATATAATAATATAATATAATAATAATGTAATAATAATAATATAATATTATAATATAATATTTTAATAATAATATAATATAATATAATAATATTATAGTAATGTAATAATATAATTATAATATAATATAATAATATAATAATAATGTAATAATAATATAATAATGTAATAATAATATAATAATATAATACAGCAATAATAATGTAATAATAATAATACAATATTATAATATAATATTTTAATAATAATATAATATACTATAATAATATTATAGTAATGTAATAATATAATTATAATATAATATAATAAGATAATAATGTAATAATAATAATAAAATATTATAATATAATATAATATTTTAATAATAATATAATATAATAATATTATAGTAATGTAATAATATAATTATAATATAATATAATAATATAATAATAATGTAATAATATAATAATAATGTAATAATAATATAATAATATAATATAATAATGTAATAATAATAATACAATATTATAATATAATATAATATTTTAATAATAATATAATATAATAATATTATAGTAATAATAATATAATATAATAATATAATAATAATATAATAATATAATAATGTAATAATAAAATAATAATATAATAATATAAAATAATAATAATGTAATAATAATATGATAATAATGTAATAATAATATAATAATATAATAATATAATAATATTATAATAATATTCTGTGTATTATTATTTTATTATACATTTTGGGGAGGAAAAAAAATGCAAGCCTTGTGATCTGCTAAAAGGCTATCTATTCTTTTTAAAAAAATAATCCTATAAATTATGCTGAATTATTTAAATGCACCAAATAATGCAGAATTACTTAGGCAATGCACATGCATACAGGCACTGTGTCCAAATAGCAACAGGAAGCCTTCTGCGCATGCGCGGTTTGGGAAAGCAGCACAAACAATCAGGGGCAAGCCGCCTGCAAGGAGACTCCCTATGACGTCATGCCATCCCTTCCCTGTGATTGGATGTGGGTCCCAGGAACCCTGCACCAGTGGGGAGAAAGGAAGGGGGCGTGGCCAAGTGTGCTGCTCTTGCTTTCCTGGAAGGTGCAAAGGTAAGGCTCTCTCTCTCTCTCTCTCTCTAAAGAGATCCTGCAGTGCATTTGAATTAAAATAGATCTATTTTCAAAAGCAATGTTTGGTAAGCAAAATTAGAAAGAGTAAACTGTAAAAAAATATATATATATATAATATAATAAATTTATAATAAATTTGTAATGTGATACAATATAATACTAATCATAATAATATGGTATTAGAATTATTTTATATTATATGTATTATTACTAATCTCTCTCTCGGCATGACTTCGCGAACAAAGATTCTTAGGAAGGACTCGTCCCACGCTTTTTACGAGCGCGTTGATGACCGGAAAGGCCAATCTGAGATAGCCAAGTCCGGTTGCAGAAAGCACAGCAGACAGTCTCCTTGGGTGATGTTGTTTCCAAGTTGCGGCTCTTTCTGCGTTGTCGTTTCTCCTTGAGACCTGTTCGGCGTGTCTTCTCGAAAGAGGCCGCAGCGTTGTGGATAGTGCGTCTCCATGCCTGTGGCAGGGTGATGATAACTTCATCTCGGAGATCTGATGGCAGTTCACCTTTTTCCCAGCAGCTCACAAGGAGCTTGTGGAATTTATACTCCATTTCTCCATCTAATTTTCCCATCTAATTTTCTCCATGCCTCCCGATGTGAGGCCAGGGTGGACCATTGTTGGCGATCAATCTGGCCGAGCCTGAGGTGTTGTTTCAGGGAGTCCTTGTATCTCTTTTTGGGGGGCGCCTCTCTTGCGAGTTCACTGTAGTCTCTTTGGGAGGCGGTGGTCCTCCATCCTAGAGACATGCCCTGCCCAGCGCAGCTGTGATCTCAATAGCATGGCCTCAACGCTGGTGACCCCTGCTTGCTCAAGGACAGCAACATTTGTCACATAGTCGGTCCAGTGTATATTTAGGATTGTGCGAAGACAGCATTCGAGGAGTCGTAGGTGTTGGCGATAGGTGACCCATGTTTCAGACCCATAGAGGAGAATAGACAGTACGATAGCTCTGTACACACTGATTTTGGTGCTTTGCCTCAGGTGCTTGTTGCTCCAGACTCTTTTGTGAAGCCTTCCGAATGCACTCTATGCCTTTGCTAATCTGTGATCTCTCTCTTTGTCAATCTTGGCGTCTGAAGAGATGATGCTTCCCAGGGAGGTGAACTGCTGGACGGACTTAAGCACAGATTTGCCTATGCTGATGATGGTGTTCTTCCTGTGGTGCGGGCTGGTAGAGGACTTCCGTTTCCTTCAGGCTGACTTCCAGCCCAAACAGCTCTGCAGCTGTTGCAAAGCAGGACGTGAGGCGCTGCAGAGCTGCTTCTGAATGGGCGACAAGGGCAACATCGTCAGCAAAAAGCAGCTCACGGACTAGATAGTTGAGAGTCTTAGTGCGAGCCCTTAGGTGGCGTAAGTTGAACAAGCTGCCATCAGTACGATAGCGTATAGTACAATATGGTAATATATAATATTAAATATATTGTATATACATATAATATTTATATTGTTATAATGTAATACAATATAATACTAATCATAATAATATATTATAATTCTATATTTTATATTGCATGTAATATTACTAATAATATTACAGTATAATGCTATAGTACAATTTGGTAATATATAATATTATAATGTAATATATTGTATATACATATAGTATTTATAATATTATAATGTAATACAATATTATACTAAACATAATAATATAATATTATAATTCTATATTTTATATTATATGTAATATTACAGTATAATGGTATAGTACAATATAGTAATATATATTATAATATAATGTATATACATATAACATTTATAATATTATAATGTAATACAATATTATACTAAACATAATAATATAATATTATAATTCTATATTTTATATTATATGTAATATTACAGTATAATGGTATAGTACAATATAGTAATATATATTATAATATAATGTATATACATATAATATTTATAATATTATAATGTAATACAATATAATACTACTACTGATAATATGATATTATAATTCTATATTTTATATTATATGTAATATTACTAATAACTACAGTATAATGGTATAGTACAATATAGTAATATATTATAATATAATATATTGTATATACATATAATATTTATAATATTATAATGTAATACAATATTATACTAAACATAATAATATAATATTATATTCTATATTTTATATATGTAATATTACAGTATAATGGTATAGTACAATATAGTAATATATATTATAATATAATGTATATACATATAATATTTATAATATAATGTAATACAATATAATACTACTACTGATAATATATTATAATTCTATATTTATATTATATGTAATATTACTAATAACATTACAGTATAATGGTAATATATTATAATATAATAGTAATATATTATAATATAATATAATGTATATACATATATTATAATTCTATATTTTATATAATATTATAATGTATAATGTATAGTACAATATAGTAATATATTATAATGTAATGCAATATAATACAAAACATAAAAATATGATATTATAATTATATATTTTATATTATATGTAATATTACTAATAATATGACAGTATAATGGTACAGTATGAGTACCATATAGTAATATATACAGTAATACTGATATTGTGCTATGCTAATAATACATTTTATTTATCTATTTACTATATTTTTATACCGCCCCTCTCAGCCCGAAGGCGACTTGTAAGCCGCTCGGAGTCCCCTTCGGAGTGAGAAGGGCGGCATATTCAGCAGCTTTCTGGGAGTAGGGTTGAGCCTCCTTCTATGGAGGTGCGTGTCCTGGATGGCCATCTGTCGGGAGGGCTTGGATTGTGATTTCCTGTCTGGCGGAATAATGGGGTTGGACTGGGTGACTTCTTGGGGTCCCTTTGTGAAACGTATGCCTTTAACAGACCAAGGCAGGCGGCTATGATGGCAGTGCCGCCCCAAATCACCCTTCTGATCATCGGTGGCGGAAATCGAGGGAAACGCTACGCGGCTTATGCTCTGTGCCATCCCGCTCGCATGAAGGTAAGCGCTGTTTTCCGATGGCAAATTCCTCCCTCGGGGGTGAGAAGGGCGGGTTACAAATTCAGGAACAATAATAATAATAACAAACATCAAACAGTCCTAGACGCTTGGGAAGTGTAGATCCCGTCTGCTGTGATATACTGTGTTTTTGTGTCAGCAAAATAATAATAAAGTGAGTATGATGATGCCTAATATTACTAAAACTAGTAGTAATGATGATGGTAATAGTAATCATAATAATTTATTTACTTCTCGTGTCAGAAACAAAGTAAGAATACAGTTAAAATGCCACATATTATTTGTTACAGGTTTTAAATGTGGTTGATATTTTTATATATGTATGTATGCAGAACCTCCAAGGAGTTTCCATTACCGTGGAAACAGGAGGCGGAGCCTGCAAATAGCTTTAGAACCTTCAGATTCAAACTTTTACAGTTGGTTGTTGACAGCGAAGGAGAGAGAGAGAGTGTGTGGAGAGTTAGGGAGTCTGTTTTAGCCAGCTATCAGCGGGTTTTTAAAAACTCTGGCTCTACTCTGAGAGAGAGTAGAAGTAAAGGCTGACTCTACTCTGAGAGAGAGTAGTAGTAAAGCTGTGTTTGAACTGCCAGGAGAGCAGTTGGTTTTAAGAACCGGCAGAGTGTAAAAACTGCTGAGTTGTTAGTTCTGGGAGTGCAGTATCAAGCTGTATCTCTATAGTTAGTGTATTGTAACCTTAAGAAACGTACCTCTGAGAAGATATTGTAACCACCTAAGCTTTGAACTCTGAAACCTCCAGGCTTAAACCGCTTTTTGAATAAACTTTACAGTTCTTTGACAGAGACATCTCTTCTCATAGTTCTTTCTCTCACAGGCCTTGAAAACAACGTTTTCCTAGTGGGTAGTCCAAATTAGTAAATGGTGGCAGCAAAAGTTAACAAGTAGTGTCAGGGGGGAGTTTGGGTTTAAGTGATAACCTGCCCTGCCACAGTTTTGAGTTCGAATCCTCACATTCTCTCCACAGTTTAAAACATTTATTTATTTATTTCTACCATTTCTACCCCGCTCTGAGGGGGGACTCAGAGCAGCCCAACAACGGCAACAATTTGCTGCCAAAAACACAGTATACATATAATAGAAAACCAAAAACAGTCAAAATTAAAATACATTAAAATACAATTAGCATTAAAATACATCATATACATTCACATAAGTTAAAAACAGTATTAAGTCCATAATAAAAGCATTGGGCCATGTCCACCAGGTTGCCATTACAATCCAATCTAAAGGGCTGTATCGTGCTTAGTTGGTTACAATATCTTCTCAGAGGTACGTTTCGTAAGGTTACAATACACTAACTATGGAGATACAGCTTGATACTAATCACTTCTGACAGTGGTTGATCATTTATGTAAATGTTAAATATTGATGCGGAAAGCACGCTCCCCAGAGGCATGCGGTTCTTCTTTGGCCCAGCGAGTATGATCAAGGCTAATGAATAATCAACTTATTCAACCCGAGGACGCGGACGGGATCTTCGGAGGAATGAGAGCGGCCACTTGTTCTCTGGACTCATTACATTGTCCGCAGGGGGGGGGGGGGGGTGACGGACTGGCAGAATGGGTGAAGGGACTGGCACGAATCCTCAACATGCCCAAATGTGAACACTGGTGGAGTTTGGGGAAAATAGACTTGACATTTGGGAGTTGTAGATGCTTGGATTTATAGTTCACCTCCAATCAAAGAGCACTCCGAACCACACCAATGATAGAATTGGGCCAAACTTCCCACACAGAAGACCCTATGACCCACAGAAATGGCTGTGTTTTCAGGTGGTCTTTGGTGACCCCTCTGACACTCCCTCGTGACCCCCACCTAGGGGTCCCAGCCTCCAGGCCCAAACATATTTATTTATGTTTCAACCTTTTATACCGCCACTCCTCGAGGGCTCGGAGCAGTTTACATAGTTTGACACATAACACAAGCAAAAGAGGAAACAATAATTAATACATAAACAATCGGGAGGGAGGGTATAGGGACAACAGACATTAGAAGACAGTGGGACAGTGGCTGGGTGAACCCAGAGTCCATATAGACTGACACCTTGCTGAGGGTCGACTCAAGGTGGCATCTGTCGACAATCAAAAGAAGGTAGCCGTGGGGTTCCTAGGATCTCAGATCTAAAGGGAGAGAGACCATCTCGGCCCCCCGGTCCCTGCGATTGAGAGGTCGGCCTCCCACCAGTTTGGACGTCCTGTCTCCGGTGCTCCAAAAAGTCCTAGAGTGGAACCTCCTCCGTGTCCTCGAGTTATACACTCTGAGCTTCTTCCGCTCTGGAGGACCAACGAAGGTCTCTGCGGTTCTAGGGGCTCTGTGGCCACGAAGGGTCACCGGTCCGTTCCTGTGCTGAGCAGTCTGGCCAGTTTCCCGGTGCTCTCCGGCGGGACCGGAAGTTCGGTCTTGGCGCCTCTTCTTCTTTTGCCGCCGTTTCCGCTTCCCCGGACGATGACGTGGCTTCTGCGGTGAGTTGATTGAGGGTTTCCGGTCTTCAGTAGATGAAGACATCCGGTCTACTCTGGTGTCTTCAAGGTCGGCCGCCATATTCGGCCGGCCCCCATCTATCCACCCCGCTCCCCCCGTGAAGCCACGGCGGTGGGGGGGTAGGGAGGGTCTTGGGCAGACGACAAAATCTCTGTGATATTCAATTGTGACACCAAACCGCAGGGTCACCCTCCAATGGCACGCATCCGGGTGGTGGATCAGGGCCTGGCCCCAGATCTCGTCCGGCCACCGCAGGTGGGTGTTTGGGTAGCGACTCACCGATCCTTCCCGTGCTTTGGGTAGATCTCTGTTCGGAGTCGTCTCCCTCCGCCATCTTCTCTGTGCTGGCATAGGCAGCGGCCGATCTGGACTCCATTCGGTCCTCCGGGCTCTCCACATTAACCCCAAGGTCCCCAGTTGGGAAGTTCCAGGACCGATCCCAGTCCAGCTCGGGTATCCTAGAGCAGGGGTGCTCAGTATGGTGATCGGGATCACCAGGGTGATCTTCAGGCCTCATCCTGGTGATCATCAGACCCCTGACCAGTTTTTTTGCTGTTGGTCCTCTTCACATGCCCCTGCATGCTGCAAAGAAGTCCTCCGTCATTGCTCCTCCCCGCTCCCTGGTCGCGCGACGCCTCCAAAAGCTCCAGAGTCCAAGAGGCAGAATGGGCCCCCTCTTTTGGATTCCTCCTCCTCCCTCCGTCCTTCTCCAGCCACTCAGAGTCATAGGAGACCAAAGGGGGCGGGCCTGGATGACGCGATGCATGGCTGGCCCCGCGCACATGCGCAGAAGCGTCCATTCTGCCCCTCGGACTTCTCGTGAGCTCTTGGAGGCGGCACGCATGCTGGCGGCGTGGAAATAGGAGCAACGACGGAGGAGGAGAAGAAGGACGCTTTGGGGTCATATCCTTACCGCATCTCAAAGGTCGGTCTTTTTACTTTGGGGTGGGTGCTTGATTGTTCTGTGGCATGTCTCTTTGTTTATTTTTAATGTTTAAAAATGGCCTTTTAGCTCCAAAGCCTCTCTGCTTGCTTTGTTCCTTGAGAAATATATGTTGGGGAATATGGAAATGTGGGAGAAATGGGGTGGTTGGATGTATTTATGCATGTCCCTTTGTTTACCTTGCTGAGTTTTAAATGGCCTTGCAGTTCAAAAGCCTCTTTTCTTACTTTCTGGCTGATAATATGTGTGGTAATATGGCAGTGTGGGAGAAATGGGGTGGTTGGATGTATTTATGCATGTCCCTTTGTTTACCTTGCTGAGTATTAAATGGCCTTGCAGTTCAAAAGCCTCTCTTCTTACTTTCTGGCTGATAATATGCGTGGTAATATGGCAGTGTGGGAGAAATGGGGTGGTTGGATGTATTTATGCATGCCCATTTGTTTACCTTCCTGAGTATTAAATGGCCTTGCAGTTCAAAAGCCTCTCTTCTTACTTTCTGGCTGATAATATGTCTGGTAATATGGCAGTGTGGGAGAAATGGGGTGGTTGGATGTAAGGCAGGGCTGTCCAACTTCTACCGGCCCAGGGGCCTGAATTCCGGTCACTGATGACCTGGGGGGCCGAAGGGTCTGCCCCCGCCCCTCCCCCGGCTCCAGGGGCGGTCCGAGCTCCCGGGGGGGTAAGCGAACATTATTTTGGCGCCCCCCCCGGCGCTCCCAATGTGCGCTCCATTGTGAGGCGCCGCGGCGCCGCCCGCCCTGCTGCTGCGCTGCGCTCCGCGGTTTCACGCGCGCAGTGCCTAGTGCCTCTTCAGGACCTCTCTTCAGGTCCGTAGGCACTGCGCATGCCTACGGACCTCTCTGAGGAACACCACGGAGCGCACATGCGCAGTGCCTACAGACCTCTCTTGAGGTCCGCAGGCACTGCGCATGCGCGCGAAACCGCGGAGCGCAGCGCAGCAGCACGGCGGGCGACGCTGCGGCGCCTCACAATGGCGCCCCACCCCAGAGCGTCCAAGATGGCGCTCTACGCGGCCGCGTAGGCCGCGTAATGGCAAAGACCGCCCCTGCCCGGCTCCAATTTACTTACAATTCATAAGAGGCATCCATACAATCAAATATAACCTTTTACTAAGGAGAAATGCAGGGAGGGAATACATAAGGGGCATCCATACACACTGACATAATAATAACATAAAGGTTAGCCTACCTTCCCAAACGCGCAGGATCCAGGAGTCGCCGGACCACGAGCAGAGGCGACGACCGACCGAGGCAGCAGCCGAGAAGGTCCTAATCGCGTCTGCGTGGGCCGCAGGGTTTAAGTAGCCGAGATTTTGGCAACAGGGGTCGCGAGACGAGAGAGCCACGGGGCAGGCGTGATCTCAGGCGTGATCTCGCGAGAGAAATCCCGTGTGGCTTCCGTAGTCTCGCGATACTTGCTCGGAACCTGGAAGTGGATAATTTTTAAAATATTATTATTTAATATTTTTTATTAAAAAGCTTAGGGGGCGCAGGGGAAGGGGCTGGGGGGCCGTATACGGCCCCCGGGCTGCCAGTTGGACAGCCCTGCAGTAAGGTAAGGATATACAAACCAGCTCAAACGCTGCGGTCAACAGAGGAGGCCCTCTGTTGTAGTAGAGCCTGAAGCTCTTGCTACTCCTGGTAGTAGAGAGTTGGGTGGGGCTGATTCTTCAGCATCTAGCAGTAGTATGGAACTGGTTGGGGCTGATGATACAAAAACACTAAGGACGTGCAATGAAAGGAATGGGCTCGTGTCCCATATATCAGTGCTGTCCAACTTCTACGGGGTCCAGGTCCGGATAAAAGGTCACTGATGACCTGGGGGGCCGCTCGGCCCCGCCCCCCGGCCCCGCCCCCAAACCCCAGGCCAGAGCGCCCCTCCTGGCAACTCCCTCCTCCTTTCCGCGCCCTCCTGCCTAGGAAGGGAGGGGGCAGAAAAGGAGGAGTAGGGGTGCAAGCAGCAGCGCGTCAGGCCTGGCCTGTGACGCGCGGCTCCTTGGCACCGCCTACTTCCTTTTCGGCGCCCCTCCGCCCCTAGGGCGGGGGGGGGCCGAAAAGGAGGAGTAGGCGGTGCCAGGGGCAGCGTCACGCCAGGCCTGTGACGCGCTGCTCTTGACGCCGCCTTCTGCCCTTTTCAGCGCCCCCTCCGCCCTAGGAAGGGTGGGGCGAAAAAAGAAGGAGTAGGTGGTGCCAAGGAGCAGCGCGTCATGCCAGGCCTGTGACGCGCTGCTGTTGGCGCCGCCTTCTGCCCTTTTTCGGCGGCTCCCCCGCCCTAGGTAGGGAGGGGGGGGCGCCGAAAAGGAGGAGGAGCTAGCTCTCTTCCTCCTCCCTGCCCCGCCTCCCCCAGCCCCCGGCCGCCATTTTTTTTTTAAAAATTTTTTTTCAAATTTAAAAATGGCGGCTGAGGGCATAGGTGGGGCCGTGTCCAACAGGCTACGGGGCCGGATCCGGCCCCGGGGCCGCCAGTTGGACAGCCCTGCCATATATCAATTCAATAAACAAAGAAACATATGAAACTTGGACGGGTTATATCAATCACGTCACACCCAAAAAGGAGCTGCATACAATGGAAATCAAAACGGAAAGATCACCAACAGGAATCACACCGCCTAGCAACATGTCACACTCGCTACACAAAGAAATGTACGATTCTGACCTGTAACTAACCCGGTATGGGTAACAAAGTAGATCTTCTTTGATGTCCCGGTATGGAGAAATCCAAAAAGTCAATGATCCTCTCTGGTGAAAACTCTACAGGAGATTGAAGTATCGGGAAAAAAATAGTTGTAGGTGTGTTCCGCTTTGTGAAGACCCGAGCGGCGGCGGCGTGACGTATTTGGATAATCCGAATGATGTACCGCAACAGGTGGCAAATTAGAGCCAAAGGCTTCTGTGATAAAGCAAAAGTGGTGAGGGGCGGCGTGGCCTCCGAGGGGCTCCCCCTCGATTGTGGGGTGCCTCAAGGGGTCATTCTTGCCCCTCTATTATTTAACACTAGCTTGGGGACCCGGCGGTGCCCGGGTTATTTGAGGAAGGCGTTGCGTGCCAAGGTTGGTTCCTATTAGATGTCTATGTGGCTCGCAATGGTCTCGGGAACTTAGTGAAGGTACTGCGAGTCCCACTGGCCATGGTCCATCTCCCTCCCAACTGCACCAGGGTGTAGAGTGGGTCATGGGGGCTGCGTGTGTCACGTTCGGTCTTGATCATTCTCTGGATGAGGGTTGCAACGGTCTCGGAAGGTGAGTGAAGGTATTTCAAGTCCCATCATCTGTGGTCCGTCTTCCTTGAAACAGCACCAGGGTGTAGAGTGGGTCAAGGGGGCTCTGTGTGCTAATTTTGGTCTGTAGTGGTCATTGGGTGAGGGTCGCGTTGTGAAGTGGGCCATTGGGCCCCTGTTTGCCACGTTTGGTCCTGATCCGTCACTGCTGTGGGCCGCAGTGTCTGACTGCCTGAGGCCTTTCCTTTAACCTCTGAGTCACCTTAGAATGTTGGAATGTGGATGGCCAATCAGAGTCCTTTATGCAAATACCATTTCAGTGGCAACCAATCCCCTCTGTCTGGGGCCGTGGAATGTTGGAATTCTGCGGCTGGCCAATCAGAGTCCCTTATGCAAATAATCCCATAGTGCCAACCTATCGAAATGCTGTCTCATATTTCTTGTCACCTCCGCACCTCCCTGAAAATGAACATTCCATTTCCAATGGAAAAAAAATGTCTTTTGGCTAGCTTGAGCATTCAGTTGCATACTGTTTTGCTGGCCAATCAGAGTCCTTTATGCAAATTGTCTCTCAGTGGCAAACAATGCCCTCTGTCTGGTGCCTTAGAGTGTTGGAGTTTTGAGGCTGGCCAATCAGTGTCCTTTATGCAAATAATCCCACAGTGGCAACCAATCGAAACTCTGGCACATATTCCTCCCTCCGCACCACGGCACCACCGCACTGCCTCAAACGCTGACTTTTATTATATACATAGATAGATCTATATGCGTCCACTGGCCCAACTGGTACGTAGTTTCGGTCTGGAGTGCCATCAGTACGCTGATGACACCCAGCTTGGGCTGAGGATCGAGGGCAGACCGGACTCCGTACCCGATTATTTCCATCTGTGCCTGGAGGTTGTGACTGGATGGCTGCGGCTAGCCGGTTGAAGGTGAACCCATCGAAGACTGAGATCCTCTGGTTGGGCCTCCCAGTGGGAGGAGGGTGCCGGTTGCCTACCCTGGACGGCGTGACACTTTGTTGTGGTGTGTTTGGTCTTGGGGGTTTTGTGTGGGAAGTTTGGCCCAATTCTATCATTGGCTGGGTTCTTTGATTGTAGGTGAACTATAAATCCCAGCAACTACAGCTCCAGAATGTCAAGGTTTATTTTATCCAAACTCCAGCAGTGTTCACTTTTGGGCAGATTGAGTATTCATGCCAAGTTTGGTCCAGATCCATCATGGTTTGAGTCTGGACGTGGGTGAACTACAACTCCCAAACTCAAGGGCAGTGCACACCAAACCCTTCCGGTATTTTCCATTGGTCAGGGGAGTTCTGCGTGCCAAGTTTGGTTGGATTCCATGGTTGGCGGAGTACAGAATGCTCTTTGATTGTGGGGGAACTACAACTCCCAAATGACAAAATCAATCCCTCCACTCAGGTCATTGGGGTGGCTGACCCCAGGGCTTCGGCCAGGAGGGAGCTCCAAGAGCTGCATCCAATGGACCCTTCCAACGTGTTTGACGGTAAACGCTCCCATGTTTTGATTTCCCGGTTCTTCTCCCCACTTGGCATTTTCCTCCCCTTTTCCTGTTTTATCCTCCAAATAACTCGGAAAGGTAGGCTATGCTGCGGGCGCATCTGCACCAGGGGTTGGGAACCTATGGCTCGCGAGCCAGTCGTGGCTCTTTTCATGATTGCATCTGGCTCTCCAGAGCAGCCCGGGCCTCGGTTTCCCGGCACACAGTGGGGAGGAGTGACGCAAATGCGCTGCGACTGCCGCTTCCGTGCCGCCATTACCGCCTCTTCCTCATCCCCTGGTGCTCTCGGGGCCCTCTCTCCCCTTCCTTCTTTCCTCCATTCTCCCTCTTCCTCCTTCCTTCCTTCCTTCCTTCCTTCCTTCCTTCCTTCCTTCCTTCCTTCCTTCCTCTTCCTTCCTTTCTTTCTCCCCTTCACCCTTTCCTTCTCCTTTTCTCCTTCCTTTTCCCTCCCTCTCTCCCCTTCCTTCTTTCCTCCATTCTCCCCTCTTCCTTCCTTCCTTCCTTCCTTCCTTCCTTTCTTCCTTTCCTTCCTCTTCCTTCCTTCCTTTCTCCCCTTCACCCTTTCCTTCTCCTTTTCTCCTTCCTTTTACCTCCCTCTCTCCCCTTCCTTCTTTCCTCCATTCTCCCCTTCCTTCCTTCCTTCCTTCCTTCCTTCCTTCCTTCCTTCCTCTTCCTTTCTTTCTCCCCTTCACCCTTTCCTTCTCCTTTTCTCCTTCCTTTTCCCTCCCTCTCTCCCCTTCCTTCTTTCATCCATTCTTCCTCTTCCTTCCTCTTCTTCCCTTCCCTTCACCCTTTTCTTCTCCTTCCCTCCTTCCTTTTCCCTCCCTCTCTCCCCTTCCTTCTTTCCTCCATTCTCCCTCTTCTTCCTTCCTTCCTTTCTTTCTCCCTTCATCCGTTCTTTCTCTCCTTCCTTTTCCCTCCCTCTCCCCCCTTCCTTCTTTCCTCCATTCTGCCTCTTCCTTCCTTTCTGCCCTTCACCCTTTCCTTCTCCTCTCATTTCTTTTCCCTCCCTCTTTCCTCTTCCTTCCTTCCTTTCTTTCTTTCTCCCCTTCACCCTTTCCTTCTATTCTTACTTTTCCTTTCCTCTCTCCCCTTCCTTCGTTCCTCCATTCTCCCTCTTCTTTCCTCCCCTTCCTTTCTTTCTCCCCTTCACCCTTTCCTTCTTCTCTCCTTCCTTTCCCTCCCTCTCTCCCTTCTTTCCTCCATTCTCCCTCTTCCTTCCTTTTCCTTCCTTCCTTCCTTCCTTTCTCCCCCTTCACCCTTTCCTTCTCTCCTTCCTTTTCCCTCCCTCTCTCCTTCCTTCTTTCCTCCATTCTCCCTCTCTCTTCCTTCCTCTTCCTTCCTTTCTTTCTCCCCTTCACCCTTTCCTTCTCCTTCTCTCCTTCCTTTTCCCTCCCTCTCCCCTTCCTTCTTTCCTCCATTCTCCCTCTTCTTTCCTCCCCCTTCTCTCCTTCCTTCTTCCTTCCTTCCTTCCTTCCTTCCTTCCTTCCTTCCTTCCTTCCTTCCTTCCTCTTCCTTCCTCCCTCTTCTATTCTTTTTCCCCAAATCTTCCTTTCCTTCTTCTTCCTTTATTTTCACTTCCCTCTCTCCCCTTCCTTCTTTCCTCCATTCTCCCCCTTCCTCTTCCTTCTTCCTTCCTTCCTCTTCTATTCTTCCCCCATGTCTTCCTTTCCTTCTCCTTCCTTTCTTTTCACTTCCCTCTCTCTCCCCTTCTTTCTTTTCTTCTTTTCCCTTCATTATTTTACTTTTTCCTCACTCCCTTTCCTTTCCTCCCTTCCCATTTCCTTCTTCCTTTCCCCTCCTTGTCTCTCTCCTGCTTTTCTTTTCTTCCTTTTCCATAGTTCGCTCTTCTTTTCCTTCTTCCTCTCCCCCTCCCTCCTTTATTTCCTCTTTCTTTCTTTCTTTCCTCCTTCCTTCCTTCCTTCTGTCTTCTCTTCCTTCCCAGAGTCCTGAGTGTGCCTTGTGCAGAGACAGGTCTGAGGTGTCCCCTCATTCTGCCTTTTGGGGAATCCTTTCCTCATCGCATGGACGTATAGACTCACCTTGAGTTGAATTCAGTCTTAAAATAAATAATAATATAATATAATATAATATAATAATCTATTATATAAATGGGTTCACGTCATGTGATGTATACCTCAAACAAAGAAACCTTACAACGCAGAAACGCAATACTTGCCAACAGAAATAGGCCTCAAGCAAGGTACGTTTGTAGCAAAGAAACTTTCCCCCCCAAAACCTAAAAGGCCCCCAAAACAACGAGTAAAAATAAAACTACATTTACCAGCATCCTCCGGGGCAGCCAAAGACTCACCCAGCCTCTACATTCTGAACAACATGAGGGCGGATTTGCATAACTGCTGCACTGGCCAGCCAACATGAACATTCCCATCCATAATAAACAGCCAAAACAGAATAAGGAAAAGGCCTGAGCCAATCCCCAACACAAACACCCAAATCACTTCCAACCGAAAATTTACACCCCAAAAATCACAGACCACGCCCAAAATTGACAGTAAGGCTTCATTAACTTGATTTCCCTAACTAGGCCTCACTTACTGGGAAGCTGTTTACGCTCTAAATTGACAGTAAGACTTCATTAACTTGATTTCCCTAACTAGGCCTCACTTACTGGGAAGCTGATTACGCTCTAAATTGACAGTAAGGCTTCATTAACTTGATTTCCCTAACTAGGCCTCACTTACTGGGAAGCTGTTTACGCTCTGAATTGACAGTAAGGCTTCATTAACTTGATTTCCCTAACTAGGCCTCACTTACTGGGAAGCTGTTTACGCTCTGAATTGACAGTAAGGCTTCATTAACTTGATTTCCCTAACTAGCCCTCACTTACTGGGAAGCTGTTTACGCTCTAAATTGATAGTAAGACTTCATTAACTTGATTTCCCTAACTAGCCCTCACTTACTGGGAAGCTGTTTACGCTCTGAATTGACAGTAAGACTTCATTAACTAGATTTCCCTAACTAGGCCTCACTTACTGGGAAGCTGTTTACGCTCTGAATTGACAGTAAGACTTCATTAACTTGATTTCCCTAACTAGGCCTCACTTACTGGGAATCTGTTTACGCTCTGAATTGACAGTAAGGCTTCATTAACTTGATTTCCCTAACTAGCCCTCACTTACTGGGAAGCTGTTTACGCTCTGAATTGACAGTAAGGCTTCATTAACTTGCTGTTCCTAACTAGGCCTCAGCTCATGGGACATTGTGTATGGCCTGAATTTACAGTAACCTACCTTGGCACACAGAGCCCGACCATGCATGATGGGACTTGAAGTACCACCATGGAAAATGGGATTTGTAGTACTTCAAAACCCATCATTCCCCACAGACCACTGTGGCCCAGAACCAAGACCAATAAAGACCCAACTTGGCACACCATGCCCCCATGACCCACACTCCATCCAACTGCAGTTTAGAGGAGGGCACACCGTGGATGATTGGACTTTCTCGCATCTCCTAAAAGGGCACAGCAACGCGTGCCGGGTACAGCTAGTATTATATTATATTATATTATATTATATTATATTATATTATATTATATTATATTATATTATATTATATTATATTATATTATATTATATTATATTATATTATATTATATTATATGGCTCTCACTGAAATAAATTTCCAAATATTTTGCTTTCATGGCGCTCTGAGTCAAAAAGGTTCCCGGCCCCTGATCGAATGACAGATTTATAATTTTGCGAAATCCTTTTCTCTCTCTTTTTTTCAAAGACTGGCGTCCTGCGGCCGAGAGGGAGAGGTTTGCAGACGCCGTTCTCATCGCGACTCCTGACCGGCTCCATAAGGTAAGGCCAGCATCTTCCAATGGGTTTCAACGCTCGGCAATTCCTTCCCATTGCAGCCTAAGGGTGTGTCTACATTGTAGAGTTAGCGCTGTTTGACACCACTTTGCAGCAGTGGGGGAGAATGTGCTTTAATTTGCGATCTGTTTCTCTCTAGGCTCCGGCGGTGGCTTTTGCCCACAAAGGATATCACATCTTACTGGAGAAACCTATGGCGGTAAGGGATTATTATTATTATTATTTATTATTATTATTATTATTATTAGCTTGGGGACCCGGGTTATTTGAGAAAGGCCTTGTGTGCCAAGGTTGTTTCCTATTAGATGTCTATGTGGCTTGCAGTGGTCTCAGGAACTTAGTGAAGGTACTGCGAGTCCCATTGGCCGTGGTCCACCCCCCTCCAAACAGATGTAGAGTGGGTCCTGGGGGGCTGTGTGTGTCACGTTTGGTCTTGATCATTCTCTGGATGAGGGTTGCAGCGGTCTCGGAAGGTGAGTGAAGGTATTTCAAGTCCCATCATCTGTGGTCCATCCTCCTTGAAACAGCACCAGGGTGTAGAGTGGGTCAAGGGGGCTCTGTGTGCTGATTTTAGTCTGTATTGGTCATTGGGTGAGGGCCACTTTGTGAAGTGGGCCATTGGGCCCCTGTGTGCCAAGCTTGGTCCTGATCCGTCACTGCTGTGGGCCGCAGTGTCTGACTGCCTGAGGCCTTTCCTTTTCCCTCTTGAGTCGCCTTAGAATGTTGGAATGTGGATGGCCAATCGGAGCCCTTTATGCAAATACCATTTCAGTGGCAACCAATCCCCTCTGTCTGGGGCCGTAGAATGTTGGAGTTCTGAGGCTGGCCAATCAGAGCCCTTTATGCAAATAATCCCATAGTGGCAACCTATCGAGACGCTGTCACATATTCCTTGGCACCTCCGCACCTCCCAGAAGATGGACATTCCATTTCCGACGGGGGAAAAACCCTGCCATTTGGCTAACTCAAGCATTCAGTTGCATTCCGTTTTACTGGCCAATCAGAGTCCTTTATGCAAATTGTCTGCCAGTGGCAACCAATGCCCTCTGTCTGGTGCCTTAGAGTGTTGGAGTTCCGAGGCTGGCCAATCCGAGTCCTTTATGCAAATAATCCCACAGTGGCAACCAATCGAAACGCTGACGCATATTCCTCCGCACGTACCTCCGCCCGCAAACACTGACTTTTATTATATACATAGATTATTATTATTATTATTAGCTTGTGTAACCGGTGTTGTCTAAAGGTTGGCCTTTATCCATTATTTATGTGGCTCGGAGTGCTCTCACGAAGTGAGTGAAGGTACTGCAAGTCCCATCATCCGTGGTACGCCCTTCTCCAAACTGCGGTAGGATGCAGAGTGAGTCATGGGGCCTCTGTGTGCCAAGTTTGCAGAGGCTGGCCGATCCGAAACCACAGTGGGACCCATTCCTGACACCCTGAGGGACTTTCCTTTTCCCTCTTTGCCTCCTAAGAGTGTTGGAATGTTGGTGGTGGCTGGCCAATCATGAGTCCATATGCAAAATCTCCCGCAGTGGCAGCCAATCCCCTCTCTGCCTCCTTGAATTGGTGGAATGTTCGTAGTTGGCGAATGAGAGGCGTTATGCAAATAATCCCACAGTGGCAACCAATTGAAACACTGCGATATATTCCTCCCTCCGCACCTCCTCAAACACCGACTTTTATTATATACATAGATAGATAGATAGATAGATAGATAGATAGATGATATGGTTGTTCATGATTTTCTTGTTTTCTTTGATCAGACCACCCCAGAAGACTGTAAAGAAATAGTCCAGGCCTGTAAAACCGGCAATGCCATCCTTGCAGTGTGCCACGTCCTGCGCTACCACCCGGTTGCCCTGAAAATCAAGGTATGACATCCAGCATTGATGGTGATAGCAACCTATGCACGTGTGTGTGTATCTATATATATAAAGGAAGAGTCGTCATGGAAAGACCGTCCCAAACAGAGAAACCTTACATCGCAGAAACACCAAACTTGCCAACAGAAATAGGCCTCAAGCAGGTACGTTTGTAGCAAAGAAACTTCCCCCCCAAACCTAAAAGGCCCCCAAAACAACGAGTAAAAAAACCCTACATTTCCCAGCATCCTCCGGGGCTGCCAGCGACTCTCCCAGCCTCTACATTCTGACAACATGATTGGCTGCCAATAAAGGCGGTTGCATACCTCCCGCACTGGCCAGCCAGCATGAACAGTCCCACCCATACTAACCTGTCAGAGGAGGATAAGGCAAAGGGCTGAGGCACAAACACAAACACCAAAGTCACTTCCCACATAAAATTTACACCCCTACAAATCACAGACCACGCCCAAAATTGACAGTAAGGCTTCATTAACTTAATTTCCCTGACTAGGCCTCACTTAATGGAATGCTGTTTACGCTCTGAATTGACAGTAAGGCTTCATTAACTTGATTCTCCCGACTACGCCTCAGCTCATTGGACATTGTGTATGGCCAGAATTGACAGTAAGGCTTCATTAACTTGCTGTTCCTGACTAGGCCTCAGCTCATTGGACATTGTGTATGGCCAGAATTGACAGTAAGGCTTCATTAACTTGATTTTCCCAACTACGCCTCAGCTCACTGGACATTGTGTATGGCCTGAATTGACAGTAAGGCCTCATTAACTTGATTCTCCCGACTACGCCTCAGCTCATTGGACATTGTGTATGGCCTGAATTGACAGTAAGGCTTCATTAACTTGATTCTCCCGACTACGCCTCAGCTCATGGGACATTGTGTATGGCCTGAATTGACAGTAAGGCCTCATTAACTTGATTCTCCCGACTACGCCTCAGCACATGGGACATTGTGTATGGCCTGAATTGACAGTAAGGCCTCATCAACTTGATTTCCTGACTAGGCCTCAGCTCATGGGACATTGTGTATGGCCTGAATTGACAGTAAGGCCTCATTAACTTGCTGTTCCTGACTAGGCCTTAGCTCATGGGACATTGCGTATGGCCTGAATTGACAGAAAGGCTTCATTAACTTGATTCTCCCGACTAGCCCTCAGCTCATTGGACATTGCGTATGGCCTGAATTGACAGTAAGGCCTCATTAACTTGATTCTCCCGACTAGCCCTCAGCTCATTGGACATTGTGTATGGCCTGAATTGACAGTAAGGCCTCATTAACTTGATTCTCCCGACTAGCCCTCAGCACATGGGACATTGTGTATGGCCTGAATTGACAGTAAGGCCTCATTAACTTGCTGTTCCTGACTAGGCCTTAGCTCATGGGACATTGTGTATGGCCTGAATTGACAGAAAGGCTTCATTAACTTGATTCTCCCGACTAGCCCTCAGCTCATTGGACATTGCGTATGGCCTGAATTGACAGTAAGGCTTCATTAACTTGCTGTTCCTGACTAGGCCTCAGCTCATGGGACATTGTGTATGGCCTGAATTGACAGTAAGGCTTCATTAACTTGCTGTTCCTGACTAGGCCTCAGCTCATGGGACGTTGTGTATGGCCTGAATTTACAGTAACCTACCTTGGCACACAGAGCCCCTATGACCCACGCTACATTCTACTAGTTTGGAGGAGGGTGGACCATGGATGATGGGACTTGAAGTACCTCCATGGATAATGGGATTTGTAGTACTTCAAAACCCATCATTCCCCACAGACCACTGTGGCCCAGAACCAAGACCGATAAAGACCAAACTTGGCACACAATGCCCCCCGTGACCCACACTCCATCCGACTGCAGATTAGAGGAGGACACACCATGGATAATGGGATTTCAAGTACCTCCACTCACTTCCAAAGTACCCCACCCACACACGCATCTACCTCTACATCAACACAGCAGACGGAAAGACAAAAAACATTGTATATCCACAAGCAATGCAGAACGCCAGCAACACCACACACCGACAACTCCCCAGGACTTCAACATCCCTCCCACCAGAACAACCCACAACGACACAGCCATGAACCCAACAACACCATAACTAACAACAACTCCAACCCTTACATACTCAGACTTCCTCGCATCTCCTAAATAGGGCACAGCAACGCCTGCCGGGTACAGCTAGTTTATATATATATATGACTTCATTTCAAGGGTAAACTTTATGGCCAAAGTCACTATGTTGTGACAGAGTGTTAAAGACAGACACCTCTTAAAAGCCAGACCCAGTTAGAGTAAACAAAAAGAGTTTATTGTCCACAAACGACAGTGCTTTAAAGCAGTGTTTCCCAACCAGTGTGCTGTGAGCGACCATCAGGTGTGCCGTGGGAAATGGGAACCTCCAATCCCTTTCTCCCCCTCCTGCCGAACACTTACTTTTTCTTCTCCACTCGGGCTACTTTTTCCCAGCCGTGCTCTGCTCACGTTGCTTCGCTGTGCTCACACTGCCGCCATTTTGATCCGAGGGGCAGCGTGACCATGTTCAGGAGGGGAGGGAGGCTCACGTCTTCCTCCCTCCCTCCTGAACACGGTCACGCTGCCCCTCGGATCAAAATGGTGGCAGAAGCAGTGGCGTGAGTAAAGCGAGGCAAAGCGAGCAGAGCGAGGCTGGGAAGAAGGGAGCCCGAGTGAAGAAGAAAAAGTAAGTGTTGGGCAGGAGGGGGGGGAGGAAGGGCGCGAAGGGGGAGGGGGAGGAAGAGGTCTCTGTCGAAAGCTGGCATGGGCAGACTTGGGCCTTCCAGGTGTTTTGGACTCCAACTCCCACCATTCCTAGCAGCCTCAGGCCCTTTTCCTTTTCCCCCCTCAGCCACTTAAGCAGGAAAGGGCCTCAGGCTGTGAGGAATGGTGGGAGTTGAGTCCAGCACCCAGAGGGGGCGAAGGTTTCCCATGCCTGTTTGAGGACCTTAAAGTGGTGAGCCTCCTTCCAACACTGTGATTCTGGATAGAAAACAAACAACAACATAACATAACATAACATTGTTTGAGTCCACAGTGCTCTCTGGGTGTAGGTGAACTACAACTTCCAAACTCAAGGTCAATTCCCAAGCAAACCCTTTCAGTATTTTCTGTTGGTAATGAGAGTTCAGTATGCCAAGTTTGGTTCAACTCCATTGTTGCTGGATTTCAGGATGCTCTTTGATTGTGTGTTAATTATAAATCCCAGAAACTGTAACTCCCAAACATCAAGGTTTATTTTCCCCAAACTCCATCTGTGTTCACATTTGGGCATATTGAGTATTCATGCCAAGTTTGGTCCTGATCCAACATTGTTTGAGTCCACAGTGCTCTCTGGATGTAGGTGAACTACAACTCCCAAACTGAAGGTCAATGCCCACCAAACTCTTATAGCATTTTCTCTTGGTTATGGGAGTTCTGTGTGGGAAGCTTGTGTCTTTCTGCCATTCCTGCCAGGATATCTATGTTGTGTTCATCGAAACAGGCCCAGGTTTCACACTGAGTGTATAAATACATGTAAAGACATATTAACCATATGTATTACTGTGTTAGAGTGTCATTTTGTGTCATTTTGGTTGGTGGTGTGCCCCAGGATTTTGTCAATGTAAAAAGTGTGCTGTGGCTCAAAAAAAGGTTGGGAAACGCTGCTTTAAAGCACACAAAGGCGACAAAAAGAACACTTGAAAGTCAGCAAAAGTAACTCAGCCTAACCGCCATAGACAAAAAACCGTCATTGAGAAACACAAACAGGGCAAACACAATGCGAAGTCACAAGGGAAGTCCTGGGTCGTCACCGGGGTGTCGTCTTTCAGAGTTGAGCAGCAATCGTCGTCAAGGAAACCGGGTCAGACAGAGGGAGTAGGCAAGCCAACGTCCAGACAGGAGCGAAGGCAGGGAAACAACACACACCGTAACCCCCTACACCCCACTCTTGCAGGCAGGTAGTCCCTGGCACTCACAGTAATTCACAGGAACTCAAACCGCGCCAAAGGTGGTAACAGGATACCAGATACAGGAATGCAGAGTCACAAGTCCCAAACGCAACACCTTGCCAGCCGCAAAGTGAAGCACCCAAAAGCCCGCATCTCGGACCCACCCGAGCTTGACAACGCCCCATCGGTAGCAGGCTCAGCTGCTGTTGCCTCTCCAAGTGTTCCATCTCCTGTCAAGACTTAGGTCACCTGAGCCCTTTCCCCATTTCCACCCACCCGCTATTTGGGGGCCTGGACAGTTCGAACTAGCCTGCTACTGATGTTCAGCTTTATTTCCCAGTTTTGCCACGTTACAGGCTATATAGCCATACATCTGCATTTGCTGGATGGTGCTGCGGCACTTTGGCGCTTTCCGCGGCTTTTTCGTCTCCCCACTGGCCCCCCTTCCTCCGAGTGGGTCTTTACGGTTCCAGCGGTTCTGTTGTGACCATGGAGGTCCAGCCTTTGCTGATACCACTTGCTCTTGGGGCATGCTCACCCTTGACTTTTTTGTGATATTATTTTGGGGCTTCCCCCTGTAAAAGTGTACATTTGAGTTGAGCGCTATTCACGCTACGCCATCGACGAGCGACGCTCCCTCCCACTGACGTGGCTTCGAGGCAGAGACTACATTATGTCATACACTAGCGACGCTGCACCAGTCAAGCGGACACGCCTCCTGGCTTCTCCATCTGGCGCGTCTAGCCTGACGCGGCTACTCGATACACGCCTTGTTACTCCCTCCGTTGGCCATCAGCTACCTGGTTTTCTGGGTATTTATCTATATTATTGTTCATTAAGTTAGAGTTTACTTGATATGCGCCTTGAGCCTGGATTTACTTTGGGATTTACCCCTTATATACTGTACTAGCTGTACCCGGCACGCGTTGCTGTGCCCTTTTTAGGAGATGCGAGAAAGTCCAATCATCCACGGTGTGCCCTCCTCTAAACTGCAGTTGGATGGAGTGTGGGTCATGGGGGCATGGTGTGCCAAGTTGGGTCTTTATTGGTCTTGGTTCTGGGCCTCAGTGGTCTGTGGTGAATGATGGGTTTTGAAGTACTACAAATCCCATTTTCCATGGTGGTACTTCAAGTCCCATCATGCATGCTCGGGGGCTCTGTGTGCCAAGGTAGGTTACTGTAAATTCAGGCCATACGCAATGTCCCATGAGCTGAGGCCTAGTGAGGAACAGCAAGTTAATGAAGCCTTACTGTCAATTCAGGCCATACACAATGTCCAATGAGCTGAGGCGTATGAAGGAGAATGAAGTTAATGAAGCCTTACTGTCAATTCAGGCCATACACAATGTCCAATGAGCTGAGGCCTAGTCGGAGAATCAAGTTAATGAAGCCTTACTGTCAATTCAGAGCGTAAACAGCTTCCCAGTAAGTGAGGGCTAGTTAGGGAAATCAAGTTAATGAAGCCTTACTGTCAATTCAGAGCGTAAACAGCTTCCCAGTAAGTGAGGGCTAGTTAGGGAAATCAAGTTAATGAAGCCTTACTGTCAATTTTGGGCGTGGTCTGTGATTTTTGGGGTGTAAATTTTCAGGTTGGAAGTGATTTGGGTGTTTGTGTTGGGGATTGGCTCAGGCCTTTTCCTTATTCTGTTTTGGCAGTTTACTATGGATCGGAATTTTCATGTTGGCTGGCCAGTGCAGCAGTTATGCAAATCCGCCCTTATTGACAGCCAATCATGTTGTTCAGAATGTAGAGGCTGGGTGAGTCTTTGGCTGCCCGGAGGATGCTGGTAAATGTAGTTTTATTTTTACTCGTTGTTTTGGGGGCCTTTTAGGTTTTGGGGGAAGTTTCTTTGCTACAAGCGTACCTTGCTTGAGGCCTATTTCTGTTGGCAAGTATTGTTTTTCTGCGTTGTAAGGTTTCTTTGTTTGAGGTATACATCCCATGACGTGAACCCATTTATATAATAGATAAGATGTATTCTGCTGGGGCTTCTTTTTGTATATATCTGCTGATGTATTTTGCATTATGAGGATTTTATCTTGCATATATCGATTGCTATACTGTGCATTTATGTCTTCCACTTGGAATATACTGTATATCAGTGTTTCCCAACCTTTTTTGAGCTGCGGCACACTTTTAACATTAAAAAATCCGGGGGCCACACCACCAACCAAAATGACACAAAATGACACTCTAACACAGTAAAGAAGACGGCTGGGGATGGTGGCCTGCTGGGAGCAGCTGCTGGGAGTGCCGAAGCCAGGGGAGGGGGAGGAGCCAGGCCATGCCATGCCCCGCCCCCTCCACGCGGTTTCAGTTCGCCCACAGCTTTGCCAGCCTTGAGGGGGCAGTGCCAAAGCAGCATTGTGCTGGCACTGCCACTGCTGGCTTGGCACTGCCCCCTCAAGGCTGGCGAAGCTGTGTGAGCACTGAAGCCGGGGGTGGGGGAGGGCGCCATGCCCTGCCCCCTCCCCCGGCTTCAGCTCTCCCACAGAGGAGGAGCATGAGTGGTGGACGGGCTTCAGTGGATGGGGCTCCTCTTCCGCGCGGCTTCAGCGAGCGAGGGGTGGGAGTCTTGGTGGGAGTCATGGCGGATTGGAGGCTGGCTGGGCAAACGGCCGAACCCCCTTCTTCTTTTACTTCACCACTGCCCGACCCTTCCTCCTCCTCCCCCAAGCAGCAGGAGTTCGGCAGGAGGAGGGGGGAAGGAAGGGGGGCAGAGAGCTTTTCTCGCGGCACACCTGATGATTGCTCACGGCACACTAGTGTGCCACGGCACACTGGTTGAGAAACACTGCTGTATATGATGATTTGTAACTGAATGATGCATTTCCCTGGGTTTGGAATTGGTCTGCTCTTTTAACAATTTGATACATTGTATACATTATATTGATACATTGCTACACCATCTTCGTAGTGTCTGTTTACTCAGATTTATTTTTCAGTGTGTTATTGCCAAGACTTAGGTCTCCCCAGCAGTCATCAGGATCGCCTGAGGGCCATTCATTGTCACCAGAGAACCCCAAAAAGGTGTCACTGCTTGTGGGTTCCTCGCACACAGCCTGAACCTCCCGCACCCTGGCCCAGTCCATCTCTGGCTCTTCATCCGAAGTACTCCCTTCACTCTGGCTCCCATCCTCCCCAGGGAAGCCCTCAAAAGACTCCTCATCATGTCCTTTGTGCATTTGATAAGCTATAGAAAGCCCTTGCAATTTTGTAGGTGGGAGAAGTAAGTGTTTACAATTGACTTTCTCGTTTTTATGTCCCTCTTAGGAGCTGCTGGATTCAGGGCTCATCGGAGACATCTGCCACATTCAGCATTTGGAACCGGTAAAGTGCCATTAATGCTCCACACAATAATAATAATAATTTTATACTTTTTTGTTATTTTTATATTTTATAATATTATTATTATTAATAATAATATTTTACCATCGATGTTTAATTCTGGGTTGCCACGAGCTTTCTGGGCTGACTGGCCAAGTTCCAGAAGCATTCTCTCCTGACATTTCACCCACATCTATGGCAGTCATCCCCAGAGATCGTGGGGGTCTGTTGGAAACTATGCACGTGGGGTTTATATATCATATTATAATCCATGCGCCACTCAGGATGGAGTCGGAACATGCCCACCTTGTTTACAAACAGTTCCAGTCATATTGTGGGGAGGAAAGCCGCCAAAGCATCCGGCAAAGCCACGGAGATCAGGGGCGCGTCAAGCCTCGGGATGGAGTTGGAACGTGCCCACCTTGTTTACAAACAGTTCCAGTCATATTGTGGGGAGGAAAGCCGCCAGAGCATCCGGCAAAGCCACGGAGAGGAGGGGCGCGTCAAGCCTCGGGATGGAGTTGGAACGTGCCCACCTTGTTTACAAACAGTTCCAGACAAATCGCGGTGAGGAAAGCCGCCAGAGCATCCGGCAAAGCCGCGGAGAGTAGGGGCGCGTCAAGGCTCAGGATGGAGTCAGAACGTGTCCGCCTTGTTCACAAACAGTTCCAGCCAAATTGCAGTGAGGAAAGCCGCCAGAGCATCCGGCAAAGCCGCGGAGAGGAGGGGCGCGTCAAGCCTCCGGATGGAGTCGGAATGCGTCCACCTTGTTTACAAACAGTTCCAGCCAAATTGCGGTGAGGCAAGCCGCCAGAGCATCCAGCAAAGCCGCGGAGAGGAGGGGCGCGTCAAAGCCTCTGGATGGAGTCGGAATGCGTCCGCCTTGTTTACAAACAGTTCCAGCCAAATTGCGGTGAGGCAAGCCGCCACAGCATCCGGCAAAGCCGCGGAGAGGAGGGCGCGTCAAGCCTCCGGATGGAGTTGGAACGCGTCCGCCTTGTTTACAAACAGTTCCAGCCAAATCGCGGTGAGGAAAGCTGCCAGAGCATCCGGCAAAGCCGCGGAGAGGAGGGGCGCGTCAAGCCTCCGGATGGAGTTGGAACGCGTCCGCCTTGTTTACAAACAGTTCCAGCCAAATCGCGGTGAGGAAAGCCGCCAGAGCATCCAGCAAAGCTGCTGAGAGGAGGGGTGCGTCAAGCCTCCGGATGGATTGGAACGCGTCCTCTTTGTTTACAAACAGTTCCAGCCAAATCGCGGTGAGGAAAGCCGCCAGAGCATCCGGCAAAGCCACGGAGAGCAGGGGCGCGTCAAGCCTCGGGATGGAGTTGGAACGTGCCCACCTTGTTTACAAACAGTTCCAGACAAATCGCGGTGAGGAAAGCCGCCAGAGCATCCGGCAAAGCCGCGGAGAGTAGTGGCGCATCAAGGCTCAGGATGGAGTCGGAACACGTCCGCCTTGTTTACAAACAGTTCCAGCCAAATTGCAGTGAGGAAAGCCGCCAGAGCATCCGGCAAAGCCGCGGAGAGGAGGGGCGCGTCAAGCCTCCGGATGGAGTCGGAATGCGTCCACCTTGTTTACAAACAGTTCCAGCCAAATTGCGGTGAGGAAAGCCGCCAGAGCATCCAGCAAAGCTGCTGAGAGGAGGGGTGCGTCAAGCCTCCGGATGGATTGAACGCGTCCTCTTTGTTTACAAACAGTTCCAGACAAATCGCGGTGAGGAAAGCTGCCAGAGCATCCGGCAAAGCCACGGAGAGCAGGGGCGCGTCAAAGCCTCTGGATGGAGTTGAACGTGCCCACCTTGTTTACAAACAGTTCCAGACAAATCGCGGTGAGGAAAGCCGCCAGAGCATCCCAGCAAAGCTGCAGGAGAGTAGGGTTCCAGCCAAATCAAGGCTCAGGATGGAGTCGGAACGGATGGATTCCGTCCTCTTTGTTTACAAACAGTTCCAGCCAAATCGCGGTGAGGAAAGCCGCCAGAGCATCCGGCAAAGCCACGGAGAGCAGGGGCGCGTCAAGCCTCGGGATGGAGTTGGAACGTGCCCACCTTGTTTACAAAAAGTTCCAGACAAAGCCGCAGGTGAGGAAAGCCGCCAGAGCATCCGGCGCGAGGAGCTTCCTCAAGGCCACAATAGGACCATCCAACTTTGCCTCGTTTCCAACAGGCCTCGCAACCTCTGAGGATGGCTGCCATAGATGTGGGTGAGCATGCTTCTGGAACATGGCCAGACAGCTCGGGAAAACTCACAGCAACTCCTCCTCTTCTTCCGTCCTCCCTCCCTTCCCTCTCTCTGTCCAGGTGGGATTCTGGCATTTTGCACACCCCTTTGTCTTGCGGGAACTGATGAACGAAGCGGAGAGCGCCTTCTCCTTGCTGGCAAAATCCTGCCATGATCTCGATCTCATTAATTTCTGGATGGGAGGCAAAAGGTAACTCAACGCAAGAAGGGTCGGGGGCCGGACTATCGTTTCTTCCTTTCTTCTTTTTTTCCTTCCCTCTCTTTTCCCTATCTCTTTTGCTTTCTTAGTTTCTTCTCTTCTTCCCTCTTCGTTTTCTATCTTTTAAAATTCCTTTTCTCTTTCCCTCTCTTTCTCCTCTCTCTCTCTCTCATTTCTCTCTCCCTTCCCCTTCCCCTCTCCCTTTACTTCCATCTCCCTTTCTCTCTCTCCCTCCCTCCCTCCCTCTCCCCTTCTCTTTCCCTTCTCTTCCCTTTCCTTCTTTTCCCTCTCTCTTCCCTTCCCCTTTCTCTTCCCTCTCCCTTTCTCTCTCCCTTTCCTTTCTTTCCCCTTTCCTTCCCTCTTCCTTTCCCTCTCCCTTTCTCTCTCTTTTCCTCCCTCTCCCCTTCTCTTTCCATCTCCTTCCCTCCCCTTCCCTCTCCCTTTCCTTCCCTCTCCTTTCCCTCTTCCTTTCATTTCCTCTCCCTCTAGCTCACCCTTCTCTCTCCCTTTCCATCTCCCTTCCCTCTTCCTTTTCCTTTCCCTCTCACTCCCCTTCTCTTTCCCTTTCCTCTCCCTCTCCTTCCCTTCTCTTCCATTTCCTTCCCTCTCCTTACCCTCTTCCTTTCTGTTCCTCTCCCCTTCCCTTCCCTTCCCTCTCTTCTCTCT
Source organism: Anolis apletophallus (assembly GCA_030556195.1). Classification (NCBI taxonomy): domain Eukaryota; kingdom Metazoa; phylum Chordata; class Lepidosauria; order Squamata; family Anolidae; genus Anolis; species Anolis apletophallus. The sequence continues at coordinate 25,485,851 of JARBWK010000017.1, read as the reverse complement.
CCCTTTCCTTCCCTCTGCCTTCCCTTCCCTTCTTTTCTCTCTCACTTCCCTTCCCCTTTCCCATTCCCTCTCTCTCCCTTCTCCCTTTCTCTCTCCCCTTCCTTTCTTTCCCCTTCCTTTCCCTCTTCCTTTACTCTCACTTTCTCTCTCCTCCTCTCCTCGTTGCTTCCCATTCCCTTTCCTCCCCTCTCCCTCCCCTCTCCCTTCCCTCTGCCTTCTCTCTCCCTTCCAGTCCCTCTCCCTTCCCCTTTCCCATTCCCTCTCTTTCTCTCTCCCTTTCCTTTCTTTCCCTTCCTTCTTCCTTTCCCTCTCCCTTTCCTTCCCTCTCCCTTTCCTCTCCCTCTATCTCACGTTTCCCTCTCTCTTTGTCTCTCCCTCTCCTTCCCTTCCCTCTTACTTTCCTTCTCCCTTTCTTTCCCTTCTTTTCCCTCTCACTTCCCCTTTCCCATTCCCTCTCTCTTCCCTCTCCGTTTCCTTTCTTTCCCCTTCCCTTCCCTCTTCCCTTCCCTCTTCCTTCCCTCTCACTTTCTCTCTCTCTCATCTTTGCTTCCCTCTCCCTTTCCTTTTCCTCTATCTCACCTTTCCCTCTCCCTTTCTCTCTCTCCTTCTCTTCCCTCTCCCTTTCCTTCTCCCTCTCTTTCCCTCTCCCTTCCCTCTGCCTTTCCTTCTTTTCCCTCTCACTTCCCCTTTCCCATACCCTCTCTCTTCTCCTCTCCCTTTCCTTTCTTTCCCCTTCCCTTCCCTCTATATCTCCCTTTCCATCTCTTCCCCTCTCCCTTTCCCTCCTTGCCCTTTCCTCACCTTCTCCTTTTCCCTTTCCTTTCCATTGCCACCTCTCTCCCTTCCCTCTCCTCTCCCTTCCAGTCTCTCTTCCTTCGCTTCCCTTTCTCCTTCCCCCTTTTTTTCCTTTCCTTTTGGGGGAACGTAGAGAGAGGAAAGGAACCGAAAGGTGAGTTAAGGAGCAAGAAGAGGGTGTGAATGGCGGCGGCCATCTTTAACATTTGAGTGAGGGCCAGGTAAACACTTTTGGGGGACGGGATCCAGCCCGCGAGCCATAGTTTGGGGGTCCCCGTCCTGGACCCCAGAGCAACGTGACTGCAGCCCCCTTTCCCCCGTCTTCTCTTCCAGATGTCTGAAAGTGTCCTCTTTTGGGAATGTCTCCCATTTCACAAAAGAGCACCAGGTTTGTTGGATTTTCCTCTATCCTAGGCCAATCTGGCCCAAAAGCTATTGATGATGCCCCCCCAACCCCCACCCCAAGTAGAGTCCCCCCTTTGCGTGTGATTCTGAAAGTATTCTCAAATGTTAGCCAACGGAAGCTTTACCTATTCTTAAAAAATATTATTATTCCAGCCCAAAGGAGCGTCCAGCCACTGTTGGGACTGCTCGGTGGAGCGGACCTGCCCGTATTCGGCTCAGAAGATCTACATGGAGCCGGCCAAAAAGGTGGGAGGAGGTATACGTGTTGCCAAAGGCTCTCGTGGCCAGAATCACTGAGTGGCTGGGAGATTTCTCGGCTGAGTGGCCATGTTCCAGAAGCATTGGCTGTTTGCCATTAGCTCCACCCACCATTGACTCCGCCTATTAGCTACATCTATTAGTTCCATCTACCATTAGCTCCACCCACCATTGGTTCTGTTTACCATTAGCTCCACCCACCATTGGTTCTGTTTACCATTAGTTCCACCCACCATTGACTCCCCCTATTAGCTACATCTATTAGTTCCATCTACCATTAGCTCCACCCACCGTTGGCTCTGCCGTTAGCTCCACCCACCATTGGCTTTTCCTACCATTAGCCCCACCCACCATTGGCTCTGTCGACCTTTAGTTCCGCCCACCATTGGCTCTGTCTACCATTAGCTCCGCCCACCATTGGTTCTGTTTACCATTAGTTCCACCCACCATTGACTCCCCCATTAGCTACATCTATTAGTTCCATCTACCATTAGCTCCACCCACCGTTGGCTCTGTCTACCATTAGCTCCACCCACCATTGGTTCTGTTTACCATTAGTTCCACCCACCATTGACTCCCCCTATTAGCTACATCTATTAGTTCCATCTACCATTAGCTCCACCCACCGTTGGCTCTGCCGTTAGCTCCACCCACCATTGGCTTTGCCTACCATTAGCCCCACCCACCATTGGCTCTGTCGACCATTAGTTCCGCCCACCATTGGCTCTGTTTACTATTAGCTCCACCCACCATTGACTTCGCCTATTAGCTACATCTATTAGTTCCATCTTCCATTAGCTCCACCCACCATTGGCTCTGTCTACCATTAGCTCCACCCACCATTGGCTCTGTCTACCATTAGCTCCACCCACCGTTGGCTCTGTTTACTATTAGCTCCACCCACCATTGACTCCCCCTATTAGCTACATCTATTAGTTCCATCTACCATTAGCTCCACCCACCATTGGCTCTGTCAACCTTTAGTTCCGCCCACCATTGGCTCTGTCTACCATTAGCTCCGCCCACCATTGGTTCTGTTTACCATTAGCTCCACCCACCATTGACTCCCCCTATTAGCTACATCTATTAGTTCCATCTACCATTAGCTCCACCCACCGTTGGCTCTGTCGACCTTTAGTTCCGCCCACCATTGGCTCTGTCTACCATTAGCTCCGCCCACCATTGGTTCTGTTTACCATTAGCTCCACCCACCATTGACTCCCCCTATTAGCTACATCTATTAGTTCCATCTACCATTAGCTCCACCCACCGTTGGCTCTGTCGACCTTTAGTTCCGCCCACCATTGGCTCTGTCTACCATTAGCTCCGCCCACCATTGGTTCTGTTTACCATTAGCTCCACCCACCATTGACTCCCTCTATTAGCTACATCTATTAGTTCCATCTACCATTAGCTCCACCCACCATTGGCTCTGTTTACCATTAGCTCCACCCACCGTTGGCTCTGTTTACCATTAGCTCCACCCACCATTGACTCTGCCTATTAGCTACATCTATTAGTTCCATCTACCATTAGCTCCACCCACCGTTGGCTCTGTCGACCTTTAGTTCCGCCCACCATTGGCTCTGTCTACCATTAGCTCCGCCCACCATTGGCTCTGTTTACCATTAGCTCCACCCACCATTGACTCCCCCTATTAGCTACATCTATTAGTTCCATCTACCATTAGCTACACCCACCATTGCCTCTGCTTGCCGTTAGCTCCACCCACCGTTGGCTCTACCATTAGCTCCACCCACCGTTGGCTCTGTGGTTAGCTCCATCCACCATTGGCTCTGTCGACCATTAGCTCCGCCCACCATTGGTTCTGTTTACCATTAGTTCCACCCACCATTGACTCCGCCTATTAGCTACATCTATTAATTCCATCTACCATTAGCTCCACCCACCATTGGCTCTGCTTGCCATTAGTTCCACCCACCATTGGCTTTGCCTACCATTAGCTCCGCCCACCATTGGCTCTGTCAACCATTAGCTCCGCCCACCATTGGCTCTGCTTGCCATTAGTTCCACCCACCATTGGCTTTGCCTACCATTAGCTCCGCCCACCATTAGCTCTGTCGACCATTAGCTCCGCCCACCATTGGCTCTGCTTGCCGTTAGTTCCACCTACCATTGGCTTTGCCTACCATTAGCTCTGCCCACCATTGGCTCTGTCAACCATTAGCTCCGCCCACCATTGGCTCTGATTGTCATTAGTTCCACCTACCATTGGCTTTGCCTACCATTAGCTCTGCCCACCATTGGCTCTGTCAACCATTAGCTCCGCCCACCATTGGCTCTGCTTTCCGTTAGTTCCACCTACCATTGGCTTTGCCTACCATTAGCTCCGCCCACCATTGGCTCTGTCGACCATTAGCTCCGCCCACCATTGGCTCTGTCTACCATTAGCTCCGCCCACCATTGGCTCTGTCTACCATTAGCTCCACCCACTAGTGGCTCTGCCTAACAGTAGCTCCACCCACCACTTCTGATTTTTTTCCCCTCCTTGACTGGGCTTCTAGGGCTACTTTGATTGGCCAGTGTCCGTTGTTTGCAGTGACGGCGCATACGATATCGAATCCCTGGCGGACGCCTTGAGGCGTGGTCCTTACGGAAGGTGCGTTTACCAGTGCGACAACGACGTTGTCACCAACCAGGTACATGACATTGACATCTCTGGAGATATTGAAGCAGAAGCTGCATAGCCATCTGTCGGGAGGGCTTTGATTGTGTCCTGCCTGGCAGAAGGTGGGATTAGATGGCCTTTAGGGGCCCCTTCCAACTCGAGGGTTCTGCGGTTCGAGTTGACTCTCTGTTGACAAAATAAATAAGATTTAATTCCATTTTAATTTTTAAAGTAAGTTCGGATTTGTGATGAGGTGGTTATTTATATGTTAATCACATGTTTGTTTATGTATTTAGAAGGAACATTCGTTAAAAGCTGCAGAGAGTGAGCAGTAGAATGTTCGCAGCAGCAAGCTGTAAGCAGAGGCTGTTGCCATGACAACAGAGGCCACTCTGGCTTTAGCATGTTCAGTTTTGAATTTGACAGTTGGAGAATGTCAGTTGGTCAGCAGCTGTGAGCAGAGTTAGTTGGAATTAGCAGTTGCTGAAGCTGCAAGCTGTCTCTAGGAACTGCAGTGTGCAGTTCAGTTCTGAGTGTGGGTTTAAGGAAACCCAAGTGTGGGACAAGTGAGTCCCAGGGTTGAGAGTAACCCAGTATTAAGTAGTTACTTGTGTGTAACTGTATCAGGGGAAAACCCCAGTGTTACATTGTTGAAACCTTGAAGTTTATACCTCTTCGGAGTTTTGAAACCACCTAAGCTTTGAGCCCATTTGTGTAAAATAAACTGTTAAACACTTTCAACAAAAACATCTGTGGAAGTCGTTTATTCACAAGGACCCTCACATCTAGTGGTCAAGCATTGACAAATGGTGGCAGCAAGATAAATAATATTAATAAAGAAGGAAAACCGTGATAACTGGTGGCAGTCCTGCCACACAGTTTTAAAAAGTCACGAAGTGGCCGGCGTGGTTCCAGACTTTTTTACAGGATTGTTTTTAGATATTCAGTTAAAATAAATTTTAACGTCTAATTAAAATAAGGCTTCGTTCTCTTTTTTATTTTTTCATATTGTGTCTTTTAATAATAATAATAATAATAAATAATAATAATATCTTTTTCCAGGTTGTCAATATGGAGTTTGAAGGAGGAGCTACTGTTGGCTTCACGATGGTTGCCTTCACCGAGAAATTAGGCGTGCGAACAACCACCATCTATGGAACAAAAGTAAATCTATGCTTTTTTAAAAAAAGGAATCAAAACAGGGTATTTTTATGGGACTGACTTCCAGGTAGATGACGTTATGCATTTAACTGGAAGCAACCCCTATTGTAACTCAGTCGGACTTGGGATATATCTAATTAAATCACCGAGAACCTGCTAGTCACATGGGCTTCCATTGATACTTGGATTACGGGGAGGAAGTTTGGCCGAGCCAAGAGGGAATCCATAAAATCAGTATTAAATTATTTCCATTGGATCTACTATACTTGCGATTAATAATCGATTCAAACTCTTAGTCCTAAATAAATGGATTTCTCATGGTGTTTAGACAGTGGAATTACTGTTGTCACCACATACTGTTGGCTCCACTTACTGTTAATTCTATTCACCATTGGCTCTGCCTACTGTTACCTCCACCCACCATTGGCTCCACCTGTTAGCTACACCTATTAGTTCCACCCACCATTGACTCTGCTTACCATGAGCTCCACCCACCATTGGCTCCGCATGTTAGCTCCACCTATTAGTTCCGGTTACCATTAGCTCCACCCACCTTTGGCTCTGCTTAATATTAACTCCACCCACTGTTGGCTCTGCTTACTGTTAGCTCCACCCACCATTGGCTCTGTCCAACATTAGCTCCACCCACCATTGGCTCTGTCCAACATTAGCTCCACCCACCATTGGTTCTGTCTAACATTAGCTCCACCCACCATTGCTCCGCATGTTAGCTCCACCTATTAGTTCCATCTATCATTAGCTCCACCCACCATTAGCTGTGTCTACCTTTAGCTCCACCCACCATTGGCTCTGCTTACTATTAGCTCCACCCACCATTGCCTCTGTCTACCTTTAGCTCCACCCACCGTTAGCTCTGTTTACCATTAGCTCCACCCAACATTAGCTGTGTCTACCTTTAGCTCCACCCACCATTGGCTCTGTCTACCTTTAGCTCCACCCACCATTAGCTGTGTCTACCTTTAGCTCCACCCACCGTTAGCTCTGTTTACCATTAGCTCCACCCACCATTGGCTCTGTCTACCTTTAGCTCCACCCACCAATGGCTATATCTACCATTAGCCCCACCCACCAATGGCGTTGTCTACCATTAGCCCCACCCACCAATGGCTCTGTCTACCACTAGCCCCACCCACCAATGGCTATGTCTACCATTAGCCCCACCCACCAATGGCTATGTCTACCATTAGCCCCACCCACCAATGGCTATGTCTACCATTAGCCCCACCCACCAATGGCTCTGTCTACCATTAGCCCCACCTACCAATGGCTCTGTCTACCATTAGCCCCACCCACCAATGGCTATGTCTACCATTAGCCCCACCCACCAATGGCTCTGTCTACCATTAGCCCCACCCACCAATGGCTCTGTCTACCATTAGCCCCACCCACCAATGGCTGTCTACCACTAGCCCCACCCACCAATGGCTCTGTCTACCATTAGCCCCACCCACCAATGGCTATGTCTACCATTAGCCCCACCCACCAATGGCTCTGTCTACCATTAGCCCCACCCACCAATGGCTCTGTCTACCATTAGCCCCACCCACCAATGGCTATGTCTACCATTAGCCCCACCCACCAATGGCTCTGTCTACCATTAGCCCCACCCACCAATGGCTCTGTCTACCATTAGCCCCACCCACCAATGGCTCTGTCTACCATTAGCCCCACCCACCAATGGCTCTGTCTACCATTAGCCCCACCCACCAATGGCTATGTCTACCATTAGCCCCACCCACCAATGGCTATGTCTACCATTAGCCCCACCCACCATTGGTTCTGCCTAACAGTAACTCCACCCACCATTGGCTGTTTACAGTTAGCTATGTTTACAGTTAGCTCCACCCACCATTGGCCGTGTCTATCATTAGCTCCAATTTAAATCTGCCTAACAGTTGGTTCTGCCTAACACTAGCTCCACCCACCATTGGCACTGCCAACCATTATCTCCGCCCACCAGTCCCAGCCCACTTTTCCATCAGTCAAGGGCCTTCCATCAGAGAACGGGTCCCATCGTGGTTTTATTTGGGTCCTGGGAGACACTTTCGGCCATGGAAATGTACCTTGGGCAAGTCACACTCTCTCAGCCTCACTCAACAAAACCAATAGAAGAAAACCCTAGAAATAACCTGAAGGCCTGCAACAATAATTACATCCATGTAATCTGGAGATCATGGGCATAAAACCCGCTGTAAAGACTATATTTCACTATCAGCTGTGGCCGGGTAGTTTTCTTATTCCACCTTTACCACCAATTTATATTAAGACTTCTTTTAATCCCTCTTGCTGCCACAATATATTGTAATTAGTATTCACACAGGTCAGCTTTCCCACTGACCTTTCGATTCCTGTGTCAGAGCAGGGTATTACTCTAACCCAAACTCCCACTGACACTATTTGCTAACTTTCGCTGCCACCATTCACTATACTTGGCTACCCACTAGGAAGAAGATGTTTTCGAGACTTGTGGGTGAAGGAACTACGCGGGGAGATATCTTTGGTAAAGAACTGTAAAGTTTATTCAAACAGTGTCCTAAACGTGGAGGTTTCAGAGTTCAAAGCTTAGGTGGTTACAGTATCTTCTTAGAGGCACGTATCTTAAGGTTACAATACACTAACTATGGAGATACAACTTGATACTTTATAGCTGCACTCCCAGAACCAATAGCTCAGCAGTCTTTACACTAACTGCTTGTCCTTAAACCCAACTGCTTTCCTAGCAGTTCAAACACAGCTTTTCTTCTACTCTCTGTCAGAGTAGAGTCAGAGTCTCTTTTAAAACCCACTGACAGCTGACTAAAACAGACTCTCTAACTCTCCATACACACCCTCTCTTCTTCGACTTTCGCTGTCAAGTCCCAACTGCTAAAGTTTGAATTCAAAGATTCTAAGGTCAGTTGCAGGCTCCGCCTCCTGTTTCCACGGTAACTGAAACCCCTTGGAGGTTCTGCACGCTAATATCTCCATTAACCCTTTAGGGTTTGCCAAGTTTTTACCCCTTCGAGAGAGAGAGAGAAAGAGATATCTCAACCATATCTAAAACCTGTAATAAAGAAATATGACTTCACCCACTAGGAAGAAGTTGTTTTCGAGACTTGTGGGTGAAGGAACTACGCAGGGAGATATCTTTGTTAAAGAACTGTAAAGTTTATTCAACCAGTGTTCTAAGCATGGAGGTTTCAGAGTTTCAAAGCTTAGGTTGTTACAGTATCTTCTTAGAGGCACGTATCTTAAGGTTACAATACACTAACTATGAAGATACAACTTGATAATATATAGCTGCACTCCCAGAACCAATAGCTCAGCAGTCTTTACACTGTAATAAAGAAATATGACTTCACCACACCCGCCTTTTGCAGGGAGAGCTGCACTGTGAAGGCGGTGGGCCGGTGGAAGTCTTCCGTTTCTTGGAGAAGGAGAAGACTACCTTTTCTCCGGACAAGACCTTCTCCGTCCCAGCGAGTTTGAGTGGCCACGATGGCGCCGACTTCTACCTGATAGAGACCTTCGTTTCAGCCGTAGCCGTATGTTTCCCCAACCTTTTCTCCTTTAATTCTTTTTGTGACCCTCTGGTATCCAAGCAGTGGCTGGACGCTCACCGTAAGGAAGGTCCAACGGGCAAGGAAATGGGAATGTCGAATGCGCTTTCCAACCTCCCTACAACATGTATTCTAAATTCAGCGTACTCAAAGCTGGCTCTTGTACTTCCGCAGATTCTAAACTTTTGTTTGCATCCCTTTTCCCCCTCCCAGGAGAATAATCCGTCTCTGATCCGGACGGGTCCAGAAGACACCTTGCGTTCTCACCTCCTCGTATTCGAAGCAGAGAAATCCCGGAGGGAAAACCGGGTGGTGTTCCTTCAACTCTGAAAAGGAGACCTCGAGCTGCTACTCAGACCTCTCTGGGAATATCCCAGAGCCACTTTGGATCAGAATACGCTTTTGAATGCGGACAAAAATTGCCCAAGCTTTGCAATGGCACACACAGGCTAGACGAATCTACATTTTATTAGTATACATTATGTGAATGATTTTAATCTGGACTTTTATGTTATCTATATATATAAAGGAGGACCCGTCATCGAAAGACTGCCATAGGCAGAGAAACCTTCCAAGGCAGAGACACCAAACTTGGCAACAAAAATAGGCCTCAGGCAAGGAAGGTTTTTAGCAAAGAAACTTTCCCCCCAAAACCTTGAAGGCCCCCAAAACAACGATGAAAAAAAAACATTTCCCGCATCCTCCGCGGCCGCCCGCGAATCCCATTGGCCGACATCGGCCCACACAAAAAGCCGGGCGCGCTTCCCAGCGGAGGCCACGCCCCTGCCATCCCCACAACCACTCCACCCCCCTTCCCCTGCCTGGCCCCGCCCCTGCCATCCCCACAACCACTCCAACCCTTCCCCGGCCTGGCCCCGCCCTGCCATCCCCACAACCACTCCACCCCTTCCCCGGCCTGGCCCCGCCCCTGCCATCCCCACAACCACTCCAACCCCTTCCCCCGGCCTGGCCCCACCCCCTGCCATCCCCACAACCACTCCACCCCCTTCCCCCGGCCTGGCCCTGCCCCCTGCCATCCCCACAACCACTCCAACCCCTTCCCTGGCCTGGCCCCGCCCCCTGCGCGTGACAATTTCTCCAAAATAACTGCCGCCAAAACAAATCATCTCAGGACAGCATCCCACACACCACAGCCAGTCGGACTGCCGAGGACACGCAGTGCCAAAAGGACAGGCTCCTTCAGCCTCGCCCACACTGGCCAAACCACGAAAACTAACCACTGGTAATCACGACAAACCACTGTTCCACGGTACGACCTGCCACACAATCACAACAACAAAATCAACAAAAAACACCACACACTCCTCCAGACACTACAACTCTCACAACCACACTCGAGAAACACAATCCAAAAGACCAAGCCAGCACAAAATACCACACACCGCCAATATGCAGAAGATACACAACTATGTGCACAGAGCACATACATACCACTCACAGGACAAAAGACACCCACAACAAAAGACACCCGCTTAACAAACACCACACCCACAACATGACCGCCACACAACTCGCGATGCCTACCTCTACAGACCCAATACACAACTCACACACAACATACACAACGCATACATACCACTGCTAAACGGAAACCTGCACAGTACAACCAACTAACATCATTTCCAACCCTTACATACTCAGACTTTCTCGCATCTCCTAAATAGGGCACAGCAACGCGTGCCGGGTACAGCTAGTTTATCATATACATGAAGCTGTTGGGGGGTCATATGGACTTTCGGGGTACGGTGTCACCTGTATGCAGATGATGTCCGACTCTGTGACTCCTTCCCACCCGCTACTAAGGAGGCTGTTCAAGTCCTGAACCGGTGCTTGGCCGCTGTAACGGACTGGATGAGGGCGAACAGATTGAAACTAAATCCAGACAAGACAGAGGTCCTCCTGGTCAGTCGCAAGGCAGGACAGGGCGTAGGGTTACATCGGGTAGGGAACCTATGGCTCGGGAGCCAAATGTGGTTCTTTTCATGATTGCATCTGGCTCTCCAGAGCCGCCTGGGCCTCGGTTTCCCAGCATGCAGGGGGGGGGGGTGACGCAAATGTGCCACGACGACCTCTTCTGTGCTGCCATCGCAGCCTCTTCTTCATCCCCCGCTGCTCTCGGGACCCTGCGCCCTCTTCGCCGGGATGGCGAAGAGATTTCCTCCCTCTCCCTACCTTCTTTCCTCCCTCCTTCGTTCCTTCCATTCTTTCCTTATCTCCTTCCTTTCCCCTCCCTCTCTCCCCTTCCTTTCCTCCATTCTCCTTCTTCCTTTCTCCCCTTCACCCTTTCCTTCTCTCCTTCCTTTCCCTCCCTCCCCTTCCTTCTCTCCTCCATTCTCCCTCTTCCTTTCTTTCTCCTTCACCCTTTCCTTCTCTCCTTCCTTTCCCTCCCTCCCCTTCCTTCTCTCCTCCATTCTCCCTCTTCCTTCCTTTCTCCTTCACCCTTTCCTTCTCTCCTTCCTTTCCCTCCCTCCCCCTTCTCTCCTCCATTCTCCCTCTTCCTTCCTTTCTCCTTCACCCTTTCCTTCTCTCCTTCCTTTCCCTCCCTCCCCTTCTCTCCTCCATTCTCCCTCTTCCTTCCTTTCTCCCCTTCACCCTTTCCTTCTCTCCTCCATTCTCCCTCTTCCTTTCTCTCCTTCACCCTTTCCTTCTCTCCTTCCTTTCCCTCCCTCCCCTTCCTTTTTTCCTCCATTCTCCCTCTTCCTTCCTTTCTTCCCCTTTTCCTTCTCTCCTTCCTTTTCCCTCCCTCCCCTTCCTTTCCTCCATTCTCCCTCTTCCTTCCTTTCTTCCCCTTTTCCTTCTCTCCTTCCTTTTCCCTCCCTCCCCCTTCCTTTCCTCCATTCTCCCTCTTCCTTCCTTTCTTCCCCTTTTCCTTCTCTCCTTCCTTTCCCTCCCTCCTTCCTTCTTTCCTCCATTCTCCCTCTTCCTTCCTTCCCCTTTTCCCTTCTCTCCTTCCTTTCCCTCCCTCCCCTTCCTTCTTTCCTCCATTCTCCCTCTTCCTTCCTTTCTTCCTTTTCCTTCTCTCCTTCCTTTCCCTCCCTCCCCTTCCTTCTTTCCTCCATTCTCCCTCTTCCTTCCTTTCTTCCCCTTTTCCTTCTCTCCTTCCTTTCCCTCCCTCCCCTTCCTTCTTTCCTCCATTCTCCCTCTTCCTTCCTTTCTTCCCCTTTTCCTTCTCTCCTTCCTTTTCCCTCCCTCCTTCCTTCTTTCCTCCATTCTCCCTCTTCCTTCCTTCCTTTCTTCCCCTTTTCCTTCTCTCCTTCCTTTCCCTCCCTCTCCCCTTCCTTCTTTCCTCCATTCTCCCTCTTCCTTCCTTTCTTCCCCTTTTCCTTCTCTCCTTCCTTTTCCCTCCCTCTCCCCTTCCTTCTTCAATTCTCCCTTCCTCCCTTCGTCTTCCTTCCTTTCTCCCCTTCACTCTTTCCTTTCTTTTCACCTCCCTCTCTCCTTATTCTTTTCCCTTCATTCTTTTACTTTTTCCTCACTCCCTTTCCTTTCTTTTCCCCATGCTTTCCTTTCCTCCCCATTTCCTTCTTTCTTTCGCCCTCGTCTCTCTCCTGCTTTGCTTTTCTTCCTTTTCCTCCTTTCTTACCTCTGTCTGTCTGTCTGTCTTTCTTTCTTTCTCCCTTCCTTCCGCCTTCTCTTCCTTCCCAGAGTCCTGAGCGTGCCTTGTGCAGAGACAGGTCTGAAGTGTCCCCTCATTCTGCCTTTTGGGGAATCCTTTCCTCATCGTATGGACGTATAGACTCACATTGAGTTGAATCCAGTCTTAGAATATATTCTATATATTATATGGCTCTCACCGAAATAAATTTCCAAATATTTTGCTTTCATGGCTTTCGGAGTCAAAAAGGGGAGGGGGCGGCTCCCTTTCCAATCCGGGCGGCAGGGAAAGGGAGTCGCGCCAAGCTCGCCCCAGGCCTCTCCATCGCCGCCGGAGTCCCGCCGCGCCAATCCGGGCGGGGCGCCAATGGAGAGGCCCGCAGGGGAGGCAAGGCGCTCCTCCCACTTTTCTCTCGCCCGGATCCGCCATGGAGCTGGGCGAGAGAGGGGCAGGCGGAGAGGAAGGCTGGGCCTCCGCAGGCCCCGCCTGGCGCTCCTCCCACCTCTCGCCTGGATGAAGCCGGGTGAGAGGGGCAGGCGGTAGGTGGCGGCAAGTGCGCGCGAGCAGGATGCACACGCTCAGCACCCCATCTTGCTGCGAGCTACCTCAGATGGGCTCGCGAGCTACTAGTCGATCGCGATCGACTTAATGAGCAGCCCTGCCTCATATGGTCTAGGGCCGGTGTGCCTGAAGGCCTGCCTTACCGCGTATATTCTCACATATATATTCTATGGCTCTCACTGAAATACCGTATTTTTCGCACCATAAGACGCAGTTTTTTTCGTCACAAAGTAGGAAGAAAAATCAGCTGCGTCTTATGGAGCGAAGATGCAGTCAGGGAGGGAGGCGCTGGAGCAGAGGGGGCGGTGATATACTCACGCTATATTCGCGCCCCGGCGGCTCCGGCGGCTCCGGCTGCGCCCGCGCATGCCCAGACTCCCACCGCCGTGTCGCCGCAGCCAGCCGGCGGCGCTGAGGGGGGGGTGGAAGAGGGGACTCCCTCGGTCCTCTCTTCCGGCCGTCCTTACAGCGCAGCGGCGGCGAGGCCTTCCTCCCCTTCCTCCTCGGCAGAGGCGCGCGGAGTGGCGTCACGAAGATGCGCCTCTGCCGAGGAGGAAGTCGCTGCTGCTGCTGCATCGCCGTGGGGCCGCCCTCATGGCCTCCCCCCCTCCTCCTCGGGTCCGTGAGCGGCGAGCCCGCCCTGTGAGTCCCTCTTCCGCCCCTGTTCCTCCGCGCCCCGGCTGGCTGCGGCAACACGGCGGGAGTCTGGGCATGCGTGGGCGCAGCCGGAGCCGCCCGGGGGGCCCGCGAATATAGCGTAAGTATATCGCCGCCCCCTCTGCTCCAGTGCCTCCTCCGCCCTCCATATTAGTGTCTGAAATAGTAGCCAGCCCCCATTTTTTTTGTTTCCCAAATTTCCTCCTCTAAAATCTAGGTGCGTCTTATCATCAGGTGCGCCTTATGGTGCGAAAAATACGGTACATTTCCAAATATTTTGCTTTCATGGCTCTCCGAGTCAAAAAGTTTCCCGACCCCTGCTATAAGACCCTATATCAGGGCAGTCCAACTTCTGCCGGCTCAAGGGCCGGACTTCTGGTGAGTGATCACCTGGGGCGGCCACGCCCCCGCCCACGTGGCTCCGCCCCCTCTCCCAAAGCATCAGAACAGCTGTTCTGACGCTTTGGGAGAGAGGGAGGTGCCGCGGGGGACCCCCCCTCCCTTCCAAGGCATCATGGCAGCCTGGATGGCTCTCGGGGGGAAGCGAGCGCCCGGTTCTTGCTTCCCCCGCGAGCCATCGAGGCCTGCGGAACAGTTTTCCCCAGCTCTCGTGTCCCCTTAATAAATTATTTCAGGAGGGTAGCGGGGGCCGTGTCCAATAGGCTGGGGGGCCGTATACGGCCCACCTGTTGGGCAGCCCTGCCCTATATGGTTCCAGCCTGGTTTACCTGTCTGAACGTATTCTCCCCTATGAACCATCAAGGCAATTGCGATCTTCTGGTGGGGTCCTGCTCTCAGTCCCGCCACTTTTGCACGTCTGGCGGGAACGAGAGACAGGGCCTTCTCTGTAGTGGCCCCTCGGCTATGAGACTCTCCCGATTGAGATCGGATTTGCCCCCTCTCTCCTGTCATTTAGACGGCTAGTGAAATCCTGGCTATGGAACAATACGGACTGAGTTGGACGTTTGGCTTATTTGTAAATTTATTCTATATGCATTTTTAATCATTTGTTGTTATATGTTTTTCGATTGTATTACACGTACGAAGAAATGTACAGAGAGCCGTCCAATGAAAAGCTTCCTCTGCTTTCACAGTTGCAAAAACAGTACTATAACTCCCCGAACTCCTTTGAGCTGCTTGGGGGGACTTTACATTTGGCCCTGCACCCTGGGAGACGCAGTTCTTTGGCTCTTTGAGCGGATAAGGAACGTTCTTCGCAGACGTCCATTTGGGTTTCACTCTTTGACTGCCGCCGCCGCCGCCTCTCCCTCCAGAGCAGCCCTTTCGGCCTCCCGGGCTTGTTTCCTCTTCGCTCTTTCCGCATTTGTGACGGTCATTGGGTGGAGGGGGAAGAATCCAGAGAGCCCTAAGGAAGCAAACCGACACCCTATTGTCGTTATAATGCAGTGTTTACCAACCGGCGTGCCGCGAGCGATCATCTCGTGTGCCGTGGGAAAACCTGATTGCGGGGGTAGGAGGGAAGGGTGACGTCACTCAGGCCCCGCCCCCTTCCCAGCGATCGCCATTTGAGGAGGAGGAAAGGCCAGCAGAGAGGCTGAGGTGAGCGGAGGGAGGGTCGGAAAGGGGTGGAGCCAGGGGCGGTCTAAGGTAATTTTAAATGGTGGACGAACATTATTTTGCCGCCCCCCATGTAAAACAAAAATACAATTATAATATCACAATACCATTAGTAGTATTATATTGTATCAATGTATATACAATATATTATACCATACTTGTTCTGTCCTCCAGACGTTTCATATGCATAGCCCCATAGTTTGGTTTTTTAAAAGGCAGCATTTTTCCTTTTGCATTTTTCCTGGGACTGTTCCAGACACACTGGCACCTTGCCTGTTAATTATTAGCAAGGTTGCAGCCTGGTGCAGAATTTGCCATCTAAAGCTCTGCAAATGTATCTTTTAGTTGGTGTCCGCCCCTTTTTCTTCCTGGGATTGGCCTCCATTTTAAAAAGGGTTTTAGTTCCTTTCAGAGAGGGAAGGAAGCCAGATGTGTTTTTGGCCAGCCAGGATTGGCTCCGAAAGGGTCACCGTAAGTACTGGGTGCTTACTTGGGTGCTTACTGGGTGCTAACCTGCATGCTGACCTGCTGATTGCTTTTTGCTTGACCATTAGCTGGGGGAGTGCTGGAGCCAGATGAGTTTATGGTACCTTGCAGAGACTGGCTTTGCATGCTGTATAGGATAGACATCTGGTTACCAGCCCAGCTTTAGGTCACCTTTTGGACTGAGCTTAGGTTTAGAGGGGGAGGGAGGTGGTTCCTTCTACCAAACACCTAGGACCAGGGTGGGAAATATTGGGTTTCCTGCCATCCAAAAAGAAGCAGTAGGAATCTTTTGAGCAACAACCCAAGGCATTTCCAGTCTGGTTTTTGCAACCATTAAGAAGCTGTGCCAAGTCCTGCAAAGACTTTGTTATTGAATAAACTGTTTGATTTTCAACTTTATTTTTGGAGTGTTTTTTGGGTTGCCAGACCACCTAGCCTTTTCAGCAAGCGCTCTGCAGTCCACCAGGTAGAAAGGACAACACATCTGCCAGTTTTAATTTTAAACAGACCTGGTGTGACGGCATAATACTCATACTATATTATATCATAATTATATTATACTACATTACAATATAATTATATTATAATATATTGACATTATAATATAATATAACATTCTATTATATTATTATTATAAAATAATAAAATTATTTATTTCAATAAAATTATCCTCTACTAAATATTTTCATGACTCTATAAAACTCAAATAACCCAAAATAAAGTAAAATAAAATATTATATATTACTATTTTGTACAATACCACTATACTGCACTATTGTTTGTAATATTACATGTAATATAAAATATATCATTATTCTATTGTTATATTGTACTTTTATTATATTGTATGGCAATATTAAGCAGAACTGTAGAATAATCAACAAGAAATGCAATGTAAATGCAGCAACATCGGAATATATGACCTACCACCCGGCTCATAATCCATAGGAGTCTCCCATAAGTCAAAATTAGGATCCCAATGTAAATGTAAATAGAAAAACAGCCAAAATGTTCAAATGAGGTCAAATACAGGCAGCGCGGCCTGGGCAAACTTGGGCCCTCCCTCCCTCCCACTAGGTGTTTTGGACTCCAACTCCCACAACTCCTCATAGCCTCGAAAACCTCTGTGCGTGCCCAGAAGCGGCGTCGGAGCGCACAAGGCCGGGGTCAAAAAGCAGGCAGCTGCAGCACTGTCTGGGGAACATCGGCAGGGCCAGGATGGCGCCCCCTTCCCAGATGGCGCCCTAGGCGGCCGCCTACTTGGCCTACCTTGTAGGACCGCCCCGGGTGGAGTGTCCCCCTCCCCATGAGGAAGAGGCCCTCCCATCATTATTTGAATCCACTGTGCTCTCTGGATGTAGGTGAACAACTCCCGAACGTCAAGGTCTATTTCCCCCAAACTCCATGTGTGTTCATAGTTGGGCGTATTGAGTATTCATGCCAAGTGTGGTCCAGATCCATCATTATTTGAGTCCACAGTGCTCTCTGGGTGTATGTGAACTACAACTCCCAAACTCAAGTCAATTCCCAAGCAAACCCTTTCAGTACTTTCTGTTGGTAATGAGAGTTCAATATGCCAAGTTTGGTTCAAATTCCATTGTTGCAAGAGTTCAGGATGCTATTTGATTGTGTGTGAACTATAAATCCCAGAAACTGTAACTCCCAAATGTCAAGGTCTATTTTCCCCAAACTCCATCTGTGTTCATAGTTGGGCGTATTGAGTATTCATGCCAAGTGTGGTCCAGATCCATCACTATTTGAGTCCACAGTGCTCTCTGGATATAGGTGAACTACAACTCCAAAACCCAAGGTCAATGCCCACCAAACTCTTATAGTATTTTCTCTTGGTTATGGGAGTTCTGTGTGGGAAGAGGAGGCCGAAGGGGAACCCGGCGATCGCTCTCCCTGTGGCCGTAGAGGGCTCTCCTCAGCCGCCTCTCTTCCGATCCGAGAAGAGGCGGCCGCAGGGAGAGCGATCACGCTCTCCAACCCAAGCCGGGCCCGCTCCGCCCCGGACCCAGGGAGGAGGGGCTTCCGGCTGGGAGGAGCAGAGGCATCCCGCCAAAGCCGGCCCCTTTGGGCGAAGGAGGGCCTCGCAGGGAAAGGCGGAGAGCGAGCGACGCTTGCAGGAGCCCCGCCGCCATGTTCTTCCCTCCCCCCCTCCCCTCGCAGGACGCGCGAGTGCGAGACCGCCGCACGAGGGAGGGTTGGCTCCTTCCAAGGCGCGCGCTCCCCTTCTTCACCTCAAGGCAAGTGTTTGGGCGGCGGAGGAGGGGGGACCGAGTGACGCAGCGGCCGGGGGTACGGCTTACTTTCGGGGTACGGCTTATACTAGCCGACCCCTCTGACAGCCCCGATACATCTTACAATCGGGGGTGTCTTACTATCGGGGAAACACGGTGTAGAGAGAGAGAGAGAGAGAGAGAGAGAGAGAGAGACTATATTTATATTATATAATATAAAATAATATATTATATGGCTCTCATGGAAATAAGTATTTCCAAGGTCCCCGACCCCTATAAAGACACACAGAGGACACATCATGTTCTAAGAGGCACATTAGCAGGGAGGCCCTATGGGGAAGCTGGCTCTAGAGGTCCCTAGGCAACAGTAAGAAGAGAAAAAGGGGGAAAGCACAGACTCGGTTACCTAAAAGCTTTTCCACGGGTTTGGAGAGGAGGGCCCCATTGCCGATCCAGTACTTGATCCGCTCGATGTTCAAGCCGACGATCTTCTCCCCGTGATCATTGGGGAGCGGGTCGTAGCAGCCGATCTGCTCCAGTACTTGCCATCTCTGGCCGCTTGTTGTCTTGTGGCGGCGATCCGGTAGTAAGGCCTGTTGGCGCAGCCTCCGAGGGCAAAGCGGATGACGACGTGGAGGTTGTAGTACTGCTTCAAGAGGATGCGCCCTGCAAGCAAGGGTGGGAGAAAGAACTCTTCGTCTGTTGGAGGCAAGTGTGGATGTTGCCATTGGCCACCTTGATTAGCATTTAATGGCCTTGCAGCTTGAAAGCCTGGCTGCTTCCTGCCTGGGGAATCACTTGTTGGGAGGTGTTAGCTGGCCCTGATTGTTTCCCTTGTTTTCAGAGTGTTGTTCTTCATTTACTGTCCTGATTTTAGAGTTTTTGAAAATACTGCTAACCTGATTTTGTTCATTTTCAAAACAATTATATCGCAATCATTTTAGTAATATTGCATGTAACACAAAACATATAATTATATCATAAGAACATAAGAACATAAGAAGAGCCATGCTGAATCGGGCCTCAGCCCATCTAGTCCAGCATTCTGTGTCACACAGTGGCCCACTAGTTGTACACGGGGATCTCGAGCAGAAAGGAGGGCAAGACCCTCACCTGCTCCCGACCCCCCACAACCAGTACCCGGGGAAAATCCTGCCTGCCTCCATCAACACAGAGGTGGCACTTGGATGGCCATTTCAGTAACTACTGATTCCCTTGGTATCCATGAATCTGTCTAATCCTGCCTTGAAGCTGTCCAGGCTGACAGCTGTCACAACCTCCTCTGGAAGTGAGTTCCATAACCCAATGACCCTCTGGGTGAAGAAATATTTTCCTTTATTAGTCCCAACTTTCCTACCTTGGAGCTTCAGGGAGTGCCCCCTAGTCCTAGTGTTGTGTGACAGAGAAAATATTTTTCTTTATTCACCTTTTCTATCCCATGCATGATTTTATACACTTCGATCAAGTCACCTCTTAGACGCTGTCTTTCGAGGCTGAAAAGACCAAGGCGTTGCAACCTGGTTTCATAAGGGAGCCGCTCCATCCCTTGGATCATTCTTGTTGCCCTTTTCTGTACCTTTTCCAGTTCCGTTATATCGTTCTTAAGTTGCGGAGACCAGAATTGTACACAGTACTCCAGATGTGGCCTCACCATAGATTTGTAGAGAGGTAATACAACATTTGCCGACCTATTTTTCGATTCCCTTCCTGATCATGCCAAGCATAGAATTTACTTTTTTCACTGCTGCTGCGCACTGGGTTGACATCTTCATTGAGCTGTCCACCAAGACCCCGAGATCCCTTTCCTGGTTTGTCTCGGAAAGCTTTGACCCCATCAATTGGTAGGTGTCGTTGGGGTTCTTTGCCCCGATGTGCAGGACTTTACACTTGTTTAGGTTAAAGTGCATTTGCCACTTTGTTGCCCATTCACTCAATTTCGAGAGATCTTTCTGGAGCTCTTTACAGTCAGTTTCATTTTTAACTACCCTGAACAGTTTAGTGTCGTCTGCAAACTTTGCTACCTCAGAATTCACTCCTACATCCAGATCATTAATGAATAAATTAAAAAGTAACGGACCCAAAACTGAACCTTGGGGTACGCCGCTTCTCACCTCTTTCCACCCAGAGAAATGTCCGTTTATTACCACCCTTTGTTTCCTACAGTTTAGCCAGGTTCCAATCCAGGACAAGACCTGTCCCCTGATTCCATGGCTGAAGAGCTTGTTCAGGAGCCTTTGGTGAGGGACTTTGTCAAAAGCCCTTTGAAAGTCAAGGTAAACAATATCAATTGGGTCCCCGTTTATCTATGTGTTTATTTACACCCTCAAAGAATTCTAACAAGTTAGTAAGACATGATTTGCCTTTGCAGAAACCATGTTGATTTTCTTTCAGCAATGCCTGTTCTTCTATGTGCCTAGTAATATTTTCTTTAATAATGGTTTCCATCACTTTGCCTGGAACGGAGGTTAGACTAACTGGCCTATAATTTCCTGGATCACCCCTGGATCCTTTAGTATTATATTGCACTAGCTGTCCCCGGCGCGCGTTGCTGCGCCCAATGTATTTTTTTCTGTATCATTCTCTATCTATTTATCTGTCTCTGTCTATCTCTCTTCTCTATCCCTATCATTGTTTCTCTCTCACTATTTATCTCTCTCTCTCTCTCTATGTCTATCATTTTCTGTCTCTCTCTCTCTGTCCCTGTTTTTCTCTCTCTATCAATCTGTAGCAGTCTTTCTCTGTGTTTCTCTGTCTTTCATTCTTTCTCTATCACTCTTTCTCTCTCCCTCTCTCTCTCTGTATAATTCTCTGTATCATTCTGTCTCTATCACTCATTCTCTTTCCCTCTGTATCATTCTCTCTCTATCATTCTCTTTCTCCCTCTCTCTCTCTTTCTATCTCTATCATGCTCTCTATCATTTGTTGATCACTCTTTCTCTGTCTGTCCGTCTTTCTCTATCATTGTCTCTGTATCATTCTCTCCCTGTCTCTGTTTCTCTCTCTCTCTCTCTGTTTATCTCCCTCTTTCTCTCTGTATGACTGTTTCTGCCTCGGTGTTTCTCTGTCTCTCTCTGTCGTTGATTCCTCGTACCTTTAGCTCGGTGTCTTTCTCTATCTGGCGTGGGGGGGGGGGCAGTGCGAAGCAGTTGGGAGGACGGGAGGAGGCGGCGGAGGGGGTGGAGGAAGCGGGCATGGCGGCGGCCGCCTGACCCTGGGCCGGAAAGGGCTTGGAGATGGCGGAGAAGGCGGGGCCGGCCAGGGGACTACAGCTCCCAGAAGGCCCCGCACGGCCACTCTGGCCTATTTCCGGCCCTGTCTCCGCCCTTCTTCCGGATGAGCTACGCGGAGCCTTCTGGGAATTGTAGTCCCGTAGCTGTGCCGTTCTCCCTCGCCGTTTCGCTGCCTCTCCTGGTGGAGGGTCGTGCGGGCAGCACCGCAGCGGCCTCCTCCTGGGACGTGGGTGTTGGGTAGTATGCGGGAAGCGGCGTGGAAGCGGCGGAGGAGGTGGGCATGCCGGCGGCCGTGCTGGTGGGGTCCGGGAGCCGCGTGGAGGCAGCGAAGTAGGCTGTGAAGGTAGCGGAGGTGGGGGTGGCGGTGGCACGGGGCCGGGTCCTGGAGTGGTTGGTATGTGGGGAAGTAGGTGGTGATGGGATCAGGGACGGAGGGAGAGGGGTTGCGGTTTTGTTGGGGGGGGGGGCGCCATTGTCCCTAGTGGGGGAAGGAGGGAATTGCATTGGAGTGAGCGCCGCAACGTTGAGGTGTATGGCTGCAGTTTTGGGGGTGTAATTTGAGGGTCTTGCGAGGTACCTAGGGTGGAATTTTTGTGGCCTTTAGGTGCCTCGTGGTAGGTGGTAGTGTGTTGGGTGGTTTTTGTGCCTCGGGGGCGTATAGTTTTCCTGTCCATTTGCCCCGTTGCACGACCACTTCTTTTTATATATATATAGATTACATTACATAGAAGAAGACGGCATATATATCACATATGTCGCACCCCAAGGGCTTCAGACAGCATCTTTCCTTGGGTCTGCATTTTGCCCACCTGACGCTGAGAAGCTTTTCAGCACAGCTGTGTTAACTCCCAGCCCGTTAGGGGCCTCTTTACTGCTCTCCTGTACTGTCCGAGGGAATGCCATGCGAAAGGCATGTCAAGGCCAAGCGAAGCCCACCAAGCTGATAGCAGAAGCGGGTACTCGGAGCAGTAAGCGCTACTCCCCAGTCCAGGTGGTTCGCACTAACGAGGGCCTGCATTCTTCAGGACTGAGGTTCTCAAAACAACCCAGGGCTCATCCATCTTGCAGTTTGATGTTCGACGCACTGGGCCCTGCTGACAGAAATCCTATAAAAGCTGTGAGATCCTGCTTAGCAGTATCTCGTACCAACGACCGCTATTGCCATGATGCCAATGTGAACCGGGCCTTTCGGCCAGCTACTAAGATCCAGCCAGCCAGCCTTCCTTGGCTGCCTCGTTCCAGCATCTAGCCTTGTTCCTGTTCATCGTCGAGCCCTGCGGGGAAGCTGTGTTGCTTTTGCATTGACTTTGCCTGCGGTACCTAAAGCCGCCAACCTTCTTGCGCCGGTTGGGGGCTCAGAGACTATCTATCGCACCCCGCATTGGTTCCTGATTTTCCTCCGCTTGAGATCCTGCTCTTGCGGATCCTCTAGCCTTGCTGTGTCCAGTATATTGCTGCTATCCAGAGGCTGCATACTAAAGGCTTTCTGGACTATATACTTACCTTGCTACCTTATAATCAATAAAGCTTGTTGTACCTCAGCTGCCTTGTCTGTTGTCCCGGGGGTCAAGTGCCAAGAAGCCTCAGAGGGCGACAATATATCATATACACCAGGTGCGCCCATTGCGTCGATCGCGATCTACCGGGTGATCTTTGGGCCTGATCCGGGTGACCTTCAGGCCCTCACCCGGTCAATCGCTGCTTGCTTCTGTCGACGCGCTGCCTGCACTCTCCAAGTGCATCTGAGCAGTGCAACAGGGAGAATGGGCTCTTCTACGCACGTGCTGGGGCTAGCTGAACACCTCGTCATCCACCCGCGCCCCCTCCTTTGCTCTGTGATGTCTGTGAGTTCCCAGAGAAGGACCGGGGGGGGGGGGGGGAGAGAAGAATGCAAAAGGGTAAAAGAGGTGGGCGTAGATGACGTGAAGGCATCCACGGCCGCCTCCTCTTTTGCCCTTCTGCATTCTTCCTCCCTCCACCCTTCTCCGAGCCACTCACAGACATCCCAAGGCAAAGGGGGGGGGGGGTGGATGACGAGGTGCTCAGCTGGCCTCAACGCATGCGCAGAAGAGCCCAATCTCCCTCTTGCACTGCTCAGATGCACTTGGAGGCAGCACACGTGCAGGCAGCATGGAACTAAGAGCAACGACAGAGGAGGAAGAGAGGAAGAAGGACGCTTTGGGGCCATTTCCTTACCTGGCTTACCAGATAGCATCTCAAAGGTCGGTCTATTTACTTTCTTCCTGATATAAATAAGTAAATCTATTATATAAATGGGTTCACATCATGTGATGTATACCTCAAACAAAGAAACCATACAACGCAGAAACACAATACTTGCCAACAGAAATAGGCCTCAAGCAAGGGTACGTTTGTAGCAAAGAAACTCCCCCAAAAAACCTAAAGGCCCCCAAAACAACGAGTAAAAATAAAACTACATTTACCAGCATCCTCGGGGCAGCCAAAGACTCACCCAGCCTCTACATTCTGAACAACATGATTGGCTGCCAATAGGGCGTATTTGCATAACTGCTGCACTGGCCAGCCAACATGAAAATTCCGATCCATAATAAACTGTCAAAACAGAATAAGGAAAAGGCCTGAGCCAATCCCCAACACAAACACCCAAATCACTTCCAACCGAAAATTTACACCCCAAAAAATCACAGACCACGCCCAAAATTGACAGTAAGGCTTCATTAACTAGATTTCCCTAACTAGCCCTCACTTACTGGGAAGCTGTTTACGCTCTGAATTGACAGTAAGGCTTCATTAACTTGATTCTCCCGACTAGGCCTCAGCTCATTGGACATTGTGTATGGCCTGAATTGACCGTAAGGCTTCATTAACTTGCTGTTCCTGACTAGGCCTCAACTCATGGGACATTGTGTATGGCCTGAATTTACAGTAACCTACCTTGGCACACAGAGCCCCAACCATGCATGATGGGACTTGAAGTACCACCATGGAAAATGGGATTTGTAGTACTTCAAAACCCATCATTCCCCACAGACCACTGTGGCCCAGAACCAAGACCAATAAAGACCCAACTTGGCACACCATGCCCCCCATGACCCACACTCCATCCAACTGCAGTGTAGAGGAGGGCACACCGTGGATGATTGGACTTTCTCGCATCTCCTAAAAAGGGCACAGCAACGCGTGCCGGGTACAGCTAGTAATACTTTAAAAGCCTCTGTGCTTACTTTGTGCCTGAGAGATATATGTGGGAATATGGAAATGTGGGAGCAATGGGGTGGGCGCTATGGCATGCCTCTTTATATTGTTGTTATTAAATGGAAATGTTGATGTTTTATAACTTCATTTTATGTAAACTGCCCCGAGCCTGCTGGAAAGAGCGGTACATAAAAATGAATAATAAATATAAAATAAATAAATAAATAAGAAAATAGTTATAAGTTTTACATTTCTGTGTAGGTGATCTTTGGCACTTGGTCTTTTTATAAGTAGCTCCCATGTTGAAAAAGTGTGAGTACCCCTGATATACGCTACCGTACTGATGGCAGCTTGTTCAACTTAAGCCGCCTGAGGGCTTGCACTAAGACTCTCAACTATCTAGTCCGCGAGCTGCTTTTTGCGGACAATGCTGCCCTTGTGGCCCATTCAGAAGCAGCCCTGCAGCATCCCACATCGTGCTTTGCAACAGCTGCAGAGCTGTTTGGGCTGGTAGTCAGCCTGAAGGAAACGGAAGTCCTCTACCAGCCCGCACCACAGGAAGAACACCACCATCCCCACGTTGGCATAGGCACATCTGTGCTTAAGTCCGTTCAGCAGTTCACCTCCCTGGGAAGCATCATCTCTTCAGGTGCCAAGATTGATAAAGAGAGAGATCACAGATGAGTCCTTCCGAAGTATCTTCGTTCGTGAAGTAACGCCGAGAGACATATAATATTTATAATGTAATGTAATGCAATATAATGCTACTACCGTGTTTCCCCGAAAGTAAGACACCCCCGATTGTAAGACGTATCGAGGGTGTCAGGGGGGTCGGCTAATGTAAGCCATACCCCGAAAATAAGACGTACCCCCGGCCGCCGTGTCACTCGGTCCCGCCTCCTCCTCCTCCGCCCGCCTCCGCCTACCTCCGCGCCCGCCGCCGCCTACCACCGCCTCCGTCGCCGCCCACCTCCGGCGCCACCGCCGCCGCACAGCTGGCTCACGCCTGCGCCAGGCACGACTGCATCAGCGCACCGGGCGCACCTCGTCAGGCGCTCGGGACCTACTGCCCATGCGCGGACATTGGCGCATGGGCAGTAGGTCCTGCGCGTCTGGCGCAGGCGTGGGGCCGGTGGTGGTGGCGGCGGCGGCGGTGGCGCCGGAGGTGGTGGCGGAGGAGGCGGGACCGAGTGACGCAACGGCCAAGGGGAAAGGCTTACTTTCGGGGTACGGCAGGTACCGTCGGCTAATGTAAACCGTACCCCAAAAAGTAAGCCGTAGTGGGGATTTTGGGGGTCAAAAGAAAGTAAGACACTGTCTTACTTTCGGGGAAACACGGTATATATTTTGTGTTGTATGTAATATTACTAATAATATTGCGATATAATTGTTATAGTTCAATGTGATATTGTTATTTTTCTCGGCATTACTTCGCGAACGAAGATTCTTAGGACGGACTCATCCCACGCTTTCTACAAGCGCATTGATGACTAAGGTGGTCAATCCGAGATAGGCAAGTCCGGTTGCAGAAA
Organism: Anolis apletophallus; assembly: GCA_030556195.1. Lineage (NCBI taxonomy): Eukaryota > Metazoa > Chordata > Lepidosauria > Squamata > Anolidae > Anolis > Anolis apletophallus. The sequence goes on along the minus strand of JARBWK010000017.1, from coordinate 25,459,963 downwards.
GCACAGCAGAAAGTCTCCTTGGCTGATGTTGTTTCCAAGTTACGGTTCTTTCTGCGTTGTTGTTTCTCTTCGAGACCCATTCGGCGCGTCTTCTCGAAAGAGGCCGCAGCATTGTGGATAGTGCGCCCCCTCTGAGAGGGTTTCAGAGGGGTCGCCAAAGGGCATCAGAATATATATATATTTCTGATGGTCTTAGGAAGCCCTTTGGCAGAGAAGGCTGACGATCTCTCCGCTTGTCCTTCTCTTTCTTTTTGGAAACAGACTGTGAATTCACCCACCTAAAGCTCTCCTTTGCTGTGATTGGCAGGCCTCCCAGCCAAGGGGAAGGCTGTTTCTGAGACTCCAAGCAGGGCGGGGAGAGCAGGCATGCTTGGCGCATGGCAGCATGATGCGCATGCGTGGGTGAGGGAGAGTGTGAAAGGTGGGATGGAGGCTCACACCAGCTAGTCCCTTCAAGGCATGAGGGTTCTGTATAGGAAGTTTGACCCAATTCTATCATTGGTGGGATGCAAGGGGCTCTTTGATTGTAGGTGAACTATAAATTCCAGCAACTACAACCCCCAAATGTCAAGATCTATTTTCCCCAAACTCCACCAGTGTTCATATTTGGGTATATTGAGGATTCGTGTCAAGTGTGGTCCAGGCAGGGGCAGTCCGAGCTCTCCCGGGGGGGTAAGCGAACATTATTTTGGGCCCCCCCCCGGCGCTCCCAATGTGCGCTCCATTGTGAGGCGCCGCGGCGCCGCCCGCCCTGCTGCTGCGCTGCGCTCCCCGGTTTCGCGCGCATGCGCAGTGCCTACGGACCTCTCTTCAGGTCCGTAGGCACTGCGCATGCGTGCGAAACCACGGAGCGCACATGCGCAGTGCCTACGGACCTCAAGAGAGGTCCGTAGGCACTGTGCTGCGCTCCGCGGTTTCAGCAAGACGCGCAGTGCCTACACACCTCTTTTGAGGTCCGTAGGCACTGCGCATGCGCGAAACCGCAGAGCGCAGCGCAGCAGCACAGCGGGCGGCCGCCGCGGCGCCTCACAATGGCGCCCCACCCCGGAGCGTCCAAGATGGCGCTCTACGTGGCCGCGTAGGCCGCGTAATGGCAAAGACCGCCCCTGGGTCCAGGTCCATCCTTGTTGAGTCTATAGTGCTCTCTGGATGTAGGTCAACGACAACTCCCAAACTCAAGGTCAAGGCCCACCAAACCCTTCCAGTATTTGCTGTTGCTCATGGGAATTTTGAGTGCCAAGTTTGTTTCAATTCTATTGTTGGTGAGTTCAGAACGCTCTTTGATTGTAGGTGAACTATAAATCCCAGCAACTGCAACTCCCAAATGACAAAATCAACCCAACCCCCCACAAAATTACAGTTATGAAGTAGCAATGAAAATAATGTTATGGTTAGGGGTCATCACAACATCTCTCGGCATTACTTCGCGAACGAAGATTCAGGAAGGTCTCATCCCACGCTTTTTACAAGCGCATTGATGACTAAAAAGGCCAATCTGAGATAGGCATGTTCGGTTGCAGAAAGCACAGCAGAAAGTCTCCTTGGGTGATGTTGTTTCCAAGTTGCGGTTCTTTCTGCGTTGTCCTTTCTCTTTGAGACCCGTTCGTGTCTTCTCGAAAGAGGCCGCAGCATTGTGGAGAGAGCGTCTCCACGCCTCCAGATGTGAGGCCAGGCTGGACCATTGTTCGGAATCAATCTGGCCCAGCCTGAGGTGTTGTTTCAGGGAGTCCTTGTATCTCTTTTTGGGGGTGCCTCTCTTGCGCTGACCCGTGGTGAGTTCACCATAGAGTAGTATCTTTGGGAGGCGGTGGTCCTCCATCCTAGAGAGGTGCCCTGCCCAGCGCAGCTGTGTTCTCAATAGCATGGCCTCAACGCTGGTGACCCCTGCTTGCTCAAGGACAGCAACATTCGTCACATAGTCGTCCAGTGTATATTTAGGATTGTGCGAAGATAGCGCTGATGAAAGTGTTCAAGGAGTCGTAGGTGTTGGCGATAGGTGACCCATGTTTCAGACCCGTAGAGGAGAATAGACAGTACGATAGCTCTGTACACACTGATTTTGGTGCTTTGCCTCAGGTGCTTGTTGCTCCAGACTCTTTTGTGAAGCCTTCCAAATTCACTCTATGCCTTTGCTAGTCTGTGATCAATCTCTTTATCAATCTTGGCGTCTGAAGAGATGATGCTTCCCAGGGAGGTGAACTGCTGAACGGACTTAAGCACAGATGTGCCTATGCTGACGTGGGGATGGTGGTGTTCTTCCTGTGGTGCGGGCTGGTAGAGGCCTTCCGTTTCCTTCAGGCTGACTTCCAGCCCAAACGGCTCTACAGCTGCTGCAAAGCAGGATGTTAGGCCTATGCTGACGTGGGGATGAGGGTGTTTTTCCTGTAGTGCAGGCTGGTAGAGGACTTCCGTTTCCTTCAGGCTGACTTCCAGCCCAAACGGCTCTGCAGCTGTTGCAAAGCAGGATGTTAGGCCTATGCTGACGTGGGGATGAGGGTGTATTCCTATGGTGCAGGCTGGTAAAGAACTTCCGTTTCCTTCAGGCTGACTTCCAGCCCAAACGGCTCTGCAGCTGCAGCAAAGCAGGATGTGAGGCCTATGCTGAAGTGGGGATGGTGGTGTTCTTCCTGTGGTGCGGGCTGGTAGAGGACTTCCCTGTTCTTCAGGCTGACTTCCAGCCCAAACAGCTCTGCAGCTCTGTAATGGAATATAATACTACTACTACTAATATATTATAATTATATATATTTTGTGTTACATGCACTATTACTAATAATATTGCGATATAATTGTTATGCAAATGAGCAAAAATCAAGGTTAGCAGTAATTTTTTTTAAAAAAACTCTAAAATCAGGACAGTAAATGAAGAAGAACACTCTGAAAACAGGGGAATTCCAGACAGGAAACAATCAGGGCCTGCTAACACCTCCCAAGATATGATTCCCCCGTCCAGGCAGGAAGCAGCCAGGCTTTCAAGCTGCAAGGCCATTAAATGCTAATCAAGGTGGCCAATAGCAACATTCAGACTTGTGTTATATAAAGCAATGGATCCCACTTACCCAACTGGACCATAGTGGCGGGCTTGGGGAGGGGGAGGGAGGAGGATGTTTCTGGATCCTTCGACAAGGCCTCGACCAAGACTCACCACCTCTGGCGGCGGGCAGGCATGTTTTACTCACTGCGCATGCGTCCCGTCTCCTCCAGCCATTGGACGCCGGCTCCGCCAATCAGAGAGCTCAGGGGCAGGTCACGTGGGACGCCCTCACGCCAGAGGCCTCGCGCGCCGCAGAAGCGTTGCTAAGGCAACCGCGTCGGGCCTAGCTGGGCCTAGCCGGCCGCCGCCGCCTTCGTTGAAGTGGAAGTACAGGCACTGGCTCAGGAAGGAGAGCGGGACGCGGAAGGGAAGGGGCCGGGGGAGCCACTGCCTTTGTCGCAGAGAGAGAGCTCCGGCAAGACAGAGAGACTTCGCCCTCACGGGTAGGCCGCGCCCATTTTGTGCCGTGGCCACGCCCACACGGGAAGGCCACGCCTATTTTGTATTTTACCCGCTTCCACACGGGGTAGGTCACGCCCATTTGGTGCTCTGGCCACGCCCACACGTGATGGCCACGCCCATTTGTGCCCTGGCCGCCCTCGCTCGAATAGGCCACGCCCATTTCTGCTCTGGCTGTACTCACACGGACAGGCCACGCCCATTTTGTGCGCTAGCTGCGTCCACACCTATAGGCCACGCCCATTTTGTGCTCTGGACACGCCCACACGGTTAGGCCTCGCCCATTTGTGCTTGGGCCGCGCTCATACGCGTAGGCCACGCCCATTTGTGCTCGGGCCGCGCCCACACGGATAGACCACGCCTATTTGTGCTATAGACACGCCCACCCACATAGGCCACGCCCATTTCTCCTCCCCTTTGGTCTATTATGATGACTTAACTGTTCTGACCACAATTGTGAGTGTTCTTAACTCTGTTTAGTTCTTAACATTTAATCCTGTTTAGCAATTCTTTAAATATTAAATAAAACTGTTTTAATACATTTAAAACTTAAAACTATTTTAATCCATATTTAATAATTTTAATAATAAAGTAAATAATAATAAAAAAAATCAATAAAAACTATTTAAAATAATTTTACCCTTATTATAATAATAACTCAATAATAAAGAAATAATAATAAAATTTAATAAAACTGTTTAAAAAATAATTTTACCCATATTGAATAATTTTAATAATAAAGAAATATTAAAACTCAATAAAAACTATTTAAAAATAATAATTTTAATAATAAAGGAAATAATAATAAAACTCAATAAAAACTATTTAAAAATAATTTTACCCTATTTAAAATTTTAATAATAAAGGAAATAATTACTCAATAAAAACTATTTAAAAATAATTTTATCCATATTTAATAATTTTAATAATAAAGAAATAATAATAAAACTCAATAAAAACTATTTAAAAAATAATTTTATCCATATTTAATAATTTTAATAAATAAAGAACAATAAAATAATTAAAAACTATTTAAAATGATTTTATCCATATTTAATAATTTTAATAATAAATAAAGAACAATAAAATTAAATAAAGACTATTTAAAATGATTTTATCCATATTTAATAATTTTAATAATAAAGAAATAATAATAAAACTCAATAAAAACTATTTAAAAATAATTTTATCCATATTTAATAATTTTAATAATAAAGAAATAATAATAAAACTCAATAAAAACTATTTAAAAATAATTTTATCCATATTTAATAATTTTAATAATAAACAAAGAACAATAAAATTAAATAAAGACTATTTAAAATAATTTTACCCATATTTAATAATTTTAATAATAAAGAAATAATAATAAAACTCAATAAAAACTATTTAAAAATAATTTTACCCATATTTAATAATTTTAATAATAAAGAAATAATAATAAAACTCAATAAAAACTATTTAAAAATAATTTTACCCATATTTAATAATTTTAATAATAAGGAAATAATAATAAAACTCAATAAAAACTATTTAAAAATAATTTTATCCATATTTAATAATTTTAATAATAAAGAAATAATAATAAAACTCAATAAAAACTATTTAAAAATAATTTTATCCATATTTAATAATTTTAATAATAAAGAAATAATAATAAAACTCAATAAAAACTATTTTAAAATAGTTTTATCCATATTTAATAATTTTAATAATAAATAAAGAACAATAAAATTAAATAAAGACTATTTAAAATAATTTTATCCATATTTAATAATTTTAATAATAAAGAAATAATAATAAAACTCAATAAAAACTATTTAAAAATAATTTTACCCATATTTAATAATTTTAATAATAAAGAAATAATAATAAAACTCAATAAAAACTATTTAAAAATAATTTTATCCATATTTAATAATTTTAATAATAAAGAAATAATAATAAAACTCAATAAAAACTATTTAAAAATAATTTTACCCATATTTAATAATTTTAATAATAAAGAAATAATAATAAAACTCAATAAAACTATTTAAAAATAATTTTACCCATATTTAATAATTTTAATAATAAAAATAATAATAAAACTCAATAAAAACTATTTAAAAATAATTTTACCCATATTTAATAATTTTAATAATAAAAAATAATAAAACTCAATAAAACTATTTAAAAATAATTTTATCCAATTTAATAATTTTAAAAAATAATAATAAAACTTATAAAACTATTTAAAAATAATTTTATCCATAATAAAGAAATAATAATAAAACTAAAATAAAACTATTTAAAAATAATTTTATCCATATTTAATAATTTTAATTTTAATAATAAATAAAGACTAATAAAATCAATAAATTTAACTATTTTAAAATAAAGAAATTTTATCATATTTAATATTTAATAATTTTAATAATAAATTTAAAATAATAATAAAACTAAAATATAAAACTATTTTAAAATAATTTTATCCATATTTAATAATTTTTAATAATAATTTTAAAATAATAAAATAAAACTCAATAAAACTATTTAAAAATAATTTTATCCATATTTAATAATTTTAATAATAAAGAAATAATAATAAAACTCAATAAAAAAAATATTTAAAAATAATTTTATCCATATTTAATAATTTTAATAATAAAGAAATAATAATAAAACTCAATAAAAACTATTTAAAAATAATTTTATCCATATTTAATAATTTTAATAATAAAGAAATAATAATAAAACTCAATAAAAACTATTTAAAAATAATTTTATCCCATATTTAATAATTTTAATAATAAAGAAATAATAATAAAACTCAATAAAACTATTTAAAAATAATTTTATCCATAAAGAACAATAAAATTTAATAATTTTAATAATAAAGAAATAATAATAAAACTCAATAAAAACTATTTAAAAATAATTTTATCCATATTTAATAATTTTAATAATAAAGAAATAATAATAAAACTCAATAAAAAATTTAAAAATAAACATATTTAATAATTTTAATAATATTTAAAAATAATTTTACCCATATTTAATAATTTTAATAATAAAGAAATAATAATAAAATAATAAAACTCAATAAAAACTATTTTAAAAATAATTTTATCCATATTTAATAATTTTAATAATAAATAAAGAACAATAAAATTAATTAAAAAACTATTTAAAATGATTTTATCCATATTTAATAATTTTAATAACATAAAATAAATCATAATAAAATTCATTAAAAACTTTTTATAATTTTATCAATAATAAATAATAATAAAAGTTAATAAAACTTTAAAAAAAACTTTTATCCATGTTTAATAATTTTAATAATAAATAAATAATAAAACTCAATAAAAACTATTTAAAAATAAATTTAATCCCTATTTAATAATTTTAATAATAAATAAATAATAATAAAACTAAATAAAAACTATTTTTTAAAAATAATTTTATCCACATTTAATAATTTTGATAATAAATAAATCATCATAAAACTCAATAAAAACTATTCTTTAAAAATAATTTTAATAATAATTTTAATAATAAATAATAAACAATAAATGTTAACTACTGTAGAAATTAATAGCAATGTTAAATATCGCAGCCATTTTACATTTAATTAATATTAGTATAATAATACATTTCGTTGACATTTAAAAATCGCAATAATAAATATTAACTATTGTAAAATGTAATAATCTCTTCTCTCTTCTCTCTATTATTATTATAATTATTATTATATAATAAAACGGAATGTTTGTATGTATGTTTGTTTGTATGTTTGTTTGTATGTATGTGGCAGCGTTCTGATTGGCTGCCACTTTTACAGGCCACAGCGACCAGCGCGGGTGATGGACCTGCACCAAACTTGGTACACATAACCCCTGACCCCTTTACATCCTGGTGCGGTTTTGGGGAGATGGACCACGGATTATGGGATTTGTAGTACTTTCCAACACTTTGGTTCCCGCAGACCACTGTGGCCACCTAAAAGGACCAATACAGACCACACTTGGCACACACAGCCCCCATGACCCACTCTACGTCCTGGTGCACTTGGGAGGAGGGCGGACCACGGATTATGGGACTTGAAGTACCTCTACTCACTTCCCAAGTCCGCTGCGACCCTTTTCCAATTACTGATCGAGACCACACTTGCCACACATAACCCCCATGACTGCCTTCACGTCCTGGTGAGGTTTGGGGGAGGACTAACAATGGATGATGGGATTTGTAGTACTTACTCAACCCTCTGTTCCCACAGACCACTGCGGCCCCCGACAAACACTGATAAAAACCACACTTGGCACACAGAACCCCAGTGACCCATTCTACATCCTACTGCAGTTTGGAGGAGGGCGGGCCATGGGTGATGGGACTTGAAATACCTTGATTAATTTCATGACACCACTACAACTCCCAATAATGATGGATCAAGACCAAACTTGGCAGACAGAGCCTCCATGACCCACTCTACATCCTGGTGCAGTTTGGAGGAGGGTGGACCACAGATGATGGGACTTGCAGTACCTTCAGTAATTTCAGGATACCACTGCAACTCCCTATAATGAGGTATCAAGGCCACACTTGGCAGACAGAGCCTCCATGACCCACTCTACGTCCTGGTGCAGTTTGGAGGTGGGTGGACCACGGATTATGGGACTTGTAGTACCTTCAGTAATTTCAGGATACCACTGCAACTCCCTATAATGAGGTATCAAGGCCACACTTGGCAGACAGAGCCTCCATGACCCACTCTACGTCCTGGTGCAGTTTGGAGGTGGGTGGACCACGGATTATGGGACTTGTAGTACCTTCAGTAATTTCAGGATACCACTGCAACTCCCTATAATGAGGTATCAAGGCCACACTTGGCAGACAGAGCCCCCATGACCCACTCTACGTCCTGGTGCAGTTTGGAGGTGGGTGGACCACGGATTATGGGACTTGTAGTACCTTCAGTAATTTCAGGATACCACTGCAACTCCCTATAATGATGGATCAAGACCAAACTTGGCAGACAGAGCCTCCATGACCCACTCTACGTCCTGGTGCTGTTTGGAGGAGGGTGGACCACAGATGATGGGACTTGTAGTACCTTCAGTAATTTCAGGATACCACTGCAACTCCCTATAATGAGGGATCAAGACCAAACTTGGCAGACAGAGCCTCCATGACCCACTCTACGTCCTGGTGCTGTTTGGAGGTGGGTGGACCACAGATGATGGGACTCGTAGTACCTTCAGTAATTTCATGACACCACTACAACTCCCAATAATGATGGATCAAGGCCACACTTGGCAGACAAAGCCTCCATGACCCACTCTACGTCCTGGTGCTGTTTGGAGGAGGGTGGACCACAGATGATGGGACTTGTAGTACCTTCAGTAATTTCATGACACCACTACAACTCCCTATAATGAGGGATCAAGACCAAACTTGGCAGACAGAGCCTCCATGACCCACTCTACGTCCTGGTGCTGTTTGGAGGTGGGTGGACCACAGATGATGGGACTCGTAGTACCTTCAGTAATTTCATGACACCACTACAACTCCCTATAATGAGGGATCAAGACCAAACTTGGCAGACAGAGCCTCCATGACCCACTCTACGTCCTGGTGCTGTTTGGAGGAGGGTGGACCACAGATGATGGGACTTGTAGTACCTTCAGTAATTTCATGACACCACTACAACTCCCTATAATGAGGGATCAAGACCAAACTTGGCAGACAGAGCCTCCATGACCCACTCTACGTCCTGGTGCTGTTTGGAGGTGGGTGGACCACAGATGATGGGACTCAGAGTACCTTCAGTAATTTCATGACACCACTACAACTCCCAATAATGATGGATCAAGGTCACACTTGGCAGACAAAGCCTCCATGACCCACTCTACGTCCTGGTGCTGCTTGGAGGAGGGTGGACCACAGATGATGGGACTTGTAGTACCTTCAGTAATTTCAGGATACAACTGCAACTCCCTATAATGAGGGATCAAGGCCACACTTGGCAGACAGAGCCTCCATGACCCACTCTACCTCTTGGTGCTGTTAGGAGGATGTTGGACCATGGACGATGGGACTCGCAGTACCTTCACTAACTTCCTGACACCACTGTGAGCCACATCAATAACTACTACACACCAACTAATACGTTTCTCTAAAACCCGGCACCGCCGGGTCCCCAAGCTCGTAATATGATAAAATGTAATATTTTACAAGTCTCCTATTGTTAGCAAACTGTGAGTTGCTCTTGATTGATTTTTCTTGAGGCAGCGGAGCCGGGAACGGAGATGGAGAAAGCGTTCACCTTGATGCGAAAGGGCTTCAACGAACTGCAAGAGATGGGGCCCCGCCAGCCGCAGAGCTTGACGTGGAAGCCTCCCATGAGTGACAAAATACATCCCAGCAAAGCGTCCAAAGCAGTGCGGGAGTACTACGAGAAACAGGTGCGTGGGCGTTCTTCGTTTTGGGCAGAGAATCGTAACACCCTTCATTTGGGAGAGCCCACATCTAAACCAGGGTTTCCCAACCTTTTTTGAGCCGCGGCACATTTTTTACATTTACAGAATCCTGGGTCACGCCACCAACCAAAATGACACACAATGACACTCTAACACAGTAATACATATAGTTAATACTAGTTGTACCCGGCACGCGTTGCTGTGCCCTATGTTGGTGATGTGAGAATGTCAGGGTATGTATGTTGTGGTAGTGTTGTGAGTATGTTTGTTGTTTGTATATGTATTTGTGTTTATGTGTGTTTATAGTTGTATGTGTGTTTGGTTTTTTTGGGGTTTGTGTGTGTGTGTGTGCTGGTATTGGTTTGTGGTTGTTTGTGTGTTTATATATGTGTGTGTGTGTATGTGTGTGTTTATTGTTCTTGGTATGTGTGTATATATTTTTGTGTAGTTTTCTGTGGGTGTTTTGTGTTTGTGTACGTGTATGTATATATGTGTGTTTGTGTTTGTATATGTATGTATGTGTATATATGGTGAGGTGGTGATATGTGTGTGTATATATGTGTATGTATTAGTGTGGATGTGTATGTTTAGGTGTGTAGATATATGTGGTTGTATGTGTGTTTGGTGTTTGTGGGGTTTGTGTGTATGTGTGTGTGTGTTGGTATTGGTTTGTGGTTATTTGTTTGTGTGTATATGTGTGTGTGTGCATGTGTGTGTTTATAGTTCTTGGTATGTGTGTATATATTTTTGTGTTGTTTTCTGTAGGTGTTTTGTGTTTGAGTACGTGTATATATGTGTGTGTGTTTGTATATGTATTTGTATATATGGTGAGGTGGTGATATGTGTGTGTATATATGTGTATGTATTAGTGTGGATGTGTGTTTAGGTGTGTAGATATATGTGTGTGTATGTGGTTGTGTTTTTGTATGTGTTTTTATGTAGTGTTTATATGTTGTTTTGTTTGTGTGAGTGTGTTTGCGTGTGTATATGTGTGTATGTTTGTGTATGTATTGTGTGCCGGGGGCGGTGGGGGACCTTCGTTTGGAGGATGGCTGGTGTCCTGTGTCCCTTCCTGCGGTGTCCTCCTTCGGGAGTGGCAGTGAGCTGTGTGCCACCGCCAGCGCTCTTCCGCCACTGTCACCTCCTTGGCTTCCTCCGCTGCCTTCCTTATGTTCGTGGACTCGGGTTGCGTGCGTTGGGTCCGGGAACGTTTGGGAGGCTGGGAGATGGAGGAGGAGGCGGGTCAAGGCATGGGACTATCCAGAAAGCTCCGCCCCTGCTTTCCAGGGAGCACGCGGAGCCTTCTGGGAGGTGTAGTGCCATGGCCTTACCCGCCTCCTCCTCCGTCTCACAGGCTTAAACGTTCCCGACCGAACCCACGCGCCCCGGTCCAGGAACATGAGGAAGTCAAGGAGGAAGGCAAGGAGGCGACAGTGGCGAGGAAGAGCAGTGAGGCGGCGCCCCAGGTCCCTGGCACTCCCGTAAGAGGCGATCGCAGGGAGAGGCAGCGCAGAGCAGGCGTCCTCGGCCGCATGGAGGCGGGTGGCGCGGGCGCTGCCTTGGGCTCCTTGGGCTTGGCCCTGTCCTCCTCCGCCGCTTCCAGGCCTGTCCCTAACCTCCGGAGGGCATTCAGGCGGGAGGAGGTTCCGCCTCCCAGAGGAGAGCAGGTGAATGCGCTGTGCTGGGATCGGGCGAAGGCGCGGGCGCCGCCGGATCCTCCTCCCATAGGTTTGAATGGGCAATTTTGGGGTGTCGCGTTTAGGGGTCTGCGGAAGTTGTAAGGGTGGGGGTTTGTGCCTAGTTGGTACCTCATGGCCTGGTAAATCGTGTGTTGTGGGTTTTGTGGTTGTGGGGGTTATGGTGTGGCCGTGCATAATCGTCAACCCACGACCACGTCTCCTTTATATAGATAAGATGTTTTTGAATGTATTTATACACTCAGTGTGAAACCTGGGCCTGTTTCTATGAACACAACACAGATATCCTGTCAGAAAGACACAAACTTCCCACACAGCACTCCCATAACCAAGAGAAAATGCTATAAGAGTTTGGTGGGCATTGACCTTGGGTTTTGGAGTCGTAGTTCACCGACATCCAGAGAGCACTGCGGACTGAAACAATGTTGGATCAGGACCAAACTTGGCATGAATACTCAATATGCCCAAATGTGAACACAGATGGCATTTGGGGAAAATAGACCTTGAGATTTGGGAGTGACAGTTTCTGGGATTTATAGTGAACACACAATCAAAGAGCATCCTGAACTCTTGCAACAATAAAATTGAACCAAACTTGGCATGTTGAACTCTCATTAACAACAGAAAGAACTGAAAGGGTTTGCTTGGGATTTGAGCTTGAGTTTGGAAGTTGTAGTTCACCTGCACCCAGAGAGCACTGTGGACTCAAACAATGTTGGATCAGGACCAAACTTGGCATGAATACTCAATATGCCCAAATGTGAACACAGATGGAGTTTGGGGAAAATAGACCTTGACGTTTGGGAGTGACAGTTTCTGGGATTTATAGTTCACACACAATCAAAGAGCATCCTGAACTCTTGCAACAATGGAATTTGAACCAAACTTGGCATGTTGAACTCTCATTACCAACAGAAAGTACTGAAAGGGTTTGCTTGGGAATTGACTTGAGTTTGGGAGTTGTAGTTCACATACACCCAGAGAGCACTGTGGGCTCAAGTAATGATGGATCTGGACCACACTTGCCATGAATACTCAACATGCCCAACTATGAACACACATGGAGTTTGGGGGAAATAGACCTTGACGTTTGGAAGTTGTAGTTCACCTATATCCAGAGAGCACTGCGGACTGAAACAATGTTGGATCAGGACCAAACTTGGCATGCATACTCAATATGCCCAAATGTGAACACAGATGGCATTTGGGGAAAATAGACCTTGAGATTTGGGAGTTACAGTTTCTGGGATTTATAGTGAACACACAATCAAAGAGCATCCTGAACTCTTGCAACAATAAAATTGAACCAAACTTGGCATGTTGAACTCTCATTAACAACAGAAAGTACTGAAAGGGTTTGCTTGGGATTTGAGCTTGAGTTTGGAAGTTGTAGTTCACCTACATCCGGGGGGGGGGGGAGGAAGGCGTGACCCGTGCGGGCGCTACTGCGCAGACTCGCCCCAGAGCAAAGCGAGCAGAGCGAGGCTGGGAAGAAGGGAGCCCGAGTGGAGAAGAAAAAGTGTTCGGCAGGAGGGGGAAGGAAGGGTAGTGGAGGTTCCAGTTTCCCACGGCACACCTGATCATCGCTCACGGCACACTAGTGTGCCACGGCACACTGGTTGGGAAACACTGATCTAAACAGCACACAGTCAAAGCAGGCCCGGATTACCCATAAGCCCAGACTAGGGGCGCAAGGCTAGGGGGGGCGCAATAAATCACAGGCCAAAAAAAAAGTCGAAACACATACAAACGCAACGTTTGCGCGCAATGCGTGTGGCGCACCATCCACGCAGCGCACCATCCAAACCTTCTGCTGCCTCTGGGACGTTTCCCCATCTCCATTCTCAGTGCTGCAGCGTGGCCCAGCCCGCGCATGCGCTTTTGGGGCATGAAGAGGAGCCACGAGGGAGCTTCCACTTCCATAGCCTTCTCCCTTCCCAGCCTCCTCTTGGCGGAAACAGAGCGCTGCGAGGGGGCGGAGGAGGAGGGAATGGCGCCCCCCCTCACTATCTCTCCCGCCCCCTTGTCAAGGCAGGAGGGCACGAGGAGGAGGAGGCGGAAGAAAGTCCCCAGGGCCGCTGCCGGGCATGCGCGCGTGGCTCCCAGGAACATGGCAGAGGAGGCAGAGGCGCTCAGCTCGCGCCCTCCTGCCGCACATGCCCGGCAGTGACCCCAGGGGCTTTCCTTCCTTCCTCCTCCTCCCGCCCTTGCTCCTTCTTTGAGTCAAGGAAGCTGTAGAGCTGTTTGGGCTGGAAGTCAGCCAGAAGAAAATGGAAGTCTTCTACCAGCCCGCACCACAGGATGATGGTGTTCTTCCTGTGGTGCGGGCTGGTAGAGGACTTTATTCCATTTTCTTCAGGGTGACTTCCAGCCCAAACAGTCCTGCAGCTGCTGCAAAGCAGGATGTGAGGCCTATGCTGACGTGGGGATGATGGTGTTCTTCCTGTGGTGCGGGCTGGTAGAGGACTTTCTTCCGCTTTTTTTCTTCAGGCTGACTTCCAGCCCAAACAGCTCTGCAGCTGCTGCAAAGCAGGATGTGAGGCCTATGCTGACGTGGGGATGATGGTGTTCTTCCTGTGGTGCGGGCTGGTAGAGGACTTTCTTCCGTTTTCTTCAGGCTGACTTCCAGCCCAAACAGCTCTGCAGCTGCTGCAAAGCAGGATGTGAGGCCTATGCTGACGTGGGGATGCTGGTGTTCTTCCTGTGGTGCGGGCTGGTAGAGGACTTTCTTCCATTTTCTTCAGGCTGACTTCCAGCCCAAACAGCTCTGCAGCTGCTGCAAAGCAGGATGTGAGGCTTATGCTGACGTGGGGATGCTGGTGTTCTTCCTGTGGTGCGGGCTGGTAGAGAACTTTCTTCCGTTTTCTTCAGGCTGACTTCCAGCCCAAACAGTTCTGCAGCTGCTGCAAAGCAGGATGTGAGGCCTATGCTGACGTGGGGATGCTGGTGTTCTTCCTGTGGTGCGGGCTGGTAGAGGACTTTCTTCCGTTTTCTTCAGGCTGACTTCAGCCCAAACAGTCTCTGCAGCTGCTGCAAAGCAGGATGTGAGGCCTATGCTGACGTGGGGATGCTGGTGTTCTTCCTGTGGTGTGGGCTGGTAGAGGACTTTCTTCCGTTTTCTTCAGGCTGACTTCCAGCCCAAACAGCAGGATGAGGCCTCTGCAGCTGCTGCAAAGCAGGATGTGAGGCCTATTCTGACGTTGGGAGGAGGGTTTTCTTCCTGTGGTGGGGGCTGGTAGAGGACTTTCTTCCGTTTTCTTCAGGCTGACTTCCAGCCCAAACAGCTCTGCAGCTGCTGCAAAGCAGGATGTGAGGCCTATGCTGACGTGGGGATGCTGGTGTTCTTCCTGTGGTGTGGGCTGGTAGAGGACTTTCTTCCGTTTTCTTCAGGCTGACTTCCAGCCCAAACAGTCCTGCAGCTGCTGCAAAGCAGGATGTGAGGCCTATGCTGACGTGGGGATGATGGTGTTCTTCCTGTGGTGCGGGCTGGTAGAGGACTTTCTTCCGTTTTCTTCAGGCTGACTTCCAGCCCAAACAGCTGCTGCAGCTGCTGCAAAGCAGGATGTGAGGCCTATGCTGACGTGGGGATGCTGACGGGGTGTTCTTCCTGTGGTGCGGGCTGGTAGAGGACTTTCTTCCATTTTCTTCAGGCTGACTTCCAGCCCAAACAGCTCTGCAGCTGCTGCAAAGCAGGATGTGAGGCTTATGCTGACGTGGGGGTGCTGGTGTTCTTCCTGTGGTGCGGGCTGGTAGAGAACTTTCTTCCGTTTTCTTCAGGCTGACTTCCAGCCCAAACAGTTCTGCAGCTGCTGCAAAGCAGGATGTGAGGCCTATGCTGACGTGGGGATGCTGGTGTTCTTCCTGTGGTGCGGGCTGGTAGAGGACTTTCTTCCGTTTTCTTCAGGCTGACTTCCAGCCCAAACAGCTCTGCAGCTGCTGCAAAGCAGGATGTGAGGCCTATGCTGACGTGGGGATGCTGGTTTTCTTCCTGTGGTGCGGGCTGGTAGAGGACTTTCTTCCGTTTTCTTCAGGCTGACTTCCAGCCCAAACAGCTCTGCAGCTGCTGCAAAGCAGGATGTGAGGCCTATGCTGACGTGGGGATGCTGGTGTTCTTCCTGTGGTGTGGGCTGGTAGAGGACTTTCTTCCGTTTTCTTCAGGCTGACTTCCAGCCCAAACAGCTCTGCAGCTGCTGCAAAGCAGGATGTGAGGCCTATGCTGACGTGGGGATGATGGTGTTCTTCCTGTGGTGCGGGCTGATAGAGGACTTTCTTCCATTTTCTTCAGGCTGACTTCCAGCCCAAACAGCTCTGCAGCTGCTGCAAAGCAGGATAGTGAGGCCTATGCTGACTTGGGGATGATGGTGTTCTTCCTGTGGTGCGGGCTGGTAGAGGACTTTCTTCCATTTTCTTCAGGCTGACTTCCAGCCCAAACAGCTCTGCAGCTGCTGCAAAGCAGGATGTGAGGCCTATGCTGACGTGGGGATGATGGTGTTCTTCCTGTGGTGCGGGCTGATAGAGGACTTTCTTCCATTTTCTTCAGGCTGACTTCCAGCCCAAACAGCTCTGCAGCTGCGGCAAAGCAGGCTAGTGAGGCCTATGCTGACTTGGGGATGATGGTGTTCTTCCTGTGGTGCGGGCTGGTAGAGGACTTTCTTCCATTTTCTTCAGGCTGACTTCCAGCCCAAACAGCTCTGCAGCTGCTGCAAAGCAGGATGTGAGGCCTATGCTGACGTGGGGATGATGGTGTTCTTCCTGTGGTGCGGGCTGGTAGAGGACTGTCTTCCGTTTTCTTCAGGCTGACTTCCAGCCCAAACAGCTCTGCAGCTGCTGCAAAGCAGGATAGTGAGGCGCTGCAGGGTTGCTTCTGAATGGGCGACAAGGGCATCATCTTCAGCAAAAAGCATCTCACGGACTAGATAGTTTAGAGTCTTCATGGTTTGGGGGCGTAATTTCAAAGTGTGGCCTAGGGCGCCAAAAGGGATTAATCCGGGCCTGAGTCAAAGCCCTCCCAACAGATGGCCATTTAGCCTCTCCAAGGAAGGAGACTCCACTTGACTCCCAGGCAGCAGAGAACGCTGCCAAACAGCTCTGACCCTTGAAATGGAATCTCTTTTCCTGCCATTTGGATCCATGGCTCCATTGCGTCTCTCTCCGCTGCCTCCTTTTCTCATTCCATCCAGGCTGATGGCCGAAGGAGCAAACCCTCTGCGTCGGGCTACGCCTCGCAAGTGGAAGAATTGCAGAAGTCCTTCCTGATGCGACCCGGGTGCCCGAGATACAGCCACAGGGCCACGTCCACATCTCACCTGGGTAAATAAGGCTTCTTGGTGAGCGGCAATTCCGGGGAAGTTAAATTGGATCCTAATTTTGAAGTCAGCCTATAGATGAACACACATATAGATGAACAGAGGCAAACTCTGGCCACCAGGGGGAGCTGGCGCACTCCTCGTACACACATATAGATGAACAGAGGCAAGCTCTGGCCACCAGGGGGAGCTGGCGCACTCCTCGTACACACATATAGACGAACAGAGGCAAGCTCTGACCACCAGGGGGAGCTGGCGCACTCCTCATACACACATATAGACGAACAGAGGCAAACTCTGGCTACCAGGGGAGCTGGCGCACCCTCATACACACATATAGACGAACAGAGGCAAGCTCTGGCCACCAGGGAGCTGGCGACTCCTCATACACACATATAGACGAACAGAGGCAAACTCTGGCCACCAGGGGAGCTGGCGACTCCTCATACACACATATAGACGAACAGAGGCAAGCTCTGACCACCAGGGGAGCTGGCGCACTCCTCATACACACATATAGACGAACAGAGGCAAACTCTGGCCAACATGGGAGCTGACACACTCCTCATACACACATATAGACGAACAGAGGCAAGCTCTGGCCACCAGGGGAGCTGGCGCACTCCTCATACACACATATAGACGAACAGAGGCAAGCTCTGGCCACCAGGGGAGCTGGCGCACTCCTCATACACACATATAGACGAACAGAGGCAAACTCTGGCCACCAGGGGGAGCTGGCGCACTCCTCATCTCTCAGCGTTCCCAGCGTCCCTTGTTGTTCCTTCCGCATTCCTCAGCTTTCCTGGAGTTCTTTAATGGCCTCATAATGCAGCCAAAATGAGCATGCTATCAGGGAGGCCAAAAAAGTGTACTACGCCTCCCTGATAGAATCTGCAAGCTCACGCCCAGCGAAATTATTTGAAATCATTCGATCCTTGACGACGGTCCCTACCGTCCCAAACGGTAATGATTTGGCCCCCTCAGCTGAGGGTTTTCAGAGCTTTTTTGCAGATGAGATTTCGTTGTTCCGCCGGGACCTTCCCGCCACGGTTGATAGAATGAGAGGGCGTTCCAAAGGGTAGGCGCTACTACAGAAAAAGTACGCTGCCACGTCGATGACAAGCGGCAGATCTTAAGTGACGGAACCTCCAGCAGGTTTTGGTCCATGGACTGTAGTGGTCTCTGGGGAACATGCAGGGAGAGGCGGTCCTTCAGGTACACTGGCCCCAGGCCATGCAAGGCCTTAAAGGTTAACACCAGCACTTTGAAGGCAATCCGGTACTCGATGGGGAGCCAGTGCAATCGCTGTAGGACTGGCGTAATGTGGCACGATAGTGTTGCTCCAGCCAGTAGTCGAGCCGCAGCGTTTTGTACCATCTACAGTTTCCGGATTACAGACAAATGAAGGCCAATGTAAAGGGCGTTACAGTAGTCTAGTCTCAAGATGACCGTGGCCTGGATTACTGCGGCTAGGTCGCCACCGAAAGTAGGGCGCCAGTCGCCTTGCCTGGCGCAGATGGAAAAATGCCGCTCTGCTCACGGTGGAGACCTGAGCCTCCATCGTCAGTAGAGGGTCCAGTTGGACCGAGGGCCGGATTAGCGGCCTGTGCCGCCCAAGGCCGCCCGGTCTAAACACTGCCCCCTGGGGGCGGGGCCTCTTGCGGGGGGCGGGGGCGGCATGACACACAAGACGCCGCCGGAAGTCCCGCCCCTAGGGCGACTCCCGCGGCTTGCCCCGCTGCCACCACGCTCGCACCAGCGCACCTCCTCCCTTCACTAAAGGAAGGAGTGGCGCCCGCCTGTGCGGGGCAGTGGCAGGGGAAGCCGCGTGAGTCGCCTCTAGGGGCGGGACTTCCGGCGGCGCCAGCGTTGACAGCGGCTCCCGCCTCCTCCCTTCAGTGAAGGGAGGGGCGGGGCCGGCGTGACGCACAAGGTGCCGCTGGAAGTCCTGCCCCTAGGGAGACTCACGCTGCTTTTCGCCGCCGCCGCCTGCTTGCCCATGCCCCAAACACGAGCGGGGTGGTGGTGGGGAAAGTCACAAGTGAGTCGCCTCTAGGGGCGGACTTCCAGCGGCGCCTTCTCCCTCAGTGAAGGAGGGGGCAGAACCGGCGAGAAGGAGAAGGCGCCGCCGGAAGTCCCGCCCTAGGGGACTCACGCGGCTTTCCCCCACCACCACCCCGCCGCCCGTGCGCCAAATACGAGCGGGGCGGCAGCGGGGAAGCCGCGTGAGTCTCCCTAGGGCGGGACTTCCAGCGGCGCCTGTGCGCCACGCCGGTTCCGCCTCCCTTCACTGAAGGGAGGAGGGACGGAGCCGCTGCCGGGCGTGACGCACAGGCGCCGCTGAAGTCCCGCCCCTAGGGCGACTCACGCGGCTTCCCCCGCGGCCTCGCTCGCACCAGGGCACCTCCTCCTTTCACTGAGGGAAGGAATGGCGCCCGCCGCGTCAATCGCCCTAGGGACGGCGGGACTTCCCCCCGGCTCCTTGTCCCGCGGGCGGGCGCCACTCCTTCCTTCACCCCTTCCTTCAGGGCCGGAAATGCCACCCCCAAAATCCGCCGCCCGAGGCCATGGCCTAGTCTGGCCTTATGGGTAATCCGGGCCTGGTTGGACCCCCAGGCTTTTAACCAGGACCAATGGGCTAACCACCTGACCGTTCATTATTGGCAACCGGAGCCGCCCCCACCCCCCCGGGACGACCCAACCACAGGACCTCCGGGTTCACTTTCAACCTGCTGGCCCGTAGCCACCCAGTCACGGCTTCCAGGCACTGATGGAAATAATCGGGTACAGAGTCTGGCCGGCCTTCCATCCTCAGCACCAACTGGGTGTCATCAGCGTACTGGTGACACTCCAGACCAAAACTACGCACCAGTTGGGCCAGTGGATGCATGTAGATGTTAAATAATAGAGGAGAGAGGATAGCCCCTTGGGGGACCCCACAATTAAGGGGGACCCTTTCCGAGACCATCCCTCCCCTCTCTGCCCGTTGTCCCCGATCTTGGAGAAAGGAGGCCACCCATTTAAGGGCGGACCCCCTGATTCCCGGCATGGCTAGGCGGTGGATCAGTAATGCATGGCTGACTGTTTCAAACGCTGCCGTGATTATTGCTGGAGAACATACAGAAAGATATGATGATGCATAATTGTGATTGCACGCTCACAGAGCTTTGCGAGCAACAAAAGGAGTAGGGAATGAGAGAAGTTAAAAAGTAAAAAGTGCCCCCAAGGGAAGAGACACTTCAAGCAGACCCGGATTACCCATAAGGCCAGACTAGGCCATGGCCTCGGGTGGCAGGTTTTGGGGGCCGTGATTCAGCCCCGAAAACACATTATTTAACCGCCCTCGCAGCTTTCGCCTCTCCCGAGAGAGTCATCATGCCTCGGGAGAGGGCGGGGGAGAGCACTACGAGGGGCGGGAGGAGGGAATGGCGCCTCCACTGCCTGGGCCGCCCCTTGCAAAGGAAGGAGGCGGCAAGGAGGAGGAAGGGAAGCTCCTCCTGGCCGCCTCCTTCCTTTGCAAGGGGGCGGCCCAGGCGGCGAGGAGGAGGGCGGGACTTCCCTTCCTCCTCCTCGCACCTTCCTTTCGGTTGCGGGAGGAGGAGGAGGTGGTGGACGGAAGCCGCGCGGCACTGCTCATGGGGCTTCTGTCCACCGCCTCCTCCTCCTCCTGTGACCGAAAGGAAGGCGCGAGGTGGACGGAAGCCGTGGGGCCAGTGCCGCGTGGCTTCCGTCCACCTCCTCGGGCCCTCCTTCCGGTCGCGGGAGGAGGAGGCAACGGAAGCCGCATGGCCGGGGCTGCTGCCGCACATGCGCAGCAGCGCCCTGGGGGCGTGGCTTTTCGCACCCTGGGGCGTGGCTTTCTGCGCCCTGTGGGGGCCTGGCTTTTCGCACCCTGGGGGGCGGCGCAGGGCGTCTTGGCCTCGGGCGGCCGAAGAGGCTAATCTGGGCCTGACTTCAAGTGCCCGTATGTTAACAATATTCTGCCCAGAGACAACAGATCAAAGAAAGAGTCATACTAAGGGTTAGTGTGAAGGATGTTACTTGCTGATAAGAAAGAGTATAAATGCTTTCCTGACTGCGCAGTTCCGCGCGGTAGCCATTTGTTCCTTGACCTGCATGGCCAACGGGGCTATCCGTCTCAATGGTGATCACATTGAAATAAAAGGTCTTGTTAAATGGATTTATTGGTCTTGGCTGGGTTCTTCCACTTCTTGGGCTCTGCTACCTAAACCCAAGTTCCCTTACAGGCCATTATTTATTATTCTAATTCTAATATTTTTGTGCTCGAAACAAAGTCTATATATGTCGAACCAGCAGAAAGCAAAGCCGTCACTATCTCAGCTACTTGGATTTGGGATTATTTCAGATTCTGGAGTTCTGGGTGAAGGCTGCTCAGCCTGTACTCCCATGTTCTGGGTCGACTTACTTGACTGATTTCTGTTTCTCTTTGTACTGGCAGAAACCAACTTCCCTGTGCCTGCTGAGCTCCCCTGCAACATCAGCACGATCAGCCTCTCCTCCCAACTGTCTTTGGACGAATGGTCGAGGGTCTTTCAGAATCCAGAGCTCTTGGAATCAAAGAGTTACGTCAAATGTAAGAGCTATGTCAAATGTCCAACCAGCTGGTTTTTCATCCACGCTTTATATCAGGGGTGGGCAATTATTTTTCCAAGGGGCCACACGAGAGCCAAAATATCTCCATGTCTTCCATCTCCTGTCAAGACTTGGGTCTCCCCAGCAGTCATCAGGATAGCCTGAGGGCCATTCATTGTCATCAGAGAACCCCAAAAAGGTGTCACTGCTTGTGGGCTCCTCGCACACAGTCTGAATCTCCTACACCCTGCCCCAGTCCAGCTCTGGCTCTTCATGCGAAGTATTCACTTCACTCTGACTCCCATCCTCCCCAGGGAAGCCCTCAAAAGACTCCTCATCATAGGCTCTGCAAGTATTTGCCTTATTCTTTTGCACTGAGAGAACATTAGCAGGCTCGTCTGCTGTTGCCTCAGCAGCTGCAGAGCCTCTCCATGTCTTCCATCTCCTGTCAAGACTTAGGTCTCCCCAGCAGTCATCAGGATAGCCTGAGGGCCATTCATTGCCATCAGAGAACCCCAAAAAGGTGTCACTACTTGTGGGCTCCTCGCACACAGTCTGAATCTCCTACACCCTGCCCCAGTCCAGCTCTGGCTCTTCATCCGAAGTATTCACTTCACTCTGACTCCCATCCTCCCCAGGGAAGCCCTCAAAAGACTCCTCATCAGTAGGCTCTGCAAGTATTTGCCTTATTCTTTTGCACTGAGAGATCATTAGCAGGCTCGTCTGCTGTTGCCTCAGCAGCTGCAGAGCCTCTCCATGTCTTCCATCTCCTGTCAAGACTTAGGTCTCCCCAGCAGTCATCAGGATAGCCTGAGGGCCATTCATTGCCATCAGAGAACCCCAAAAAGGTGTCACTACTTGTGGGCTCCTCGCACACAGTCTGAATCTCCTACACCCTGCCCCAGTCCAGCTCTGGCTCTTCATCCGAAGTATTCACTTCACTCTGACTCCCATCCTCCCCAGGGAAGCCCTCAAAAGACTCCTCATCAGTAGGCTCTGCAAGTATTTGCCTTATTCTTTTGCACTGAGAGATCATTAGCAGGCTCGTCTGCTGTTGCCTCAGCAGCTGCAGAGCCTCTCCATGTCTTCCATCTCCTGTCAAGACTTGGGTCTCCCCAGCAGTCATCAGGATAGCCTGATTGCCATTCCTTGTCATCAGAGAACCCCAAAAAGGTGTCACTGCTTGTGGGCTCCTCGCACACAGCCTGAATCTTCTGAACCCTAGCCCAGCCCATCTCTGACTCTTCATCCGAAGTATTCACTTCACACTGACTCCCATCCACCCCAGGGAAGCCCTCAAAAGACTCCTCATCAGTAGTCATTGCATCCATTTAACCCTTTCAGAGCTTGACTCACATTTTTTTATAATGAAAAATACCTAGTTGGTTTTTAATATTTCTGACAGAATGTTCCTATCGGTTCTGGTTAAACTGCTGCACCTCTGCATTGTTTCTTAAGGAACGATTGCAATGATATGTGTCTCTTCCTCTCTCGCCTGTTGTTCAGTCCATCCAAGCACAGAGACGCCGGGTCCGTCTGGCTTGACAAAGTGGCAGAGTTTCACTGAAGGCATCGTCCCTGACATCCAATTGAAAAGCCACGCGAAAGGCAAAGTCCCCTGGTACATTGCTGCGCTTCATGAGAAGGTAAGGTTTTGGGTTCACAGCAGGCCTTCCTCCTCCTTTTAGCTCTTCAACAGCCTTGGTTGCCACTGTGGGATTATTTGCATAATGCCTCTGATTGGCCACCACCACCAACATTCCGACACTCTAAACTGCCAAAAGGGGATGGCTCCCAGGCTCTACATTCTAACTGAGGGAGTATTTGCATAATGCCTCTAATTGGCCAGCACCACCAACATTCCGACACTCTAAACTGCCAGAAGGGGATGGCTCCCAGGCTCTACATTCTAACTGAGGGAGTATTTGCATAATGCCTCTAATTGGCCAGCACCACCAACATTCCGACACTCTAAACTGCCAGAGGGGGGTGGCGTGTGGGATCATGGGAGTTATAGTTCTTTTTATTTTTGTATTTTTGACCTTGTTATGGGTGGTAAACATACCTCGTGGGGTTTTCTGGGTATGTGGGCTGTTTTTGTGTGTCTGCCTTGTGTGGTTTCTTTGTCCATAAGCCTGTCAGGACGACATGAAGGATTTTATATATATATACTAGCTGTGGCTTTTTCCTTTCTTTCTGGTTTCTTTTCCTTCCCCCTCCTTCCATCCATCCTTTTTTTCTCTCTGTCTCCTCCTTCCCTCCTTTTTACTTTTTCTCCTCCTTCCCTCCTTTTTTTTCTTCCTTTCTTCTCCCCTTCCATCCTTTCCTTTTCCGGTTCCTCACTTTTTTCTTCTTCGTCGTCTTCTCGTTGGCGCTTCCTCATGGGAGCAGGCCCCCGCTGGTGTGTGTGTAACGGTACGGTTGCGGAAAGGGGGGGCTTTTCCGCGGCCTCCCAGCCGCTTGTGGACCCAGGCCGTGTGGGCGTCGTCGTGGCCGCCTCCTCTGCCGCCTCCTTGGCCTCCTCCTTGGCCTCCTCCGCTGCCTTCTAGCCGCTTGTGGACCCGGGCCGTGCGGGCGGCATCGTAGCCGCCTCCTCCGCCGTCTTCTCGGCCTGCTCCGCCGCCTCCCAGCCGCTCCTGGACCCGGGCCGCGTGGGTAGGGTCCGGGAGCGGCTGGGAGGCGATGAAGGAGGTCGAGGAGGCGGTAGAGAAGGCGGGCATGGAGCCGGCCATGCGGCCTGGGTCCAGGAGCGGCTGGGAGGCCGGGGAAGAAGCCAAGGATGCAGCGAAACAGGCGCCAAACAGGAAGTCCCGCCTCTCTCGGCCCGGAAGTCCTCCAAAGGAAAATGGCGGCCGCCAGGGAGTAGCGGCAGCCGCGAGGAGGGCTACCGGAGCAGCCGCGGAAGCTGAGCTCCCTCCCTGCTGCAGCGAGGGGCCACAACCGTCGCAGGGAGAAGAAGAGCGGCCGCCTGGGCCGGCCTGGCTTGGGACCGGGCGAATCTGCCGGCGCCGGATCCCCCGTTCCGCAACCGCGCTGTATCGTGCAACCGCGCGGTATCGCAGATGGCCACCAGGTGAGCGTGGGCGAGGGGCTTGGGTGAGGGGCTGGGGTTGGGGGGGCGCTGCCACCATTGTTAGTGAAGCCTTTCCCCTTCCCCTCCCCTCGCATTGACCAAGCGCTGCTACGCTAGGTTTCAATGGCGGATTTTTGGGGGTTGTTTTTTGGGGTCCTCCGAGGTATCTAGGGCGGGTTTTTTGTACCCTATAGCAGGGCTGTCCAACTGCCGCCCCTGCAGGTGTTTTGGACTTCAACTCCCAGAAATCCTAACAGCTGGTAAACTGGCTAGGATTTCTGGGAGTTGAAGTCCAAAACACCTGCAGGGCCGGCAGTTGGACAGCCCTGGCCTATAGGTACCTCGTGGTATGTAGGAATGTGTTGGGTGGGTTTTGTGCTTCTGGGGCTTATAGTTTTGCTGTCTATAAGCGTCAACGCACGACCACTCTCTTTTTATATATAGATAAGATCAAAAACGCAATGTTGTGCCTTTTTATTATTATTATTAAGGAAATTCAATTGATATAATGTAGAATGTAGTTCAGCCTTTAGGTGCGGCCCTCCATCATATTTTTTGGGTCTCGTGTGGCCCCTTGGAAAAAAATAATTGCCCACCCCTGCCATATCTTATACCAGCTCTTATGGATTTGTGACTTAGCCGAACTTCCTCGCCATGGTCCTCCTTTTTCCTGTCTCTGCAGGATATCTCTTCTCCCTCTTCCTTCCTTTCTCCCCCTTCACTCTTTCCTTCTCCTTCTCTCCTTCCTTTTCCCTTCCTCTCTCCCCTTCCTTCTTTCCTCCATTCTCCCTCTTCCTTCCTTCCTTCCTTCCTTCCTTCTTTCCTTCCTTTCTCCCCTTCACCCTTTCCTTCTTCTCTCTTCCTTTTCCCTCCCTCTCTCCCTTTCCTTCTTTCCTCCATTCTCCCTCTTCCTTCCTCTTCCTTCCTTCCTTCCTTCCTTCCTCTTCCTTCTCTCCTTCCTTTTCCCTCCCTCTCTCCCCTTCCTTCTTTCCTCCATTCTCCCTCTTCCTTCCTTCCTCTTCCTTCCTTCCTTTCTCCCCTTCACCCTTTCCTTCTCTCCTTCCTTGACCCTTCCTCTCTCCCCTTCTTTCTTTCCCCCGTTCTCCCTCTTCTTTCCTTCCTCTTCCTTCCTTCCCTCCTTTTCCTTCCTTCTTTCCTTCCTTTCTCCCCTTCACCCTTTCCTTCTCCTTCTCTTCCTTTCTCTTCCTTCCCTTCCTTCCCTTCCTTCCTTCCTTCCTTCCTTTCTCCTCTCTCCTCTTCCTTCCTTCCTTCTCCCCTTCCTTCCTTCCTTCTTTCCTTTCTTTCTCCCCTTCATCATTTCCTTCTTCTTCTCTTCCTTTTCCCTCCTTCTCTCCCCTTCCTTCTTTCCTCCATTCTCCCTCTTCCTTCCTTCTTCCTTCCTTCCTTCCTTCCTCTTCCTTCCTTCTCTCCTTCCTTTTCCCTCCCCCTCTCCCCTTCCTTCTTTCCTCCATTCTCCCTCTTCCTTCCTTCCTCTTCCTTCCTTCCTTTCTCCCCTTCACCCTTTCCTTCTCTCCTTCCTTGACCCTTCCTCTCTCCCCTTCTTTCTTTCCTCCGTTCTCCCTCTTCTTTCCTTCCTCTTCCTTCCTTCCCTCCTCTTCCTTCCTTTCTCCCCTTCACCCTTTCCTTCTTCTCTCTTCCTTTTCCCTCCCTCTCTCCCTTTCCTTCTTTCTTCCATTCTCCCTCTTCCTTCCTTTCTCTTCCTTCCTTCCTTCCCCTTCCTTCCTTCTCTCCTTCCTTTTCCCTCTTTCTCTCCCCTTCCTTCTTTCCTCCATTCCCCCTCTTCCTTCCTTCCTCTTCCTTCCTTTCTTTCTCCCCTTCACCCTTTCCTTCTCTCTTTCCTTTTCACTCCCTCTCTCCCCTTCCTTCTTTTCACCATTCTTCCTCTTCCTTCCTTCCCCTTCCTTCCTTCCTTTCTCCCCTTCACCCTTTCCTTCTCCTGCTTTCTTTCCTTCCTTCTTCCCCCCATCTCCTCTTCCTTCTTCCTTCTTCCTTCCTCCCCTCCCCCCTTCACCCTTTCTTCCTTCCTTCCTTTCCCCCCTCTCCCCTTCCTTCTTTCCTCCATTCTCCCTCTTCCTTCCTTCCTCTTCCTTCCTTCCTTTCCCCCCTTCACCCTTTCCTTCTCTCCTTCCTTTCCTTCCCCTTCCTTCCTTCCTCTTCCTTCCTTCCTTCCTTCCTTTCTCCCCTTCACCCTTTCCTTCTCCTGCTTTCCTTCCTTTCCCCCCTCTCTCTCCCCTTCCTTCTTTCCTCCATTTTCCCTCTTCCTTCCTTCCTTCCTTCCTTCCTTTCTCCACCTTCACCCCTTCCTTCTCTCCTTCCTTTTCCCCCCCTCTCTCCTCTTCCTTCTTTCCTCCATTCTCCCTCTTCCTTCCTTCCTCTTCCTTCCTTCCTTTCCCCCTTCACTCTTTCCTTCTCTCCTTCCTTTCCCCCTCTCTCTCCCCTTCCTTCTTTCCTCCATTCCCTTCCTTCCTTCCTTCCTTCTCCTTCCTTCCTTCCCCCCTTCACCCTTTCATTCTCTCCTTCCTTTCCTTCCCCCTCTTCTTCTTCCCCTTCCTTCTTTCTCTCTTCATTCTCCCCCTCTCTTCCTTCCTTCCATTCTCCCTCTTCCTTCCTTCCTCTTCCTTCCCCCCTTCCCCCCCCCTTTCCTTCTCTCCTTCCTTTCCCCCTCTCTCTCCCATTCCTTCTTTCCTACATTCTCCCTCTTCCTTCCTTCCTTCCTTCCTTCTCTTCCATTCCTTCCTTCTCTCCCCTTTTCCTTCTCTCCCTTCCTTCTTTCCTCCATTTCCCCCCTCTCTTCCCTCTTCCTTCTTCCTTTCCCCCATTCTTTCATTTCTCTCCTTCCTTTCCCCTTCCTCCCTTCCTTCTTTCCTCCATTTTCTCCCTCTTCTCTTCCATTCCTTCCTTCTCTCCTTCCTTTTCCCCCCTCTCTCCCATTCCTTCCTTCCTACATTTTCCATCTTCCTTCCTTCCTTCCTTCCTTCCTTCCTTCCTTCCTCCCCTTACCCTTTCCTTCTCTCCTTCCTTTCCCCCCTCTCTCTCCCCTTCCTTCTTTCCTCCATTTTCCCTCTTTTTTCCTTCCTTCCTTTCTCCCCCTTCACCTTTTCCTTCTCTTTTTCCTTTTCCCCCCTCTCTCCCTCCCCTTCCTTCCTACATTTTCCATCTTCCTTCCTTCCTTCCTTCCTTCCTTCCTTCCTTCCTTCCTTCCTTCCTTCCTTCCTTCCTTCCATTCCTTCCTTCTCTCCTTCCTTTTCCCTCCCTCTCTCCCCTTCCTTCTTTCCTCCAAGGAAGGGGAGAACCAGATGCAATAATGAAAAGAGCCACACCTGGCTCCCGAGCCATAGGTTCCCTACCCCTGTACTATACCATTATATTGTAATATTGTTAGTAATATTACATGTAATCATTATTAGTATTGTATTGTATTATGTTATAATATTATAAATATTATATGTATATACAATGTATTATATGACATTATATTGTATTATATTATTAGCATAGCACAGAAGACAAGGTGGGACTGTTCCCAAAGGGATCAGACTTGCTCGCGGTTCTCTTCCTACTCATATCGCACCTCCTTTTTGCTCAAGAGCCCCATAATAACGGTGGTTTCCCCCCCAGTTCCCTTTCCCCAGCTTTCCCAGCATTCTCATCTCCAAATCCTTCCCTTTAGGAGAGACTGGGAGAACCCATAAAAAGGGACACCTGGCCGCAGAAGCGCGGTTTCTCGTTGCCAATACGTTTGGATCATACAACCATCCTGGAAGACTTTCGTCGGGAAATAGAGCCTCCCAAGTCAGATGTCCCCCATGTGGAGGAAACCCTGGTCCACGAGGTGGAGACCCTGAGCAATACGCTGCTCAAGGACCAGGAGGACATGGAGCAGTTCGAGAAGGAGGTGAGCAGAGAGATTGACGGGACGGATTCTATGGGATGCAGGCCCAGATTACCTATAAGGCCACCCGAGGCCATGGCCTCGGGTGGCAGATTTGGGGGGCGGCATTTCTGGGCCTGAAGGAAGGGGTGGCGCCTGCCCGCGTGAGGGACAAGGAGCAGGGGGGAAGTTCCGCTGCCCCTAGGGCGATTGACGCAGCTTCCCCCGCCGCCGCCCCGCTCGTGTGGGCGGGCGCCACTCCTTCCTTTAGTGAAGGGAGGAAGGGTGCCAGTGCGAGCGCGGCGGCAGCGGGAGAAGCCGCGTGAGTCTCCCTAGGGGCGGGACTTCTGGCTGGGCCTTGTCCATGACGCCGGCAGCGGCTCTGCCCCTCCTCCCTTCAGTGAAGGGAGGGGGGTGGAACCGGCGTGACGGACATGGCGCTGCGCCGCCCCTAGGGCGACTCACGTCTCGCCCCCGCCCGCTCGCCCGTGCGCCAAATACAAGCGGGCGGCAGCGGGGGAAGCCGCGTGAGTCTCCCTAGGGGCGGGACTTCCAGCGGCGCCTTCTCCCTCACGACGGTTCCGCCCCTCCCTTCACTGAAGGGAGGAGGGGCGGAGCCGCTGCCGGCGTGACAGACAAGGCACCGCTGGAAGTCCCGCCCCTAGAGCGACTCACGCTGCTTCCCCCGCTGCCGCCCCGCTCATATTGGGGCACGGGCGGCGGGCGGCGGTGGGGAAGCCGCGTGAGTCTCCCTAGGGCGGGACTTCCAGCGCCGCCTTCTCCCTCACGCCAGGTTCCGCCCCACCCCTTCACAGTGAAGGGAGGAGGGGTGGAGCCGCTGCTGGCGTGACAGACAAGGCGCCGCTGGAAGTCCGCCCCTAGGCGACTCACGCGGCTTCCCCCCCCGCCGCTGAGGCTGGCCCACTCCTTCCTTCAGTGATGGGAAGAGGGGCGCCGGTACGAGCGCGGCGGCAGCGGGGGAAGCCGCGTGAGTCTCCCTAGGGGCGGGACTTCCGGCGGCGCCTTGTCCGTCACGCCGGCCCCCCCCCCCCGCAAGAGGCCCCGCCCCCGGGGGGCGGCATTTAGACAGGGGGGCCTTGGGCAGCACAGTCCGCTAATCCGGGCCTGATGTGATGCAGGCGATCAACTCACAGCTCTCGTTGCCCATTTGTGCTGTCTCCCAGACACCATTGCAGGTTAAAATGAGACCCCCAGCTCTTCACATCCCATATTTCACTTATCTTCCATTTCACATGTCCTGGAAAGTATTGTTATTTATTTATTACTAGCTTGGGGACCTGGCCCTGCCCGGGTTTTTTGAGAAACGTATTAGTTGGTGTTTAGTAGTTATTTATGTGGCTCACAGTGGTGTCAGGAAGTTAGTGAAGGCACTGTGAGTCCCATCGTCCATGGTGTAACCTCCTCCAAACAGCACCAGGACGTAGAGTGGGTCATGGAGGCTCTGTCTGCCAAGTTTGGCCTTGATCCCTCATTATTGGGAGTTGCAGTGGTAACATGAAATTAATGAAGGTACTGCAAGTCCCATCATCCGTGGTCCACCCACCTCGAAACTGCACCAGGACGTAGAGTGGGTCATGGAGGCTCTCTCTGCCAAGTGTGGTCTTGATCCATCATTATTGGGAGTTGTAGTGGTATCATGAAATTAATGAAGGTACTGCAAGTCCCATCATCCATGGTCCGCCCTCCTCCAAACTGCAGTAGGATGTAGAGTGGGTCACTGGGTTTCTCTGTGCCAAGTGTGTTTTTTATCAGTGTGTGTCGGGGGCCGCAGTGGTCTGTGGGAACAGAGGGTTGTGAAAGTACTACAAATCCCATCATCCATTGTCAGTCCTCCCCCAAACCTCACCAGGATGTGAAGGCAGCCATGGGGGTTATGTGTGGCAAGTGTGGTCTCGATCAGTAATCGGATGAGGGTCGCAGCGGACTTGGGAAGTGAGTAGAGGTACTGCAAGTCCCGTAATCCGTGGTCCACCCTCCTCCGAACTGCACCAGGACGTAGAGTGGGTCATGGGGGATGTGTGTGCCAAGTGTGGTCTGTATCGGTCCTTTTAGGTGGCCTCAGTGGTCTGTGGGAACCAAAGTGTTGGAAAGTACTACAAATCCCATAATCCGTGGGTCATGTCCCCCAAACTGCATCAGGACGTAAAGGGGTTCAGGGGGGTTATGTGTACCAAGTTTGGTGCAGGTGCGTCACCTGCGCTGGTCGCTGTGGCCTGTGAAAGTGGTAGCCAATCAGAACGCTGCCACATACATACATACATACACACATACAAACATTCCGCTTTAATATATATATATATATATATACACACACACAGATACCGATTGCTTTCCTTTCGGGGCTCGGCATCCTCTCTCTCTCTCTTTTCTCAGAAATGTACCCATCGTACCTCTCTCTTGTCTGTCTGTCTGTCTTCTTCCCGCAGTTTATGGAAATACAGCAGAGGGAGATTATGGACTTTGGGGAGGAGATGATCCTCGACAGCGGATCCAAAGAGTCGAAGGAGGCTTTGGAAGACGAAGGGGAGGCAGAATCCACGCATGAGACAGACGAAGAGCTGATCGTCCGCAAACTGTTTGAATTCCAGAGGATGAACATTGAGCTTTATGAGGAATTGCAGCAAGCCAAAGAAGATTACGAAGTGGCCACAGGTAAGAAAGAGGAGAAGAAGGGCCTTCTGCATAAAGTTCCATAACTTCCTTTGGAATTTTTTTTTGTGGAAAAGTTACTTTTTTTTAAGAAAAAAAAGGCATCTCCCAGTCATTTCCGACCATGCCGACCATGGCCTTGCTGCCGAGGGCTGTGGTCGCCAATCTCCGTTCCGTGGATGCTGAAGGTTTCACTAAAATAGGGGTCGGGAACCTTTTTGACTCCGAGAGCCATGAAAGTAAAATATTTGGAAATTTATTTCGCTGAGAGCCATATCTATATATATAAAGGAAGAGTCATCATTGCAGACAAACCTTACAAGGCAGAGACACCAAATTTGGCAATATAAAAATAGGCCTCAGGCAAGGAAGGTTTTTAGCAAAGAAACTCCCCCCCCCCCCGAAAAAAAACCTAGAAGGCCTCCAAAACAACGATTTTAAAAACTACATTTCCCAGCATCCTCTGTGGCCGCCAGCTAAACCCATTGGCCAACATCAGTTACCATAGTAACGGTGGGCAAAGCCAGCCAAGGCTAGATTAGAATGCTGAGTGATTTCAGTTTAGTCAGTTGGAGTTTGAGGGTTAAACTGACAAGGTCAAGATCTAGGAAGGAGACAAATAGGGCTCCAGGGACACAGGCACCACTGACAAACACATACCCCCAGAATAACACAAAAGTAATACCTACACACAACACAATACGCACATAACACAACCTTGCATCTACTGCTCAACCCATTTGTATGCCATTCCTTCCTTCCACACAGGCATAAGCTGACCCCAAAAGACAAGCCATGCCTCCTAAAAAGAACAGCATTGACGACACACTCGCAACGCTACATACATCACACAAAAAAGGGCAGAACAAACGCCAGAACAGAAAGACACTGCACGACACTAGCTTTTGCCATCACCATAAACAAGGCTCAAGGACAAACACTACAAATCTGTGGCATAGACCTTGACACAGAATGCTTCTCCCACGGACAACTCTACATAGCATGCTCCAGAGTCGGGAAAGCACAGAACCTCTACATCAACACAGCAGACGGAAAGACACAAAACATTGTATATCCACAAGCTCTGCAGAACGGCAGCAACACCACACACCGACAACTCCCCAGGACTTCAACATCCCACCCACCAGAACAACCCACCACGACACAGCCATGACCCCACCAAGACCATAAGTAACATCAATTCCAACCCTTACATACTCAGACTTTCTCGCATCTCCTAAATAGGGCACAGCAACGCCTGCCGGGTACAGCTAGTATATATATAATATATTTCAAGACTGAATTCAACTCAATGTGAGTGCATACGTCCATACGATGAGGAAAGGATTCCCCCGGCAGGATGATGGGACACTTCACCCCTGGCTCTGCAAAAGGCACGCTCAGGACTCTGGGAAGGAAGAGAAGGCGGAAGGAAGGGGGAAAGAAAGAAAAGAAGAACGAACGATGGAAAAAGAAGAAAAGAAAAGCAGGAGAGAGACAAGGAGGGGGAAAGAAAGAAGGAAATGGGAAGGGAGGAAAGGAAAGGGTGGGGAAAAGAAAGGAAAGGGAGTGAGGAAAGAGTAAAATAATGAAGGGAAAAGAAGAAAAGAAAGAAGGGGAGAGAGGGAAGTGAAAATAAAGGAAGGAGAAGGAAAGGAAGATTTGGGGGAAAAATAGAAGAGGTAGGAAGGAGGGAGGGAGAATGAAGGAGAGAATGAAGGAGAGAAGGAGAATGAAAGGATGAAGGGGGAGAAAGAAAGGAAGGAGAAGGAAAGGAGGGCTTGGGGAAAAAGAATAGAAGAGGAAGGAAGGAGAATGGAGGAAAGAAGGTAGGGGAGAGAGGGAAGGAGAGAAGGAAAGAATGGAAGAGGAAGGAAGGAAGAGAATGGAGGATAGAAGGAAGAGGAGAAAGGGAGGGAAAAGGAAGGAGAGAAGGAAAGAGTGAAGGGAAGAAACGAAGGAAGAGGGAGGAAGGAAGGGGGAGAATGGAAGAAAGAAGGAAGGGGAGAAAGGGAGGGAAAAGGAAGGAGAGAAGGAAAGAGTGAAGGGGAAGAAAAGAAGAGGAATGAAGGAGAATGGGGAAAGAGAAGGGGAGAGAGGGAGGGGAAAAGGAAGAAGAGAAGGAAAGAGTGAAGGGGAAGAAAAGAAGAGGAATGAAGGAATGGGTAGAATGGAGGAAAGAAGGAAGGGGAGAGAGGGAGGGAAAAGGAAGGAGAAAGGAAAGAGTTAAGGGAAGACATTAAGGAAGAGGAAGGAAGGAAGGAAGGAAGGGGAGAGAGGGAGGGAAAAGGAAGGAGAGAAGGAAAGGGTGAAGGGAGAGAAAGGAAGGAAGGGAAAGGGAGAATGGAGGAAATTGGAGAGAGGGCCCCGAGAGAAGCGGGGGATGAGAAAGAGGCGGCGATGGCGGCGCAGAAGCGGCTGTCGCAGCACATTTGCGTCACTCCTCCCCGCTGCATGCTGGGAAACTGAGACCAGAGCTGCTCTGGAGAGCCAGATGCAATCATGAAAAGAGCCATATCTGGCTCGCGAGCCATGGGTTCCCGACCCCTTCTCTTCTTCGTCGCTGTGGCTGTAGAAGAAATTCCCGAGGAAGCCCCTTCGTCGCACTTTGCTGTAAAAAGCCCCGCCTCCTGCGCGATGAGGTCACAAGCAGCATCGCGCGGGAGGCGGGGCTTGCTATGGAAGGGACGCAGGGAGCACAGTGCGTCGCTCTCCCTCGTTGCAGCTCCAGGAAGACTTCTGTAGCAAGCCTCGCCACGCAACGAAGCCGCGCTACCCTGGGCGGCTCCCTCTCTTCAGCAACGAAGCCGCGGGCCGGATGGGATTGCCCAAAGGCCCAGATTCGGGCCGCCGAATGCCCACCCTCTATCTAGAGCGGGGCAGTCCAACTTCTGCCAGCTCAAGGGCCGGACTTCTGGTGAGTGATCACCTGGGGGGCCGCTCGGCCACGCCCCCGGCCATGCCCCCGGCCATGTGGCTCCGCCCCCTCTCCCAAAGCATCAGAACAGCTGTTCTAACGCTTTGGGACAGAGAGAGGCGCCGCGGGGGACCCCCCCTCCCTTCCAAGGCGTCACGGCAGCCGCGGAAGCCGGCGATTTTGTCGGCTTCAGCGGCTGCCGTGACGCTTAGGGAGAGAGGGAGGCGCGCGGGGACCCCCTCCCTTCCAAGGCATCACGGCAGCCGCGGAACCGGCGATTTCACCGGCTTCGCGGCTGGCGTAACTTTACTGGGAGAGAGGGAGGAGCCACTGGGGCTCCCCATGGCTCCGCCCTCCCCAAGCGTCACGCCAGCGTCAGAAGCAGGCAGAACCGCGCGCATGCACACTTTTTTTTGAATTTTTTTGGATTTTTTTTTTTACGGAGGAGAGGAGGGCCGCGGGCAAGGGGCTCGGGAGCCGTGTACGGCCCGTGGGCCGCCTGTTGGACAGCCCTGATCTAGAGGTACCCATTAAGAGTTTGCCTTGCTATTCCTTTAGGAGCCATCTCTTCCTTGCAACGGCAGCTGTCCTTTGAGGGATCCCAGCTGCGGAGGTCTCACGCAGAGCAGGAAATGCTGCAGAAGGAGCTGAGAGAGCGGGGAGTCCAGCTGGAAGCCATGTCCCAGAAGGTACTGTTACTGAAGCGCTTTTAAACACATGAATAGTATTTAAAACAGAATAAAAGGAGACGGGGTGGAAAAGCGAAAAACAAAAATTCCCTCTAGAGCAGTGTTTCCCAACCTTTTTTGAGCCGCGGCACACTTTTCCCCAAGTAGAGACCTCCTCTTGCCTCCTGGGGGTTCTGTGTGGAAAGTTTGGCCCAGGTCTATCATTGGTGGGGTTCAGAATGATCTTTGATTGTAGGGGAACTATAAATCCCAGCAACTACAACTCCCAAATGTCAAGGTCTATTTCCCTGAACTCCATCTGCGTTCATAATTGGGCATATTGAGTATTATTCATGCCAAGTTTGGTCCTGATCCAACATTGTTTGAGTCCACAGTGCTCTCTGGATATAGGTGAACTACAACTCCAAAACTCAAGGTCAATGCCCACCAAACTCTTATACTATTTTCTCTTGGTTATGGGAGTTCTGTGTGGGAAGTTTGTGTCTTTTCTGCCATTCCTGCCAGGATATCTATGTTGTGTTCATCGAAACAGGCCCAGGTTTCACACTGAGTGTGTAAATACATTCAAAAACATATTAACTATACGTATTACTGTGTTAGAGTGTCATTTGGTGTCCTTTTGGTTGGTGGTGTGCCCCAGGATTCTGTAAATGTAAAAAGTGTGCCACAGCTCAAAAAAGGTTGGGAAACACTGCTCTATATTATTATTATTATTATTATTATATTTACATTATTTTATTCTGTTATTATTTTAATGTATTTATTATTGTGATGTTACATTTATTATTTTACTCTATTATTATTGGAAGGATATGTAAGAACATTTACATTGAAGAAGGTGAGAATAATCGTTTCATCAGAGTCGGACAGTCTTATCTTAAATTACAGATTTATGTACAGTAAATATTCAAAAGCATTTAACCTACTCTCTCGGCATTACTTCGCAAACGAAGATTCTTAGGAAGGACTCATCCCACGCTTTTACAAGCGCGTTGATGACTAAAAAGGCCCATCTGAGATAGGCAAGTTCGGTTGCAGAAAGTACAGCAGAAAGTCTCCTTGGGTGATGTTGTTTCCAAGTTGCGGTTCTTTCTGCGTTGTC
Organism: Anolis apletophallus; assembly: GCA_030556195.1. Taxonomy (NCBI): domain Eukaryota; kingdom Metazoa; phylum Chordata; class Lepidosauria; order Squamata; family Anolidae; genus Anolis; species Anolis apletophallus. The sequence continues at coordinate 25,424,067 of JARBWK010000017.1, read as the reverse complement.
GTTTCTCTTCGAGACCCGTTCGGCGTGTCTTCTCATTGTAGATAGTGCTTCTCCACGCCTCCCGATGTGAGGCCAGGGTGGACCATTGTTGGTGATCAATCCGGCCGAGCCTGAGATGTTGTTTCAGGGAGTCCTTATATCTCTTTTGGGGGGCGCCTAAATTGCGCTGAACCGTGGCAAGTTCACCATAGAGTAGTATCTTTGGGAGGTGGTGGTCCTCCATCCTAGAGACGTGCCCTGCCCTGTGTTTCTCAATAGCATGGCCTCAACGCTGGTGACCCCTGCTTGCTCAAGGACAGCAACATTCGTCACATAGTCGGTCCAGTGTACATAAGAACATAAGAACATAAGAAGAGCCATGCTGAATCGGGCCTCAGCCCATCTAGTCCAGCATTCTGTGTCACACAGTGGCCCACTAGTTGTACACAGGGATCTCTAGCAGAAAGGAGGGCAAAACCCTCACCTGCTCCCGACCCCCACAACCAGTACCCGGGAAAATCCTGCCTGCCTCCATCAACACAGAGGTGGCACTTGGATGTCCATTTCAGTAGCTACTGATTCCCTTGGTATCCATGAATCTGTCAATATATTCTGTGTATATTTAGGATTGTGCGAAGACAGTGCTGATGAAAGCAGAGGAGTCGTAGGTGTTGGCGATAGGTGACCCATGTTTCAGACCCATAGAGGAGCATAGACAGTACGATAGCTCTGTACACGCTGATTTTGGTGCTTTGCCTCAGGTGCTTGTTGCTCCAGACTGTTTTGTGAAGCCTTCCGAATGCACTCTATGCCTTTGCTAATCTGTGATCCATATCTTTGTCAATCTTGGCATCTGAAGAGATGATGCTTCCCAGGGAGGTGAATTGCTGAACGGACTTAAGCACAGATGTGCCTATGCTGACGTGGGGATGATGTTGTTCTTCCTGTGGTGCAGGCTGGTAGAGGACTTCCCTTTCCTTCAGGCTGACTTCCATCCCAAACAGCTCTGCAGCTGTTGCAAAGCAGGACGTGAGGCGCTGCAGGGCTTCTTCTGAATGGGCGACAAGGGCAGCATCATCAGCTGCTGTATATAATGTAAATAAACTACGTGATTGCTTTATGATTGCAATTCTTCAGTGCTTTTACCACCGTGGCCGTGAGGAGCGGTGACAGAACGTTCTGCCTTCTTATTAATGTCGAATCTGTCTCGTTATGCCTTCCGTTTAGTTTTGCAACCTTCGAGAGGAGAGGAAGCATGAAGAAATGATGGGATCCATCGAGAGGGAGAATAACAAGCTTCAACGGGTAACTTATATGTTTTACTAGCTTGGGGACCCGGCGGTGCCCGGGTTATTTGAGAAACGTATTAGTTGGTCTGTAGCAATTGTTTATGTGGCTCGCAGTGGTGTCAGGAAGTTAGTGAAGGCACTGCGAGTCCCATCGTCCATGGTGTACCCTCATCCAAAAGTGCAGCAGGATCTGGAGTGGGCCAGGGGGTCTCTGTGTGCCAAGTTTGGTCTGAATTGGTGAATGGATGAGGGTTGCATTGTTTTTAAGAAGTGAGTGAAGGTACTTCAAGTCCCATCATCTGTGGTCCGTCTCACACAAAACTGCACCAGGATGTAGAGTGGGTCATGGGGGCTCTGTGTGCCAAGTGTGGTCTTGATCCATCTTTATTGGGAGTTGTAGTGGTATCATGAACTTTCTGAAGGTACTGCGAGTCCCATCATCTGTGGGCCACCGTCCTCCAAATGGCAGTAGGATGTAGATTGGGTCATGGGGACTGTGTGTGCCAAGTGTGGCCTGTTTTGGTCCTTTTAGGTGGCCGCAGTGGTCTGTGGGAACCAAAGTGTTTGAATGTACTACAAATCCCATAATCCGTGGTCCATCTTCCCCAATCCGCACCAGGATGTAAAGGGGGTCAGGGGGGTTATGTGTCCCAAGTTTGGTGCAGGTCCATCACCCGCGCTGGTCGCTGTGGCCTGTGAAAGTGGCAGCCAATCAGAACGCCGGCACATACATACAAGCCCACCCACCCACATACATACATACAAACATTCCGCTTTATTATATATAGAGATAGAGATTTCCTCGATTTCCAGGCATTGCTAGCTGAGGATACCATCATGTGTTGCGGCCTGCGCAAAGCTTGGCCTGTTCATATTGAAAGTGCATGATTACTTTTATGTGCTTTTGCTAGCTTCACAGGCCTCCATTTTGTGTCAAGGCCTCTTTGCAGCTTTGTGGCTGAGGTTGTTGTTTTTTCCTGGGTGGGAGGGGCTCATCCTCTGAGTGGAAGGAATAGGCTACCTTAAATCACGCCCCCTCCAATAGAGTAGCTCAAATCCTGGGGATAGGGGCGGGTCTGCAACTCTTGATTGATTGGCAGCCCTCTGGGCCCGTAAATGCAAACCAAGAAAGTCACCTACAAAATAAAATGCAAGGGAATGAGCTCTAGGTGGTGATTGGGGAAGGCTATGAGGTGATTTCTGGAAGGAAAACTCGGAGATTTTCCCTCCAAAAGTCACCCCAGAGTCCCAGCCAATCAGTGTCTCAGGATTTCCCTCCAATTTTAAAGGTTATAAAAGGGAGGAAAACACTGTTTGCTCAGTGACCGCCAGGGACACATGGCTGAGTTTTGCGGGGCAGTCACCACCTGGAGGTTTCCGGAAGGTTTGCTTTTCCTCACCTCGCCGCCGGGTACAGAGGGAGCGACGTGGATTTTCATGGGCAGGGGTGCGCTCACGATCTGCTCCGGGCTTCCGCGAGGGTCCCCGTTTTTTGTGTGGGGGGTCCACCCCTATTCTCGCCTTCTTCCAGGAGGGCTTCGCCGGGCGCGCCGGGAGAAGGTTACGGGTCCCGTGTGGTGTGATGCCCCCCCCCCCGCGTCTGCTTGGCCTCAAAGTGGGTTGGATGGGTTGGTGCACCTGTCAACCGGTACGTTACGCTTTGCGGGTTCCAGGCAGCGACGGGCGCATACCGAGGCCGTTTTGAGTACCGCGGGATCGGCCGTGGGTTCCGGTGCTGGGGCAAGGTCAGAACGCCGAGCTCGCTGACCACCCCCCGGGTCAGCGGTGGAGTTGCACCCAAAGGGGGTCGGAGGGCATTGCGAAGCCGTTTTGGGTACCACGGGATCGGCCGTGGATCCCAGCTGTTCCCAGGGCCAACTTCGGGAACCTGGGCGGACTGGCCGTGGGATGTAGCCCCCGGGGGGGAGGGGGTGCCCCGGGGGATGACAGGGACTCTCGGGCCTGTCCCCCCAGAATATTCTTTGATGATAGGTGAACTATAAATTTATTTATTTATTTAATGTATTTATTTATATTCCACTCTTCTCACCCCGAAGGGGAGTCAGAGCGGATTACACTACACATACTTGCAGACAATCCCTGCAGTTCAACATATGACATATAGACGAACAGAGGCAAACTCTGGCCACCAGGGGAAGCTGACGCACTCCTCATACACACACATAGACGAACAGAACAAAGGCAGGGAACAGAGGCAAACTCTAGCCACCAGGGGGAGCTGACGCACTCCTCATACACACCCAGAGGGGGACACACTCCTCATAAACACATATAGAAGAACAGAGGCTAACTCTGGCCACCAGGGGGAGCTGACGCACTCCTCATACACACACATAGACGAACAGAGGCAAACTCTGGCCACCAGGGGGAGCTGACGCACTCCTCATACACACACATAGACGAACAGAGGCAAACTCTGGCCACCAGGGGGAGCTGACGCACTCCTCATGCACACACATAGACGAACAGAGGCAAACTCTGGCCACCAGGGGGAGCTGACGCACTCCTCAAACACACACATAGACGAACAGAGGCAAACTCTGGCCACCAGGGGGAGCTGACGCACTCCTCATACACACACATAGACAAACAGAGGCAAACTCTGGCCACCAGGGGGAGCTGACGCACTCCTCATACACACATATAGACGAACAGAGGAAAACTCTGGCCACCGCTCCTCATACACACATATAGAAGAACAGAGGCAAACTCTGGCCACCAGGGGGAGCTGACGCACTCCTCATACACACATATAGACGAACAGAGGCAAACTCTGGCCACCAGAGGGAGCTGACGCACTCCTCATACACACATATAGACAAACAGAGGCAAACTCTGGCCACCAGGGGGAGCTGACGCACTCCTCATACACACATATAGACGAACAGAGGCAAACTCTGGCCACCAGAGGGAGCTGACGCACTTCTCATACACACATATAGACGAACAGAGGCAAACTCTGGCCACCAGGGGGAGCTGACGCACTCCTCATACACACATATAGAAGAACAGAGGCAAACTCTGGCCACCAGGGGGAGCTGACGCACTCCTCATACACACATATAGACGAACAGAGGCAAACTCTGGCCACCAGGGGGAGCTGACACACTCCTCATACACACATATAGACAAACAGAGGCAAACTCTGGCCACCAGGGGGAGCTGACTCACTCCTCATACACACATATAGACGAACAGAGGCAAACTCTGGCCACCAGGGGGAGCTGACACACTCCTCATACACACATATAGACGAACAGAGGCAAACTCTGGCCACCAGGGGGAGCTGACACACTCCTCATACACACATATAGACGAACAGAGGCAAACTCTGGCCACCAGGGGGAGCTGACACACTCCTCATACACACATATAGACGAACAGAGGCAAACTCTGGCCACCAGGGGGAGCTGACACACTCCTCATACACACATATAGACAAACAGAGGCAAACTCTGGCCACCAAGAGGGGAGCTGACTGACACACTCCTCATACACACATATAGACGAACAGAGGCAAACTCTGGCCACCAGAGGGAGCTGACACACTCCTCATACACACATATAGAAGAACAGAGGCAAACTCTGGCCACCAGGGGGAGCTGACGCACTCCTCATACACACATATAGACGAACAGAGGCAAACTCTGGCCACCAGGGAGCTGACACACTCCTCATACACATATAGAAGAACAGAGGCAAACTCTGGCCACCAGGGGGAGCTGACGCACTCCTCATACACACATATAGACGAACAGAGGCAAACTCTGGCCACCAGGGGGAGCTGACACACTCCTCATACACACACATAGACGAACAGAAGCAAACTCTGGCCACCAGGGGGTGCTGACACACTCCTCATACACACTTATAGACAAACAGAGGCAAACTCTGGCCACCGGGGGAGCTGACGCACTCCTCATACACACTTATAGACGAACAGAGGCAAACTCTGGCCACCGGGGGGAGCTGACACACTCCTCATCACACATAGACGAACAGAAGCAAACTCTGGCCACCGGGGGAGCTGACGCACTCCTGATACACACTTATAGACGAACAGAGGCAAACTCTGGCCACCGGGGGGAGCTGACGCACTCCTCATCACACATAGACAAACAGAGGCAAACTCTGGCCACCGGGGGAGCTGACGCACTCCTCATACACACTTATAGAGGAACAGAGGCAAACTCTGGCCACCGGGGGGAGCTGATGCACTCCTCATCACACATAGACGAACAGAGGCAAACTCTGGCCACCGGGGGAGCTGACGCATTCCTCATCTCTCAGCGTTTTCCAGCATCCCTTGTTGTTCTTCTGCATTCATCTGCATTCCTGGAGTTCTTTAATGGCTTCATAATTCAGTCCAAATTTGCCTCCCCACTTAAGGTAGTACCTACTTCACAGATGCAACTGTCTTTCGGGCTGCAAAGGTCGACAGCAGGCTACACTTAAGGTCGAGCACCCACCTCGACCCGGGCAGGCCTCGAACTCATGACCTACTGGTCAGAGTAGGTCATGGCAACTACAACTCCCAAAGGACAAAATCAATCACACAACCCCCCAACCTCCAACAACCCCACCAGTATTCAGATTTGAGCGTGTCGGGTATTTGTGTCAAATTTGCTCCAGTGAATGAAAAACACATTCTGCATATCAGATATTTACATTATGATGTAAGCAGCAATATTACAGTTATGAAGTAGCAACAAAAATAATTTTATGGCCAGGGTCCCCACAACACGAGGAACTGTATTAAGGAGCATTAGAAAGGTCGAGAAACACTGACATAAGGGATACTCAACCCAGGACCGGATCAGGCCCTTTTGGCGCCCTAGGCCAAAGGCTCTGCCCCCACCCCTGGCTCCGCCCCGCCCTGGCTCCTCCCCCAGCTCTGCCCCACCCCGGCTCCGCCCCGCCTCCTCGCCGGCTCCTACCTCCCACCCTCCCTCCTAAAGCCAGTATGCCGGCCTGAGAAGCGGCCGAAATCGCGTCTTTAGGAGGGAAGGAGGAGCCGTGGGGAGGACCCGCATCGGCTCCGGGGGTGGGGCTTTCCTTCCTCCTCCTCGCGCTGGTGGGGGCAGAGCCGAGGGGAGGAGCCAGGGCGGGGCGGAGCCAGGGGTGGGGGCAGAGCCTTTGGCCTAGGGCGCCAAAAGGGCCTATCCGGGCCTGGGTTGAGTATCCCTTATGTCAGTGTTTCTCGACCTTTCTAATGCCGAGGGCGGGGGCAGAGCCGAGGGGAGCAGAGCAAAAAAGGGGGCGGCCGTGGATGGCGCTTACGCCACTGCGCACATGCTCCCTTTTAAAAAAAAGTGCGAATTTTTTTTGGAATTCCTTTTGGATTTTTTTGAATTTTTAAAAACCTTTTTTTGAATTTTTTTTGAATTTTTTAAAACCTTTTGTTTTGAATTTTTAAAAAACTTTTTTTGGAATTTTTTTGGAATTTTTAAAAAACTTTTTGAATATTTTTTGAATTTTTTAAAACCTTTTTTGGAATTTTTTAAAAACTTTTTTGAATTGTTTTTGAATTTTTTAAAAACATTTTTTGAATTTTTTTGGAATTTTTAAAAAACTTTTTTTTGAATTTTTAAAAAACTTTTTTTGATTTTTTTTTGAATTTTTAAAAACCTTTTGTTTTGATTTTTTAAAAACTTATTTTGGAATTTTTTTGAATTTTTAAAAAACTTTTTTTGAATATTTTTTGAATTTTTTAAACCTTTTTTTGAATTTTTAAAAACTTTTTGGAATTTTTTTTGAATTTTTAAAAACTTTTTTGAATTTTAAAAAACTTTTTTAATTTTAAAAAACTTTGGGGGGGGGTCCGGACTTGCTGCCCCCCCCAAAGGTGCCACCCAAGGCCATGGCCTAGGGTGGCCTTATGGGTAATCCGGGCCTGACTCAATCTGTATTGATCTCCCTCCCCACCCCCTGTTGGTCACTTAGGATATTACCGCCCTGGAGTCCAACCTTGCTGACAAGAGCCAGCTGATCGACGGTTTACAGATCAGTGTCAACCAGCTCCAGGCTGAGTTGCTCGTGAACCAGCACCACGTCGGGACGCAGCAGACCCAGCAGAGCGAGCTCCAGAGGCAACTGGAGGTCCTGCAGCGAGTCGAGCAGCAAACCAGAGTCACACTGGAAAGCATCAGTGCCCGGGTATTCCTTGCAGCTCTCCACACATCTATGGCCTTTAGGATCAAGCCACCCACCTGTGGTTGTGGCAGCAGCAGAAATCCCCAAATGAGAGTGAAAAACGGCAAATACCATAAATCAGGGGTCGGGAACCTTTTTAACGCAGAGAGACATGCGTAGGGCGCCATATGGTCAGGGGCGCATCCGGCCGCCAGGTTCCGCGCATACGCATTTGGTGCGGCGGCACCTATGGCTGCCCAATGTTCCTCCTTTTCGGTCTCGTGTACGGCAATTCGCGTCTGCGTCCTGGAGTCGCTCACGCCGCACCAAATGCTCATGTGCATTTGGTGACGCGCAAGCAGGCTGGAGACGCACGAAATGTGCATGCACAGAAGTTTGGTGCAGGGCGAGCAGGCCGGAGCGGAACCGCAACTTGCCATACACAAGGCCAAAGTGGAGGAGCGGTAATGGCAGACGGAGCCTCTGGCAACATGACCCTCTTCCTCAAACTCCAGCCTTGTGTATGGTTCTGCGCATGCACATTTGGTGCAGGGCGAGCAGGACGGAGTGGAGCTGCAACTCGCCATACACAAGGCCAAAGTGGAGGAGCATTAATGGCACCCAGAGCCTCCAGCAACATGACCCTCTTCCTCAGTTTCCAGCCTTGTGTATGGTTCAGCGCATGCGCATTTGGTGCGGGGCGAGCAGGCCGGAGTGGAGCCGCAACTTGCCGTACACAAGGCCAAAGTGTGGGAGCGTTAATGGCAGGCGGAGCTTCAGGCAACATGACCCTCCTTCTCTGTCTCCAGCCTTGTGTATGGTTCCGCGCATGCGCATTTGGTGCAGTGCGAGGAGGTGAGAGCAGCAGCGTGAGGAGGCTCATCACACGAGGCCGGAGAGGAAAAGGCATAGGCATTGTTGTTTGGGTGGGGGGGCGACCAATATTTTTCCCGCTAACCATTGAAAATTACATTAGTCCGGTCCTGTCTGTGAATAATCAAACCCACAAAGGTCGAAACCACAAAGGTCGAAACCTTGTGTACGGCGAGTTGCGGCTCCGCTCCGGCCTGCTCGCCCTGCACCAAATACGCATGCGCGGAACCATACACATGGGGAATTGGCTGTAACTTGGTTTCGGATGGGAAGCCACTGCCCCTGACCATGTGGCGCCCTAGGCAGCCGCGTAGTTAGCGTAACGTTAGATCCACCCCTGCTCACAGATGTGTATAAAATACATTATTTCTACGAATCTCAATTTATTATTTATTATGTATTATTTATTATGTATTATTATTTATTATTTATTATTATGTATTATTATTAGTTATTATTATTTATTTATTTATTATTATTATTTATTATTATGTATTATTATTAGTTATTATTATTGTTTATTATTTATTATTTATTATTATGTATTATTATTAGTTATTGTTATTATTATTTATTATTTATTATTTATTATTTACTAGCTGTATCCGGCACGCGTTGCTGTGCCCTATTTAGGAGATGCGAGAAAGTCTGAGTATGTAAGGGTTGGAAATGATGTTACTTGGTGGGGTCATGGCTGTGTCGTTGTGGGTAGGAATTTGCTGGAGAATTGCTCCCTCAGAGTTTGGTTTTGGCAGTTTAACCCTCAAACACCAACTGAAATCTCTCAGCATTCTATCCTAGCCTTGGATGGCTCTTGCCAGCGTTGCTATGGTTACAGCAGTTATGCAAATCCGCCCTTATTGGCAGCCCATCATGTTGTTCAGAATGTAGAGGCTGGGTGAGTCTTTGGCTGCCCCGGAGGATGCTGGGAAATGTAGTTTTATTTTTACTCGTTGTTTTGGGGGCCTTTTAGGTTTTGGGGGGGAAAGTTTCTTTGCTACAAACGTACCTTGCTTGAGGCCTATTTCTGTTGGCAAGTATTGTGTTTCTGCGTTGTATGGTTTCTTTGTTTGAGGTATACATCACATGACGTGAACCCATTTATATAATAGATTATTATTATTATTATTTATCTTTTATTATTTGTTATTATTTATTTATTTTTAATTCTTCACACATTTCAACTTTTAGTATTTTGACCCAAGCTCTGTCTCCTGTCTCTTTAAAAAAAAATGCAAAAGTTTGAAAGATTTCGCAGTAAGATCATCCAGGCGACCTACAGCACTCCGGGGACCAAGTCGCCCCAGGCCGAAATCTCCGATGAGGAAGTCTTGGAGGCTTTGCAGGTAATGGAAGCTGTTTGGTGTCACTTGGCCTGGGAGCGATCGGAAAAGGAAAACCTCGAGGGACGGCATCACCGCTGCCTTTTTCGATCTCTTTTCCAGAAAATAATAACCGACCGTTTGGACTTCCATCAGTTGTTGAAGCAAAAAGGCGTGAGGGTCCCGTCGCTGGTCAGTTCCGAACCCAGCACTCCGACGGGCCACAAGAAGAAGAGCCCAACCCGATAGAAGCGCCAAGCGCACGGCCACGGGCCTCTCGCTCTTCCTTCTTTTATATCCCCAATTAAACCCCTTAATGAAAAGGCTGTTAATGATTTTTATTGATTTTGAGTATTTGTGATACAATGAATGAAGATATAGCGATGTGAAACAGATTCACAACAGAAATTGGTAGGGTTAGGGTTTATATAGTTCAGGGTTGTCCAACTTCTATTGGCCCAAGGGCCGGAATTCCGGTCACGGATCACCTGGGGGGCCACAGTGTGACCGGTCACAGAGAGAAGCAGAAAGGGACGCCCCGCCCCCGGAGAGATGCTGGGCATGCGCAGCAGAGCCCGGGGGCGGGGCGTCCCTTTTTGCTGCTCCCCATGACCACTCACGGAGAGAAGCAGAAAGGGACGCCCCGCCCCCGGAGCGATGCTGGGCGTGCACAGCAGAGCCCGGGGCGGGCGTCCTTTTGCTTCTCTCCGTGGCCAGTCACGGAGAGAAGCAAAAGGGATGCCACGCCCGGAGTGATGCTGGGCATGCACAGCAGAGCCGGGGCAGGGGCCCTTTGCTTCTCTTTGTGGCCACTCACGGAGAGAAGCAGAAAGGGACGCCCGCCCGGAGCGATGCTGGGCATGCGCAGCAGAGCCGGGGTGGGGCGTCCTCTCTGCTTCTCTCCAGTCATGGAGAGGAAGCAAAGAGGACGCCACGACCCCGGAGCGATGCTGGGCATGCGCAGCAGAGGCAGGGGCGGGTGTCCTTTCTGCTTCTCTCAGTGACCACTCACGGAGAGAAGCAGAAAGGGATGCCCCACCCCCGGAACGATGCTGGGCATGCGCAGCAGAGCCCGGGGCGGGGCGTCTCTATTTGCTTCTCTCCGTGGCCAGTCACGGAGAGAAGCTGAAAGGGATACCCCGCCCCTGGAGTGATGCTGGGCATGCACAGCAGAGCCCGGGGGCAGGGCGTCCCTTTTTGCTTCTCTTTGTGGCCACTCACGGAGAGAAGCAGAAAGGACGCCCCGCCCGGAGCGATGCTGGGCATGCGCAGCAGAGGCCGGGGGTGGGGCGTCCTTTCTGCTCTCTGTGGCCACTCACGGAGAAGCAGAAAGGGACGCCCCGCCCCGGAGCGATGCTGGGCATGCGCAGCAGAGCCCGGGGCAGGGCGACCCCTTTTTCTCTCTGTGGCCACTCACGGAGAAGCAAGCGGCGCCCCCCCGGAGCGATGCTGGGCGTGCACAGCAGAGCCCGGGCGGGCGTCCCTTTTGCTTCTCTCCGTGGCCAGTCACGGAGAGAAGCAAAAAGGATGCCACGCCCGGAGTGATGCTGGGCATGCACAGCAGAGCCCGGGGCAGGGCGTCCTTTTGCTTCTCTTTGTGGCCACTCACGGAGAGCAGAAAGGACGCCCCGCCCCCGGAGCGATGCTGGGCATGCGCAGCAGAGCCCGGGGGCAGGGCGTCCCTTTCTGCTTCTCTCTGTGGCCAGTCATGGAGAGAAGCAAAGAGGGACGCCACGCCCCCGGAGCGATGCTGGGCATGCGCAGCAGAGCCCAGGGGCGGGGTGTCCCTTTCTGCTTCTCTCAGTGACCACTCACGGAGAGAAGCAGAAAGGGACGCCCTGCCCCCAGAGCGATGCTGGGCATGCGCAGCAGAGCCCGGGGGCGGGGCGTCTCTTTTTGCTTCTCTCCGTGGCCAGTCACGGAGAGAAGCTGAAGGGATACCCCGCCCCTGGAGTGATGCTGGGCATGCACAGCAGAGCCCGGGGCAGGGCGTCCCTTTTGCTTCTCTTGTGGCCACTCACGGAGAGAAGCAGAAAGGGACGCCCCGCCACCGGAACAATGCTGCGCATGCGCAGCAGAGCCCGGGGTGGGGCGTCCCCTTTCTGCTTCACTCTGTGGCCACTCACGGAGAGAAGCAGAAGGGACGCCCGCCCCAGAGCGTGCTGGGCATGCGCAGCAGAGCCCGGGGCAGGGCGTCCCTTTTGCTTCTCTCTGTGGCCACTCACGGAGAAGCAGAAAGGGACGCCCGGCCCGGAGCGATGCTGGGCGTGCACAGCATAGCCCGGGGGCGGGGCGTCCCTTTTTGCTTCTCTCCGTGGCCAGTCACGGAGAGAAGCAAAAAGGGATGCCACGCCCCCGGAGTGATGCTGGGCATGCACAGCAGAGCCCGGGGGCAGGGCGTCCCTTTTTGCTTCTCTTTGTGGCCACTCACGGAGAGAAGCAGAAAGGGACGCCCCGCCCCCGGAGCGATGCTGGGCATGCGCAGCAGAGCCCGGGGGCAGGGCGTCCCTTTTTGCTTCTCTTTGTGGCCACTCACGGAGAAGCAGAAAGGGACGCCCGCCCCGGAGCGATGCTGGGCATGCGCAGCAGAGCCGGGGCGGGCGTCCTTCTGCTCTCTGTGACCACTCACGGAGAGAAGCAGAAAGGGACGCCCCGCCTCCAAAGCGATGCTGGGTATGCGCAGCAGAGCCCGGGGGCGGGGCGTCCCTTTTTTGCTGCTCCCCGTGGCCAGTCACGGAGAGAAGCAAAAGGGACGCCACGCCCCGGAGCGATGCTGGGCATGCACAGCAGAGCCCGGGGGCAGGGCGTCCCTTTTTGCTTCTCTTTGTGGCCAGTCATGGAGAGAAGCAAAGAGGGACGCTACGCCCGGAGCGATGCTGGGCATGTGCAGCAGAGCCCAGGGGCGGGGTGTCCCTTTCTGCTTCTTTCCGTGACCACTCACGGAGAGAAGCAGAAAGGGACGCCCTGCCCCCAGAACAATGCTGGGCATGCGCAGCAGAGCCCGGGGGCGCGGCCTCTCTTTTTGCTTCTCTCCTGACCGGTCACGGAGAGAAGGAGGGAGGAAGCCCCGCCCCCCGGGGCGCTGCTTCCCAAGTGGGGCCTAGGGCCGCATCCAAGGGGCTGGCGGGCCGTGTGCGGGCCGCGGGCCGCCTGTTGGACAGGCCCGGTATAGTTAATGGGCAGGGTGTGGGTGTCAGGTTTAAGAAGGGTATGGGTAGGGATTGAGGATAGGGAAGCAAGAGAAAAGGGGGAAAAGGAATAAGTGAATACAATGTATATACATAGTGGCTTCCATTCTTCTCCGAGTGAATAATATCTATTTGTCCTTAGTTTTCTTCTTCTTCGTATATTCTTCAAACAATGTCCATTCTGTTAATTTTCTTGGGTTTCCCGTGTTTCTTCTCAAGAAGTAAGTTAATTTGTCCATGTCCTTTATATCATAAATCTTATCTATCCATAGGTCTATTTTGGGTATTAGGTTCTTTAGCAAATACCATTCGTGCTGCTGTTGTCAAATATGTAAAGAGTATATCTTTATTTGCATCCAATTTTAGTTCATTATCATTTAATCCCAATAAATAATATTCTGGATTTAGAGGAAACTTAAGTTGCAATATAGACTGGGTTTCTTTGTGGATATTTCTCCAATATTCATTAGTTTTTGGGCAAGTCCACCACATATGGAAGTAACTTCTTCTCACATATTTAGTCAAGGTGGCGTCCGCTGTGGAGCTCCCTGCGGGTGAGCTCCAGCAGGGCCTCTCTGATTTCTTGGATACGGCTGGCTGGTCCCGTTGATCCCTCCCTGGGGGGGGGGGGTGACGGTTGATCGCCAAACCCAGGGGGTCGTTTTTGGTGACCCACAGACACCGGGAAATCAAATTTGGCTGGGTAAAGCAGCTGAGCTATCACGGAAGACGCCCAAGATGTCCAAGGACGGGTGGGTCGTCCGACCTGTGACGGCCTCCGGCGCACGCTTCCTGAGGATGTTCGGTAGAAGATCGCTTGGCAGAAGGTCGCCCCCACTGACCCCTCTGAAGGTGGAACAGTCAGCCGACTGGAGACCCCAGTCCTCCAGGACACATGGGGCCCAAAGGAGCAGTTCCCCACTGAGGCCACGGCAAGTGGCCCAGGATCCTCCTGCTGACCAGCTTGACCCCTGTATATACGCCGAGCTGCTCGAAGAGTATGCTAGGCTAATGGATCACGTCAAAGAATTTGGGGACAGATTCGGTGGCTTACTGGAGACCTTGGGGATCCCTACAGCACAGTTCCCAATTTTGAAACAGGAACCCATCATCCCCCTCGAGTCCCCCTCACAGATCAGGAGTTTGCGTGGGACCAGTCGTGGGACTTTCCCACCAGTACCGTGGAGGTGGACCAGGAGAGGCCTGTCCCTATAGCCGAAGATATTCCAACCACCAACCCAGACCAGGCTCGCCCGCGGTCTCCTCCTGGTGAGGACCTGGGAATGAACTGGGAGAACTGGGAGAAGACCACCCCCGATGCTGGAGATGAACCGGCTGCTGCGGAGTATGATACCCCTAAGAGGACAGTGTGCGCTGAAGACCGGGACGACCCCCAGACCAGCCACTCACCTTCTATGGAGGAACTATCTGGAGGCCTTGAATGCCGACCGATGAACCCCGAGGACCCTCCGGCGCTAGCAGGTTCGTTGCTGGCCGAATTTGATATCGTCCTGGGAGAAGCTGGGGGAGCCTCCTTGAGGAGGCGAGACCCAACATGGCGTGCATCCTTGAAGACGCTCAGCCATCCCATGCGCTGAGGCCTCAGGAAGAAACGCCGCCTGGAAGCAGTCGACCTCCGGAAGTCCCGCCCTCGGAAGACTCCGCCCCTAGTGTTGACCTGGTCAAGGAGCAACAGGGCCCCCGGAAGAGGATGAGGTGGCGCCGGAAGCGGAAGGACGGCGTCCATGTTACTCCACAGACCATGGACTGGAGGACAGGCCCAGCCCCCTGCTGGAGAGGCCGAAGTGACCGAGTTTCCAGAACTGGTCCCCCTGCTGACTCAACCGAAGAAGGACGATCAACAGCGAGAACGGTGAGGGCCCGGGGACGTTCTCAACCAGGACGTTCTGGAGCTCCTGTTGTAAGCAGTTGAAGCTCCGAGGGACTCATCGGACTATCATAAACGTCATGAGGGACACTGTGCTGACGGGCCAGGACTTTCAACGCAGACTCCCACATGGGAGTTTGCGGTCTCCGCTCCCCACCGGCGCCCTGGCACCGGCGATCCTGCTGGGACCTCCCTGCCTGCCCTCTTTCGAGGGCAGGGCGGTGCCTTAGTGGGCATCGCCGTTGACTCTACCCTATTCCTCTTCGGCGTTGAGTATTTATGTCACAGCGGATAGGCAACAGAAATATAGAAGTTTAATTCCCCATCGGCCCAAAAACTCCAGTCTCTGTTCGAGTGAATAATGAAACTCTCATCCAATTCACAAGGTAAATATATAACTTTGTATTGAATTGTATTTAACAATAACTGGCAAAACATCAAAAAACAACAGCCATCACAGCTACCTTTCTAAACATCCTTTCCTCACAGATATTAAATCCCAACTGACAAATCCCAACTGTCACTTTGTAACTGACATTCCTCAAGGTTCCATTTAGCCGTCTTGAGACAGCGCCATCTGGTGTCAAACATGTCACACTGCAGGTCATCTCAAACTGCGAAAATATATCTTGTGCTGACTCATGAATTGCTATTCAAAATGCAATAATCTGACAATTCCCTCCTCCCCTCTCCACCCTTTTGTTCTTCCCTCTGTGTATTATGTATTATGTTGTCTTGATGTTGCCGTTGGGCACTCAAACTGCTGTAAACCGCTCCGAGCCTTCGGGGAGTGGCGGTATACAAGTTTGAAGTAATAATAATAATAATAATAATAACAACTTCCCATATGTGAGTTACATTTCCAGCAATTTGATTGACTTTTATTATACATAATGCCTATCTTCTTTGGTGTTATGTACCACCTGTGGAACATCTTTAGCCAATTTTCCTTCAAATCTGAGGCATATGTATATTTTAATTTTTTGTTCCATAATTTTTTGCCAATCCTGTAGTTTTATTTGTCTGCCAATATTTTTTGCCCAAATTACCATACAGTTTTTAACTTTTTCTGTTTCTGTCTCCCAGTCTATAAGCTTATTATAGATTTTAGTTATGTTTTTCTTATCCAATTTAATCAATTGTACCCAGGGGCGGTCTAAGGTAATTTTAAATGGTAGGCGAACATTATTTTGGTGCCCCCCCCCAAAAAACATTATTTTGCCGCCCCCCATGTAAAAAAAATATACAATTATAATATCACAATACCATTAGTAGTATTATATTGTATCAATGTATATACAATATATTATACCATACTCATACTATATTATATCATAATTATATTATACTACATTACAATATAATTATATTATAATATATTGACATTATAATACAATATAACATTCTATTATATTATTATTATAAAATAATAAAATTATTTATTTAAATAACATTATCCTCTACTAAATATTTTCATGACTCTATAAAACTCAAATAACCCAAAATAAAGTAAAATAAAACATTATATATTACTATTTTGTACAATACCACTATACTGCAATATTGTTTGTAATATTGCATGTAATATAAAATATATCATTATTCTATTGTTATATTGTATTTTTATTATATTGTATGACAATATTAAGCAGAACTGTAGAATAATCAACAAGAAATGCAATGTAAATGCATCAAAATCAGAATATATTGCCTACCACCCGTCTCATAATCCATAGGAGTCTCCCATAAGTCCAAAATTAGGATCCCAATGTAAATGTAAATAGAAAAACAGCCAAAATGGTCAAATGGGGTCGAATACAGGCAGCGCAGCCTGGGCAAACTTAGGCCCTCCCTCCCTCCCTCTAGGTGTTTTGGACTCCAACTCCCACAACTCCTCACAGCCTCAGGCCCCTCAGGTCTAGACAGAAATAGAGCCGAAGAAAGGAAGGAGGGAGAGAAGAGGTCACGGAGGAGGAGGAGGAAAGCCCTTCCTTCATTCCTTCACTTACGCTTCCTTCACTGATTCTTTTCTCCTTCCCTGCAAACGCGCTCGCACGGCGGAGACAAAGGGAGAGGGGAAGCACTCCCTGCCTGCCCGATAGGGAGTGCTTTGCTTACAGGCTTCTGCGCCAGGGGGCTACTGGGCATGCGCTGAGGTTTTTGCGCATGTGCAGTTGCTCCTGCGCTCAACTTCAGCTCCAGAGCAACTGCGCCTGCGTGAAAACCTCCGTGCGTGCCCAGAAGCGGCGCGGAGCGCACAAGGCCGGGGTCAAAAGCAGGCAGCTGCAGCACTGTCTGAGGAACATCGGCAGGGCCAGGATGGCACCCCATGCGGCCAGGATGGCGCCCCCTTCCCAGATGGCGCCCTAGGCGGCCGCCTACTTGGCCTATCTTGTAGGACCACCCCTGATTGTACCCAGAAGTCTTCCTTATTTGATGAACACAACATAGATATCCTGGCAGGAATGGCAGAAAGACACACACTTCCCACACAGAACTCCCAGAACCAAGAGAAAATGCTATAAGAGTTTGGTGGGCATTGACCTTCAGTTTGGGAGTTGTAGTTCACCTACATCCAGAGAGCACTGTGGACGCAAACAATGTTGGATCAGGGCCAAACTTGGCATGAATACTCAATATGCGCAAATGTGAACACAGATGGAGTTTGGGGAAAATAGACCTTGACATTTGGGAGTTACAGTTTCTGGGATTTATAGTTAACACACAAACAAAGAGCATCCTGAACTCTTGCAACAATGGAATTGAACCAAACTTGCCATATTGAACTCTCATTACTAACAGAAAGTACTGAAAGGGTTTGCTTGGGAATTGACCTTGAGTTTGGAAGTTGTAGTTCACCTACATCCAGGGAGCACTGTGGACTCAAATAATAATGGATCTGGACCACACTTGGCATGAATACTCAATATGCCCAACTATGAACACAGATGGAGTTTGGGGGAATAGACCTTGACGATTGGGAGTTGTAGTTCACCTACACCCAGAGAGCACAGTGGACTCAAATAATGATGGGCAGGCCTCTTCCTCATGGGGAGGGTGACAGTCCACCCCTTTCCGACCCTCCTTCCGCTCACTTCAGCCTTTCCTCCTCCTCAAATGGTGACCGCTGGGAAGGGGGCGGGTCGCGCGTGATGTCACTTTTCCCTCCTCCCTCCCTCGATTGGAGGCTGGGACACCGGTTGGGAAACACTGTCTTAGGTGACGCGAGAGTGCTATGGTTCCATTTCTTAAAGGGACAGGTGCGCCTTATAGTTTATATATGAATGAAGTTCGAAAATCATTTCCCACTGCACACCTGATGATCTTTCACGGCACACTAGTGTTCCATGGCACACTGGTTGAAAACCACTGTTCTAAAGAATGCCACGGCTCAGAACTATTGGCCTTTGTTCCGAGGTCCCTCTCCATCTCGGAACCAGAAGCTTGGGAACCATTCGAAGAGAAACAAACGCAGGCACAAGGCCATGACACCTTCAGTCCCCAGGTACGAGGATACCTTGAGAGGCCTCACCAGCAGACCTGGAGCCACGATGTCACCGGGGTCCTCCTGAGTCCCTCACGTAACCCGGAAACTGCAGGCTACATGCATTGTTTCAGAGTAAGAATGCTGGCCACCACGTTGGATTCTCTCCTCTTCCTCCTCTTATGCCTCATCACGGTGCAAATTCCGAACAAGATCCAAGGTAAGCACCTTCATAATAATAATAATAATAATAATAATAATAATAATAATAGACTTTATTTATATTCCGCTCTTCTCACCCCAAAGGGGACTCAGACCGGATTATAGGTACACATACTTAGCAGGCAATCCCTGCCGTTTCCACATAAACACATACTGACGAACAGAGGCAAACTCCGACCACCAGGGGGAGCTGGCGCACTCCTCATACACACATACAGACGAACAGAGGCAAACTCTGGCCACCAGGGGGAGCTGGCGCACTCCTCATACACACATATAGACGAACAGAGGCAAACTCTGGCCACCAGGGGGAGCTGGCGCACTCTTCATACACACATATAGACGAACAGCGGCAAACTCTGGCCACCAGGGGGAGCTGGCACACTCCTCATACACACATATAGACGAACAGAGGCAAGCTCTGGCCACCAGGGGGAGCTGGCGCACTCCTCATATACACATACAGATGAACAGAGGCAAACTCTGGCCACCAGGGGGAGCTGGCGCACTCCTCATACACACATATAGACGAACAGAGGCAAACTCTGGCCACCAGGGGGAGCTGGCACACTCTTCATACACACATATAGACGAACAGAGACGAACTCTGGCCACCAGGGGGAGCTGGCGCACTCCTCATATACACATACAGACGAACAGAGACAAACTCTGGCCACCAGGGGGAGATGACGCACTCCTCATACACACATACAGACGAACAGAGGCAAACTCTGGCCACCGGGGGGAGCTGGCGCACTCCTCATACACACATAAAAACGAACAGAGGCAAACTCTTGGCTACCAAGGGGAACTGGTGCACTCCTCATACACACATACAGACGAACAGAGGCAAACTCTGGCTACCAGGGGGAGCTGACGCACTCCTCATACACACATACAAATGAACAGAGGCAAACTCTGGCCACCGGGGGAGCTGACGCACTCCTCATACACACATATAGACGAATGGAGGCAAACTCTGGTCACCAGGGGGAGCTGACGCACTCCTCATACACACATATAGACGAACAGAGGCAAACTCTGGCCACCAGGGGGAGCTGACGCACTCCTCATACACACATACAGACGAACAGAGGCAAACTCTGGCCACCGGGGGGAGCTGGCGCACTCCTCATACACACATAAAAACGAACAGAGGCAAACTCTTGGCTACCAAGGGGAACTGGTGCACTCCTCATACACACATACAGACGAACAGAGGCAAACTCTGGCTACCAGGGGGAGCTGACGCACTCCTCATACACACATACAAATGAACAGAGGCAAACTCTGGCCACCGGGGGAGCTGACGCACTCCTCATACACACATATAGACGAATGGAGGCAAACTCTGGTCACCAGGGGGAGCTGGCGCACTCCTCATACACACATATAGACGAACAGAGGCAAACTCTGGCCACCAGGGGGAGCTGGCGCACTCTTCATACACACATATAGACGAACAGAGGCAAGCTCTGGCCACCAGGGGGAGCTGGCGCACTCCTCATATACACATACAGATGAACAGAGGCAAACTCTGGCCACCAGGGGGAGCTGGCGCACTCCTCATACACACATATAGACGAACAGAGGCAAACTCTGGCCACCAGGGGGAGCTGGCACACTCTTCATACACACATATAGACGAACAGAGACGAACTCTGGCCACCAGGGGGAGCTGGCGCACTCCTCATATACACATACAGACGAACAGAGACAAACTCTGGCCACCAGGGGGAGATGACGCACTCCCTCTACACACACATACAGACGAACAGAGGCAAACTCTGGCCACCGGGAGCTGGCGCACTCCTCATACACACATAAAAACGAACAGAGGCAAACTCTTGGCTACCAAGGGAACTGGTGCACTCCTCATACACACATACAGACGAACAGAGGCAAACTCTGGCTACCAGGGAGCTGACGCACTCCTCATACACCCATACAAATGAACAGAGGCAAACTCTGGCCACCGGGGGAGCTGACGCACTCCTCATACACACATATAGACGAATGGAGGCAAACTCTGGCCACCAGGGGGAGCTGACGCACTCCTCATACACACATATAGACGAACAGAGGCAAACTCTGGCCACCAGGGGGAGCTGACGCACTCCTCATACACACATACAGAAGAACAGAGGCAAACTCTGGCCACCGGGGGAGCTGGCACTCCTCATACACACATAAAAACGAACAGAGGCAAACTCTGGCTACCAAGGGGAACTGGTGCACTCCTCATACACACATACAGATGAACGGGGAACTGGTGCACACCTCATACACACATACAGACGAACAGAGGCAAACTCTGGCCACCGGGAGCTGACGACTCCTCATACACACATATAGACGAATGGAGGCAAACTCTGGTCACCAGGGGAGCTGACGCACTCCTCATACATACATATAGACGAACAGAGGCAAACTCTGGCCACCAGGGGGAGCTGGCGCACTCCTCATACACACATACAAACAAACAGAGGCAATCTCTGGCCACCAGGGGGAGCTGATGCACTCCTCATACACACATATAGACGAACCGAGGCAAACTCTGGTCACCAGGGGGAGCTGGCGCACTCCTCATACACACATATAGACAAACAAAGGCAATCTCTGGCCACCAGGGGGAGCTGACGCACTCCTCATACACACATATAGATGAACCGAGGCAAACTCTGGTCACCAGGAGAGCTGACGCACTCCTCATACACACATATAGACAAACACAGGCAATCTCTGGCCACCAGGGGGAGCTGACGCACTCCTCATACACAGATATAGACGAACAGAGGCAAACTCCGGCCACCAGGGGAAGCTGGCGCACTCCTCGTCTCCCAGCATTTCCAGCATTCTCAAAGTGGGCTGTACCACCCCCTGGTGGCCGGTGAGGCGATCCAAGGGGGCGGTGGGAGGCTCGGGATTTTGGGGGGCGGTCAACCCCTTTACGGGGGCGGTGAACAATTGGCCATTTAGGAGGGGTTGTGTGGCCCTCTTATTTGGCCCCGCCCCCTTCGCTTTGACCCCCACATGTAGTGCAGTGCAAAGACCTCCATGTCCTACGGCGGACCCTCCCCGCTACTGTGGAAGAAAACACGGCCCTTCCCAGTGGAGGCAATTCATTCCAAACCCCTTAGTGGGGAGGCTAAATTTAACTGATTTACAAGGCCATAAAGATCTCCAGGAAGCACACTGAGGAATGAAGGAGTGCGACACCTCCCCTGGTGGTCAGATGTTAAATTGCCTCTGTCTTGTGTTGTGTGTCTAAAGGCATTGAATGCTTGCCTGTATATGTTCATTGGGATCCGCCCTGAGTCCCCTACGGGGTGAGAAGGGCGGAATATAAATAAAGTAAATGAAGTCAATAAATCAATAAATTGAGGCAAGTGTGCATGTTGTCATTGCCACAGCTCCCCCTGGTGGCCAGAGGTTAAATTGCCTCCATCTGTCTTGTGTGTTTGTGTGTCTAAATGTAATGTGTACATTGTGATCCGCCCCGAGTCCCCTGCGGGGTGAGAAGGGCGGAATAGAAATGAAGTCAATAAATAAATAAATGGAGGCAAGTGTGCATGTTGTCATTGCTACAGCTCCCCCTGGTGGCCAGGTGTTAAATTGCCCCTGTCTGTCTTGTGTGTTTGTGTGTCCAAATGTAATGTGTACATTGTAATCCGCCCTGAGTCCCCTGCGGGGTGAGAAGGGTGGGATATAAATGAAGTAAGTAAATAAATAAATAAACAAACTGCTACCTCCTTCATGATGCCAATATTTCCGCCCTACTGAATGTGTAGTTGTATTGAAAAGATGGACAGACCTCAGCCTTGTGGCATTTAGTGGTCAACTATTAGCACATTTAAATTATATGAGAGTATATACTTCTGGCTCTCTTTTCGGCTGCTATTCTGCTCATTTTTTGGCAATGCCTAAGAAAACCCTATGGATTTCATGGGGTCGCCGTAAGTTGTCATGTAAGTTTGCATGGAGAGCTGAAAGTATTCAATCCTTACACTCTACTGCAGGGGTCGTGAACCTATGGCTCGCGAGCCATTTATGGCTCTTTTGGTGATTTTTTTTTATGGCTCCCAGGCCCCTCCCTGCCCAAGGAGTTGCCAGAAAGCGGTCCTGGGCCGCGGAAAATACGGTGTGGTGGGCCCGGCATGCCCCGGTACCCGCAGCAAGGGAGGCAGGGAAGACCGGGGCAGGCCAGGCCTGCCATGCGGCGTTTTCCGTGGCCCAAGGTCGCTTTCCGGCATCTCCTTGGGCGGGGCAAGGCCGGATGCCAGGCTGCAGGCCCCGCACCGCCCAAGGAGTTGCCGGAAAGTGGTCCGGGGCTGCGCAAAATGGCATGTGGCGAGCCCGGCCTGCCCCAGTACCCGCTGCAAGGGAGGCAGGAGGACCGGGGCAGGCTGGACCTGCCATGCGCCGTTTTCCGCAGCCCAAGGCCACTTTCCAGCAACTCCCTTGGGTGGGGCAAGGCCTGATGCCGGGCTGCAGGCCCGGCTCCACCAAGGAGTTGCCAGAAAGCGGTCCTTTGCCGCGGAAAATGCAGTGTGGTGGGCCCGGCATGCCCGGGGCAAGGCCGGATGCCAGGCTGCAGGCCCCGCTCCACCCAAGGAGTTGCCAGAAAGCGGTCCTTTGCCGCGGAAAATGCAGTGTGGTGGGCCCGGCATGCCCCGGTACCCGCAGCAAGGGAGGCAGGGAGGACCGGGCAGGCTGGCCCTGCCATGCGCCGTTTCCGCAGCCCAAGGCCACTTTCCAGCAACTCCTTGGGTGGGGCAAGGCCTGATGCTGGGCTGCAGGCCCCGCTCCACCCAAGGAGTTGCCAGAAAGCGGTCCTTTGCCGCGGAAAATGCGGTGTGGTGGGCCCGGCATGCCCGGTACCCACAGCAAGGGAGGCAGGGAGGACCGGGGCAGGGCAGGCCTGCCATGCGGCGTTTTCCGTGGGCCAAGGTCGCTTTCGGCAACTCCTGGGCAGGGCAAGGCCGGATGCCGGGCTGCAGGCCCGGCTCGCCCCAAGGAGTTGCCGGAAAGTGGTCGGGGCTGCGGAAAATGGCTTGTGGCGTGCCCGGCCTGCCCCAGTACCCGCAGCAAGGGAGGCAGGGAGGACAGGGGCAGGCTGGACCTGCCATGCGCTGTTTTCCGCAGCCCAAGGCCACTTTCCAGCAACTCCTTGGGTGGGGCAAGGCCTGATGCCGGGCTGCAGGCCCCGCTCCACCCAAGGAGTTGCCAGAAAGCGGTCCTTTGCCGCGGAAAATGCGGTGTGGTGGGCCGGCATGCCCGGTACCCGCAGCAAGGGAGGCAGGGAGGACCGGGGCAGGCTGGACCTGCCATGCGCCGTTTTCCGCAGCCCAAGGCCACTTTCCAGCAACTCCTTGGGTGGGGCAAGGCCTGATGCTGGGCTGCAGGCCCCGCTCCACCCAAGGAGTTGCCAGAAAGCGGTCCTGGGCCGCGGAAAAAGCGGTGTGGTGGGCCCGGCCTGCCCGGTACCCGCAGCAAGGGAGGCAGGGAGGACCGGGGCAGACCAGGCCTGCCATGCGGCACTTTCCGTGGCCCAGGGCCACTTTCCGGCAACTGCTTGGGCGGGGAGAGGCCGGATGCCGGGCTGCAGGCCCCGCTCCGCCCAAGGAGTTGCCGGAAAGTGGTCCGGGGCTGCGGAAAATGGCATGTGGCGAGCCCGGCCTGCCCCAGTACCCAGCAAGGGAGGCAGGGAGGACCGGGGCAGGCCAGGCCCGCCACACAGTGTTTTCCGTGGCCCAGTGCCGCTTTCCGGCAACTCCTTGGGCGGGGCAAGGCCGGATGCTGGGCTGCAGGCCCCGCTCCACCCAAGGAGTTGCCGGACAGCAGTCCTGGGCCACGGAAAACTCCATGTGGTGAGCCCGGCCTGCCCTGGTACCTGTAGCAAGGGAGGCAGGGAGGACTGGGGCAGGCCAGGCCTGCCATACGCTGTTTTCCGCGTTCCAAGGCCGCTTCATGGCAACTCCTTGGGTGGGGCGGGGCCGGATGCCGGGCTGCAGGCACCGCCCCGCCCAAGGTGTTCCCAGAGCGGCCCTGGGCCATGGAAAACGCCGTGTGGTGAGCCCGGCCTGCCCTGGTACCCGTAGCAAGGGAAGCGGGAAGGACCGGGGCAGGGCAGGCATGCCACATGGCGTTTTCCATGGCCCAAGGTCGCTTTCTGTCAACTCCTTGGGCGAGGCGGGGCCGGATGCCGGGCCATAGGCCCCGCCTTGCCTAAGTAGTTGCCGGAAAGTGGTCATGGGCGGTGGAAAATGACCGGAAAATGGCCGGAAGCCAAGCCAGGGCCAGCGGCAAGAAAGGGGGCAGGGGCGGTCTAAGGTAATTTTATATGGTAAGCCAACATTATTTTGGCGCCCCTCCAACATTATTTTGGCGCCCCCCAACATTATTTTGGCGCCCCCCCATGTAAAACAAATATACAATTATAACATCACAATACCATTAGTAGTATTATATTGTATCAATGTATATACGATATATTATAGTACATACTCATACTATATCATAATTATATTATACTACACTACAATATAATTATAATATATTGACATTATAATATAATATAACATTCTATTATATTATTATTATTATAAAATAATAAATAAAATTATTTATTTAAATAAAATTATCCTCTACGAAATATTTTCATTACTCCTATAAAACTCAAATAACCCAAAATAAAGTAAAATAAAATATTATATATTACTATTTGCCTGCGCAGTTGCACCTGTCTCCTTGATGCTCCTGGCCAGCGCGGGGGGAGGTGGGGCGGGTGTGGTAGGGTTCGCACGTGATTGGGCCTGGCGAGGAGTTTGCCTCAGCGGCGCGGCTACTTCCGGTGGCGGTGGTCAGGAGGCAATACGTCGCCAATACCCCTTTGGCTCCCCTCCCCCCCTCCCTGTGTCTCCGCTCCCTGCCGGCCCCATTGGGTCACCGTTTTCGGCTGCAGGGCGGGAGACAAGGAGGGAGCACTCCCTGCCTGCCCGATAGGGAGTGCTTTGCTTACAGGCTTCTGCGCACAGGTACTACTGGGCATGCGGAGGTTTTTCGTGACATGTGCAGTTGCTCCTGCGCTCAACTTTAGCTCCGGAGCAACTGCACCTGCATGAAAACCTCTGCACATGCACAGAAGCGGTGTCAGAGCACACAAGGCCAGGGCCCAAAAGCAGGCAGCCGCGGCGCTACCTGAGGAACAATATTTCCAAATATTTTGCTTTTATAGCTCTCTGGAAGCCCTTCTCAGTTGATAGATGTGCCCTTGTCACCCTCACTCCCTTAGATCCTTATAAGTCAACAAGATGAGCTCACGTCAGATTTCTATTGCCGTTGCCTACCGGGCTACAGAGGAGATGGGGTGCAAATCTGCCAAGGTGAGTGGGATATGTTAGTTTGAAATTTAGTATTGATTGTTTGTTTTAAAGCTTGCCATTTGCTATGTGCCTACGATGTGCTATGAGTGTGCAGAGAGCTGTCCAGCATTCATTGAGTTAATGACCAAAGAGCTACTATGTGTTCCTAGAAAGTATTGCAATGATGTATTCCTGTTTCCTGATTAATGAGACCAGACTTCGGTTTAAAATTATTCTAAAGTACTTACAAAACTAAAGTTCTGGTGGTGAACACTAGGTGGTGCTGGTGCTTTGCTTCTACAGTGTTGCTAAAGTTCTGGTGGTGAACACCAGTTCTTTAGGATCATTGTCGAAGCAAAGCACCAGCGCCACCTAGTGTTCACCACCAGAACTTTATCAACACTGTAGAAGCAAAGCACCAGCACCACCTAGTGTTCACCACCAGAACTTTAGCAACATTGTAGAAGCAAAGCACCAGTGCCACCTAGTGTTCACCACCAGAACTTTAGCAACACTGTAGAAGCAAAGCACCAGCACCACCTAGTGTTCACCACCAGAACTTTAGCAACACTGTAGAAGCAAAGCACCAGCACCACCTAGTGTTCACCACCAGAACTTTAGCAACATTGTAGAAGCAAAGCACCAGCGCCACCTAGTGTTCACCACCAGAACTTTAGCAACACTGTAGAAGCAAAGCACCAGCCCCACCTAGTGTTCACCACCAGAACTTTAGCAACACTGTAGAAGCAAAGCACCAGTGCCACCTAGTGTTCACCACCAGAACTTTAGCAACACTGTAGAAGCAAAGCACCAGCCCCACCTAGTGTTCACCACCAGAACTTTAGCAACACTGTAGAAGCAAAGCACCAGCGCCACCTAGTGTTCACCACCAGAACTTTAGCAACACTGTAGAAGCAAAGCACCAGCACCACCTAGTGTTCACCACCAGAACTTTAGCAACACTGTAGAAGCAAAGCACCAGCGCCACCTAGTGTTCACCACCAGAACTTTAGCAACACTGTAGAAGCAAAGCACCAGCGCCACCTAGTGTTTCCCACCAGAACTTTAGCAACACTGTAGAAGCAAAGCACCAGCGCCCACCTAGTGTTCACCACCAGAACTGTAGCAACACTGTAGAAGCAAAGCACCAGCGCCCACCTAGTGTTCACCACCAGAACTTTAGCAACAGTGTAGAAGCAAAGCACCACCGCCACCTAGTGTTTGCCACCAGAACTGTAGCAACACTGTAGAAGCAAAGCACCAGCGCCACCTAGTGTTCACCACCAGAACTTTAGCAACACTGTAGAAGCAAAGCACCAGCGCCACCTAGTGTTCACCACCAGAACTTTAGCAACACTGTAGAAGCAAAGCACCAGCGCCACCTAGTGTTCACCACCAGAACTTTAGCAACACTGTAGAAGCAAAGCACCAGCGCCACCTAGTGTTCACCACCAGAACTTTAGCAACACTGTAGAAGCAAAGCACCAGCGCCACCTAGTGTTCACCACCAGAACTTTAGTAACACTGTAGAAGCAAAGCACCAGCGCCACCTAGTGTTCACCACCAGAACTTTAGCAACACTGTAGAAGCAAAGCACCAGCACCACCTAGTGTTCACCACCAGAACTTTAGCAACACTGTAGAAGCAAAGCACCAGCACCACCTAGTGTTCACCACCAGAACTTTAGCAACATTGTATTTTTAAGCACCAGAACCAATTAGTGTTCACCACCAGAACTTTAGCAAACTGAAATTTTGAAAGTTTCTAGTGTTCACCACCAGAACTTTAGCAACACTGTAGAAGCAAAGCACCAGCGCCACCTAGTGTTCACCACCAGAACTTTAGCAACACTGTAGAAGCAAAGCACCAGCGCCACCTAGTGTTCACCACCAGAACTTTAGCAACACTGTAGAAGCAAAGCACCAGCGCCACCTAGTGTTCACCACCAGAACTTTAGCAACACGGTAGAAGCAAAGCACCAGCGCCACCTAGTGTTCACCACCAGAACTTTAGCAACACTGTAGAAGCAAAGCACCAGCGCCACCTAGTGTTCACCACCAGAACTTTAGCAACACTGTAGAAGCAAAGCACCAGCACCACCTAGTGTTCACCACCAGAACTTTAGCAACACTGTAGAAGCAAAGCACCAGCGCCACCTAGTGTTCACCACCAGGACTTTAGCAACACTGGAGAAGCAAAGCACCAGCGCCACCTAGTGTTCACCACCAGAACTTTAGCAACACTGTAGAAGCAAAGCACCAGCACCACCTAGTGTTCACCACCAGAACTTTAGCAACACTGTAGAAGCAAAGCACCAGCGCCACCTAGTGTTCACCACCAGAACTTTAGCAACACTGTAGAAGCAAAGCACCAGCGCCACCTAGTGTTCACCACCAGAACTTTAGCAACACTGTAGAAGCAAAGCACCAGCACCACCTAGTGTTCACCACCAGAACTTTAGCAACACGGTAGAAGCAAAGCACCAGCGCCACCTAGTGTTCACCACCAGAACTTTAGCAACACTGTAGAAGCAAAGCACCAGCACCACCTAGTGTTCACCACCAGAACTTTAGCAACACTGTAGAAGCAAAGCACCAGCGCCACCTAGTGTTCACCACCAGAACTTTAGCAACACTGTAGAAGCAAAGCACCAGCACCACCTAGTGTTCACCACCAGAACTTTAGCAACACTGTAGAAGCAAAGCACCAGCGCCACCTAGTGTTCACCACCAGAACTTTAGCAACACTGTAGAAGCAAAGCACCAGCGCCACCTAGTGTTCACCACCAGAACTTTAGCAACACGGTAGAAGCAAAGCACCAGCGCCACCTAGTGTTCACCACCAGAACTTTAGCAACACGGTAGAAGCAAAGCACCAGCGCCACCTAGTGTTCACCACCAGAACTTTAGCAACACTGTAGAAGCAAAGCACCAGCGCCACCTAGTGTTCACCACCAGAACTTTAGCAACACTGTAGAAGCAAAGCACCAGCGCCACCTAGTGTTCACCACCAGAACTTTAGCAACACTGTAGAAGCAAAGCACCAGCGCCACCTAGTGTTCACCACCAGAACTTTAGCAACACTGTAGAAGCAAAGCACCAGCGCCACCTAGTGTTCACCACCAGAACTTTAGCAACACGGTAGAAGCAAAGCACCAGCGCCACCTAGTGTTCACCACCAGAACTAGCTGGCAGTTTAACCTGGCAGTCCACCAGAAGTTCCCATAAGTAAAAATTCCTTCAGAAAAGAACGTTGGAACTGCCTTTGTTGCCTTTGTAGACCCTGTCTTCCGTGTCACCACTTCCAATGCATCTGCTTGTGACGGCTTGGGAGTTCAAGTGTGTCTTCTCACCGTAACAGAACCGAACGTCACCTTCAATGTCTCTGTGTCCACCTCCGGCAATGTCCGCTCGTACATTGTGCAGTGGTACAAATTCTACTCTGGCCAAAGCCCACAGTTCAACAGGTATGTTGGCAAGCCCCTTTCGTTGGCCAAATATGACCCTCAATCTAAGTAGGAGTGGATGTATACCTTTTAGTGCTTGACTCACATTTTTGTAATTCATTTCCTGTGTCCACTGCCTTGCAGTTATCGGAGAAGGTTGGGCGACACCTTGATGGTGGCTATGGGCCATTATGGCCAGGTCCTGACCCTGCTTTCCATCAAGGAGGACGACTTCTACCCAAACCTTTTCTGGGCGGAAGTGAGGCTGCACCCGCCATCGCCAAACCGGCCAAAGCCGAGGTGTACGATCTGACGGTCTTTGAAACCTTAAATCCGTCTAGCTTGAGATACTACTTCGTGCTGGACAGCAGACCTATAGGTAAGTCTGCTCAACTTGGGATTCACCACGTGCTTGACAGATTGTGGACCTTATTTTGACTCAACAAGTTGAGGGGAAAGTATCGAGATCCCTTCCAGTCCGGCTTCCATACTGGGCACGGGACGGAGACTGTGTTGGTATCCATTACAGACCAGCTTCGTTGCCAGCTTGATCAAGACGGATCGGCACTGCTTGTGTTATTGGATCTCACGGCAGCGTTTGATACAGTCGATTACGATCTTTTGACTCACCGCCTTGCCATGACTGGAGTGAGGGGGACGGCTCTTAAATGGTTGTCCTCTTTCCTTCACGATCAAGGGCAGAGACTAATGAGGGGTGAGATGGTGTCCGAGAGGTCTCCCCTAGACCAGTGTTTCCCAACCTTTTTTGAGCCGCAACACACTTTTAACATTTCAAAATTCCGGGGGCACACCACCAAACAAAATGACACAAAATGACACTCTAACACAGTAATACATGTAGTTAATATGTTTTAAAATGTTTTTATAAGTAATGCTGTGTCCAATACATCTAAGGTACAAATCATTAATATATAAATGTTGGTTAACAATTAAACCCGAAACTAGTCCCAAAAAATGCCCAAATGTAGAGTACATTATACATACCAATAGTGTTCACAAAAATGGCATAACCCTTCCATCATTGAGATAGGGTGACCGCAATGGTAAGTCATACACGAGTAAAGCGGCTTATATAAGGAAAAGTTCAAATCAGCATCGAATTAAGGCTAATTGGATCATTGAGACCTCGAGGCCATTCACAATCTAACATTACGATCCATTTGTTTTCGATGCGTCTTAATTGAATAGTGGGATCAGTGTAGAGTCGGAGTAATCCTTTCCAAAACACTTAATTTTAAGAAAGCCGCAGTGTGTTTCATTATGTTACAGTGCATATAAAAGGCAGAGTCCGTGGCACCTTGAGAAATTTTTGAACGATGTTCAATAAAACGTGTGCTGACCTCCCACTTCGTTTGGCCCACGTAAATTAAGGGGCAGTCACACGTTATAGCGTAAACGACAAGATTTGAAGCGCAGGTGGCAAAATTGCGGATCTTAAATGCTTTATGTTTGGAAGGCATTTTTTGGGACTAATTTCGGGTTTAATTGTTAATGAACATTTATATATTAATGATTGGAAGCCGCATTACTTATTGTTTATGCCTTGACAAAACCCGCAATGGTGAAACGGTTCTTCGGCCTTTCAACCCGCATCTGCGTACCGTCGGCTTGAGTTTCCGAGCCTCCCACACCTTCGAGGGCTTTACTTTCCCCTCCACGTCCACAGTGTCTCCTTATTTCCGGGAAGACCGCCTCATACCACTCCCGTCCGGAGCTTTTGCTACATTTGTGGAACTTTACAAATATCTAGCATTGGCAAGATTTGGAGCCTCATTTTCGTCTGTGGATATAAACATACCTTATTTTGCCTACATTGGATTACACCGTTTGATTACTCCTACAGAACTTATTTTATTGACTGACCACCATTATATTTCAACTACTCTCAGACTACAGTTGGTATGATTTAATATCGTCGTATTCTTTATACGCCTGGCGGTGGCGGGGGTGAGGGGGACAGCCCTCAACTGGCTGTCCTCCTTCCTCCAAAACCGCCTGCAGCGAGTGAAGTGGGGAGGGGTGGTCTCCGAGGGCCCTCTACTTTGCGGGGTCCCTCAGGGGGCCATTCTCTCCCCGCTGTTATTTAACATCTATATGCGACCACTCGCCCAATTGGTGCGGAGTTTTGGGCTGGTGTGCCATCAGTACGCTGACGACACCCAGCTCGTTCTGAGGATGGACCCCGGGGTGGTCTCTGTACCCGATAATTTCCATGTCTGCCTTGAGGCCGTTACTGGATGGCTGCGAGCCAGTAAGTTGAAAGTGAACCCGGCGAAGACGGAGATCTCGTGGCTGGGCTGCCCGGAGGGGGTAGAGACCCAGCTGCCGGGCGCTTGATGGTGCGGCTCTTCGCCCACAACCATCTGTCAAAAGCTTGGGGTCCGGTTGACGCCCCAACTGTCCATAGAGGAGCAGATTGGCTGTGCCTGCAGGACAGCTTTCTTTCATCTGCGTCTGGCAAACGTCTGGCTTCCTTACCTCTCCCGCTGCGACCTAGCCACGGTGATCCAAGCCACGGTCATCTCGAGGCTCGATTACTGTAATGCGCCTACATTGGCCTACCCTTGTCGGTGATCCGGAAACTTAAGCTGGTGCAGAACGCTGCAGCCCGCCTGCTCTCAGGAGCTTTAAGATCTGACCACGTGACCCCACTCTTGCGCGAGCTGCACTGGCTTCCCATTGAATTCCGGGTCACCTTCAAGGTGTTAGTTCTAACTTTTAAGGCCTTGTACGGTTTGGGGCCAGTGTACCTGAGGGAGCGGCTTACCCCTTATGTGCCCAGGAGATCACTGCGCTCAGAGGGGCTCAACTTGTTGGAGGTGCCCAGCATCGGAGACTGCAGACTGGCCACCACACGGCGGAGAGCACTCTCTGCAGCCGCCCACTTTTGTGGAACGGCCTCCCGAGGAGATCCGGGGCCATTCGGGCCCTCCTGCCATTCCGTAGAGCGATAAAAACTTGGCTTTTTAGAATGGCATTTGGCCCTTCGCCAATTGGCCTCTATACTGTTGTCCATGGCTCCGCCTGACATGCCACTATCTAATTTTGGCCTGCCACATGTTTATTGGGGGGCTTTAAATTGTTTTAACCCGTTTTAATGTATTTTTAACTGTATTTTAATGTACCTTCTATGTCTGCTTCACTTTCTGTAAACCGCTCTGGGCTCCAGAGAGAGCGGTATAGCAAGTCGAATTTAATAAATAAATAAATAAAATAAATAAATATATTTATTGTGAATTTACATTACATTTTGCTCGATTGCCTAATTGACAATTTTGTGCTGTTTGTGTACACTCTACACCCTAGAGCAGGGGTGCCCACACTTTTTCATCATGCGAGCTACTATATGAACAATCAAGTTGAAAAGATCACCTGTTGTGCATGTGAGTGTGCGCAGGCACACACGCACGCACGCTCCTACTGCAGGCTTCCGTCCGCGCGGGGCTTCTTTCTTGCCTGCCTATGAAGTCGCCACCGTGCGCGCGCTCCTTGCCTGCGCGCTCTCTCTCTCTTAATGTCTCGTTGCCTTCCTCCTTCTGCGTCAAGGCAAGCCGCCAAGAAGGAAGTCCCCATCCTGTCCTGCTTCCTGCGTGCACAGCAGGCCCCTCCCACACACGCAGCAGGAGGGTATTTATAGGCGCTCCCGCCAGCACTCCGGCCAGATATGGCTTCGGCGGCGGCTCGGAAGGCGCAGGGCTGGAAAGAGGGGCCGCCTGGCTGCTGCCTGGGCCAGTAAACTCAACCGAGAGAGGGACCCACGTGAGGCTGGAGCCTCCCCACGGCAGCCTCCCCCCCCTCCCTTGAGACTTCCTTACCTGGGCAGGAGAAGGAAGAGTGGAAGAGGTGCTTCCACAAAGTGACAGATGCAGCGGGGGGGGCACCCTTCCTTCCTTTCGAGGGTGTCACTCAGAAAGGACGCCCAAGTGGACGGCTGGCAGGAAGGAGGACCCCTCCCACTGGTGGCAGTCCATGCCCACGGGGGAGAGAGAGAGAGAGAGGGGGGGGGGGTGGCTCTTCCTAGCTGGTTCTGAAGAGCCACCCTCTCTCTCTCTCTCTCCCGTGGGCCCTCACTGCCTTTCTCCTTCGAGGGCGAGGGAGGGCGAGGCGGAGAAAGGCGGCGAGGGCACAGGCAGCAGCAGCAAGTGGAGTCTCCATCCTCGCAGCCCCTCCTCCTTGGGTTCAGCCCCAGGAACACGGCAGAGCCCTACCTCCTCGCCCCCAACCAAGGAAAGAAAGCAGCCCCACACAGCTTGCTCGCCCAGGTCTTGGCTTGGAATGGGAGTCCCGAGGGCAGCAACAGGGTTTGCGGTGGGGCTTGCTTGGCTTTGTCCCACTTTGCCTGGCCTCCTTCGCCTCTTTCTCTCTCTCCCTCTCCCCTTCCAGTGCCCGCCTGCCTGCCTGCCAAAAGAATCCAAAAAAGTTCTCCGGATTTCTTTCTTCTCTCCTTGCCTCTCTCTCTCTCTCATACACACACATTACCTCCATCCCTCCCACAGCCTCACATCCTATCCGTGCGTGTGCCTTCGCCTTCTCCCGCCCCCCTCCCCAGCAGCAACCAATGGGCGGTCATGTCACCACACCGTGCGTGGCAAGACGAGCGCCAGGGCCCGCCCCACTAAAGCCTCATTTTGGCAAAAGAAGCCCCCAAGGCGCGGCGGGAGTGCACGCGCACGCATGGCAGGAGCGTGCCATCCAGCTGGTGAGGCCCAAAGATCACCTGGAAGAGGGCTGAAGATCACCTAGGTGCTCCCGATCACCATAATGAGCACCCCTGCCCTAGAGTCTCCTTGCATATTCACTAGCCCTACTCAGTTTGTAATTACATTCTTTTAATTGCCACGGTTAAACACTATGGAATCCTGGGATATGCAGATTTGCAAACCTACAACTCCCAGAAGTCCATGGCATTGGACCATGGCAGTGAAAGCGGTGCCCATCTACACTCGTTCCACCTTGTGCCACCTTCTGACATTACTTTGGGTTGATGTTTTGAAGAGAGCCAGATTCTGATCGGCAAGGGCTTTCTCACTGTAAGTAAATGGAATGGTTTCTCAGTTGCCTTTTCTCTTTTCCGCGCTAGAGTTGGGCGAGTTTTTTGGAAGGAGCGCTGTTGCCATTTACTTGCCCCAGTACCTCCAGCTACCACCTTCCAGCTTTGTCCAGTGGACCAAGGAGCCGCGACCGATGGGACTGCTGGCCAGCCCTCCGGTGATCCTGGCCGACACCACAGAAGAGATTAAGATTGAAAGAATAACGTATGCTTGCTACTCTTCCTATAGAAAGAAAAGTGTTTGCTGACTTCCCACTTCTGTAACCACCTTTTATTCTAGGGGTTGATGTAACGATAAGAGGGTTTAATCAGGGGAGATGTCTTTGATACAACCCCAATAATCAAAACTGCTGCCACTAAACTAAAATGATTTCTTCTTAAAATAAGGTATGCTGCCACCTTTGGACTCTGGTTTGCTGTAGGAACTGGTTTAAGTTCTTTTTGACTGAAGCACACGTGAGGCAGTTGTTTGAATTAACAAACAATAAAGTTTATTTGAGAGAACTTTCAAAAATAGCTTAATGGTTTCAAGATATTTTGGTTTCAAGCTTAATGGTTTCAAGATATTTTGGTTTCAAGCCTAATGGTTTCGAGATAGTTTGGCATGAACACGTGTGGTTACTTCAAACCACTGATTCTCAAAGTGGGCGGTACCACCCCTTGGTGGGCGGTGAGGCGATCCAAGGGGGCGGTTGGAGGCTCAGGGGATTTTGGGGGCCGGTTAACCCCTTTAAGGGGGCGGTGAACGGATTGGCCATTTAGGAGGGGTCGCGCGGCCCTCTTCTTTGGCCCCGCTCTTCGCTTTGCTCCCCCACACACACAGTGCAGTGTGAAGGCTGCAGTGCAAAGTCCTCCGTGTCCTCCAGTGGAGCCTCCCCGCCACTGCGGAAGAAAGCGCGGCCTTCCCCGGCGGAGGTAATTCATTCCAAACCCCTCCAGTATTTTCTATGGGTCATGGGGGTTCTGTGTGCCAAGTT
Source organism: Anolis apletophallus (assembly GCA_030556195.1). NCBI lineage: Eukaryota > Metazoa > Chordata > Lepidosauria > Squamata > Anolidae > Anolis > Anolis apletophallus. Next base: position 25,388,812 of record JARBWK010000017.1, on the reverse strand, counting down.
TGGCTCTATTCCATTTTTGGTGGAATTCAAAATGCTCTTTGATTGTAGGTAAACCATAAATCCCGGTAACTACAACTCCCAAATGAGAAGGGCTATTTTCTCAAAACACCACCAGTGTTCAAATTTGGGCATATTGAGTATTCGTGCCAAGTTTGGTCCAGATCCATAGTTGTTTGGGTTCTCCGTTCTCTCCAGATGTACGTGAACTACATCTCCCTTCAATCACTGCCAATTCCTCCCAAACCCCTCCAGTATTTCCTGTTGGTCATGTAGGTTCTCTGTGCCAAGCTTGGTCTAGTTCTGTAATTTGTGGGGGTCTCAGTGGTCTGTGGAAGTCAGAGCTGAATCGATTGAAGGTACTGCAAATCCCATCATCCGTTGTCCATACTCCCCTCTAGTTCTTGCTCGAATGTAGTGAACCCCTCAATCTATTGTCAGATTTCAAAATGCCTACTCTTGAGAGCATTTTTTTCTTTTACCAAGTTAGGCTCCACCCCTTCTCTACCAGCCAATCCTACTCCCCTCATTTCCCTCCAGGCCGCACTTAGCCACGCCCCCTATTGGAAATGGGAGCCTTTACTAACTTAACTAAGGGTGTAAACCAGTGTCTCTCAACCTTCCTAATGCTGTAATTCCTTAATAGGGTTCCTCACCTCCGCCCCCTTCTCTACCAGCCAATCCTACTCCCCTCATTTCCCTCCAGGCCACACTTAGCCACGCCCCCTATTGGAAATGGGAACCTAAAATGGATGCCTCCATTACATCCATTTTAAAATGGCTGCCGAGATTTTGGGCCTGGCTTTTCAGGCTTCTCCCAGCCCTCCAGGTAGGGGTTTACTACATTCGAGCAACAACTAGAGGGGATTTTGGCCCACCAGAAGGTACACAACAACAACAACAACAACAATACACTTTATTTATATTCCACTCTTCTCACCCCGAAGTGGACTCAGAGCAGATTACAGGTACACATACTTAGCAGACAATCCCTGCCGTTTCCACATAACACACATATAGACGAACAGAGGCAAACTCTGGCCACCAGGGGAAGCTGGCGCACAGCTCATACACACATATAGATGAACAGAGGCAAACTCTGGCCACCAGGGGAAGCTGGCACACTGCTCATACACACACATAGACGAACAGAGGCAAACTCTGGCCACCAGGGGGAGCTGGCGCACTGCTCATACACACATATAGATGAACAGAGGCAAACTCTGGCCACCAGGGGGAGCTGGCGCACTGCTCATACACACATATAGATGAACAGAGGCAAACTCTGGCCACCAGGGGGAGCTGGCGCACTGCTCATACACACATATAGATGAACAGAGGCAAACTCTGTCCACCAGGGGGAGCTGGCGCACTCCTCATACACACATATAGACGAACAGAGGCAAACTCTGGCCACCAGGGGAAGCTGGCGCACTCCTCATTCACACATATAGATGAACAGAGGCAAACTCCGGCCACCAGGGGGATCTGGCGCACTGCTCACACACACTTATAGATGAACAGAGGCAAACTCTGGCCACCAGGGGGAGCTGGCGCACTGCTCATACACACATATAGATGAACAGAGGCAAACTCTGGCTACCAGGGAGAGCTGGCGCACTCCTCATACACACATATAGACGAAAAGAGGCAAACTCTGGCCACCAGGGGAAGCTGGCGCACTCCTCATTCACACATATAGACGAACAGAGGCAAACTCTGGCCACCAGGGGGAGCTGGCGCACTGCTCATACACACATATAGATGAACAGAGGCAAACTCTGGCCACCAGGGGAGCTGGCGCACTGCTCATACACACATATAGATGAACAGAGGCAAACTCTGGCCACCAGGGGGAGCTGCGCACTGCTCATACACACATATAGATGAACAGAGGCAAACTCTGGCCACCAGGGGGAGCTGGCGCACTCCTCATTCACACATATAGACGAACAGAGGCAAACTCTGGCCACCAGGGGGAGCTGGCGCACTGCTCATACACACATATAGATGAACAGAGGCAAACTCTGGCCACCAGGGGGAGCTGGCGCACTGCTCATACACACATATAGATGAACAGAGGCAAACTCTGGCCACCAGGGGGAGCTGGCGCACTGCTCATACACACATATAGATGAACAGAGGCAAACTCTGGCCACCAGGGGGAGCTGGCGCACTGCTCATACACACATATAGATGAACAGAGGCAAACTCTGGCCACCAGGGGGAGCTGGCGCACTGCTCATACACACTTCTAGATGAACAGAGGCAAACTCTGGCCACCAGGGGGAGCTGGCGCACTGCTCATACACACATATAGATGAACAGAGGCAAACTCTGGCCACCAGGGGGAGCTGGCGCACTCCTCATACACACATATAGACGGACAGAGGCAAACTCTGGCCACCAGGGGAAGCTGGCGCACTCCTCATTCACACATATAGACGAACAGAGGCAAACTCCGGCCACCAGGGGGATCTGGCGCACTGCTCACACACACTTATAGATGAACAGAGGCAACCTCTGGCCACCAGGGGGAGCTGGCGCACTGCTCATACACACATATAGATGAACAGAGGCAAACTCTGGCCACCAGGGAGAGCTGGCGTACTCCTCATACACACATATAGACGAACAGAGGCAAACTCTGGCCACCAGGGGAAGCTGGCGCACTTCTCATTCACACATATAGACGAACAGAGGCAAACTCCGGCCACCAGGGGGAGCTGGCGCACTCCCCAACTCTCAGCGTTCCCAGCGTCCCTTGTTGTTCCTTCCGCATTCCTCAGCATTCCTGGAGTTCTTTAATGGCCTCTTAATTCAGTCAAAATTTGCCTCCCCACTTAATGTGGTACCTTTTTCTCCTACTTGACAGATGCAACTGTCTTTCGGGCTGCAAAGGTCGACAGCAGGCTACACTTAAAGGTCGAGCACCCACCTCGACCCAGGCAGGCCTCGACCTTATATCCTACTGGTCAGAGAGATCGTATGCAGCTGACACTTAGCCAGCTGCGTCACATTCCCGGTGCTTAATAGACACCCATGAAAGCATTACGTCTCTCATGAATTTTCTCCCCAACTTTCCAACATTCCACATTCTGTACTAACTTAAGTAAGGGGGTAAACCAGTGTTTCTCAACCTTGCTAATGCCACAACCCCTTAACACAGTTCCTCGTGTGACCCCCAACCATAAAGTTATTTTCATTGATACTTCATAATTGTAATTTTGCTACTGTTATGAATCATAATGTAAATATCTGATATGCAGGATGTATTTTCATTCACTGGACCCAATTTGGCAGAAATACCCGATATGCCCAAATTTGAATACCGGTGGGGTGGGGGGATGGGGGCATTGATTTTGTTATTTGGGAGTTGTAGTTGCTGGGATTTATAGTTCACCTACAATCAAAGGGGATGTGACGGTAGTATCTATTTTAGGTTCGCATTTCCAATAGGGGCGGCCTGGAGGGAAATGAGGGGAGTTGGATTGGCTGGTAGAGAAGGGGCGGAGCCTAACTTGGTAAAACCTAGATATTTAGGCAGGCCATTGAGTCTCAAATCAAATCTGTTTCAAATCTGTTTTAAATTGGTTGTTTTGTTCAGTAACACTGGGAGTCGAGTGGATGCTTTGCTTTTAGGGGTCTCCACAATTGGCTCATTTTCACCTCTCTTTCCCTTTTCCCAGGGATCATGATTTCGGCTACATCCGAGCGCTGGTTTACGATTTCAGCCCCGACGTTCCTGGACGAGTGTTGGTAGCTCAGAGGCTCTTTCTTGTGAAGAAAGGTAATAGATCTCTCTTTTTCAAAAATCCCTTGTAGACATAATTTAATACAGTCAGCCTTCCTATTGGAAATGGGAGCCTCTACTAACTTTAAGGGTGTAAACAGTGTCTCTCAACCTTCCTAATGCTGTGATTCCTTAATAGGGTTCCTCACCTCCGCCCCCTTCTCTACCAGCCAATCCTACTCCCCCTCATTTCCTCCAGGCCACACTTAGCCACGCCCCCTATTGGAAATGGGAGCCTCTACTAACTTAACTAAGGGGGTAAACCAGTGTCTCTCAACCTTCGTAATGCTGTGATTCCTTAATAGGGTTCCTAATGTCCGCCCCCTTCTCTACCAGCCAATCCTACTCCCCTCATTTCCCTCCAGGCCACACTTAGCCACGCCCCCTATTGGAAATGGGAGCCTCTACTAACTTTAAGGGTGTAAACCAGTGTCTCTCAACCTTCTTAATGCTGTGATTCCTTAATAGGGTTCCTCACCTCCGCCCCCTTCTCTACCAGCCAATCCTACTCCCCTCATTTCCCTCCAGGCCGCACTTAGCCACGCCCCCTATTGGAAATGGGAGCCTCTACTAACTTAACTAAGGGTGTAAACCAGTGTCTCTCAACCTTCCTAATGCTGTGATTCCTTAATAGGGTTCCTCACCTCCGCCCCCTTCTCTACCAGCCAATCCTACTCCCCTCATTTCCCTCCAGGCCGCACTTAGCCACGCCCCCTATTGGAAATGGGAGCTTCTACTAACTTAACTAAGGGTGTAAACTAGTGCCTCTCAACCTTCCTAATGCTGTGATTCCTTAATAGGGTTCCTCACCTCTGCCCCCTTCTCTACCAGCCAATCCTACTCCCCTCATTTCCCTCCAGGCCGCACTTAGCCACGCCCCCTATTGGAAATGGGAGCCTTTACTAACTTAACTAAGGATGTAAACCAGTGTCTCTCAACCTTCCTAATGCTGTGATTCCTTAATAGGGCTCCTCCCCTCCGCTCCCTTCTCTACCAGCCAATCCTACTCCCCTCATTTCCCTCCAGGCCGCATTTAGCCATGCCCCCTATTGGAAATTGGAGCCTCTACTAACTTAACTAAGGGTGTAAACCAGTGTCTCTACCTTCCTAATGCTGTGATTCCTTAATAGGGTTCCTCACCTCCGCCCCCTTCTCTACCAGCCAATCCTACTCCCCTCATTTCCCTCCAGGCCGCACTTAGCCACGCCTCCTATTGGAAATGGGAGCCTCTAGTAACTTAACTAAGGGTGTAAACCAGTGTTTCTCAACCTTCCTAATGCTGTGATTCCATGCGCGGCATCCAGGAACATGGCGGAGGAGGAAGAGGCGCCCTCCTGCTGCGCACGCATGCTCCGGGGCAGGGCTTCCCTCCACCTCGTTATACTCCTCGTGCCCTGGGGGCGGAGGGAAGCCCTGCCCCCAGGGCCCCTGGCGCCAGGTGGGCATGCGCGCGCGGCAGGAGGGCGCCGTGTCCCTGGGTGCCCAAGGAAGGAGGGCGGGGTGGGGATGACGCGGAGGGAAGCCCCGCCCCCGGGGCCGCTGCCACACATGCGCAGCAGCGCCCCGGGGGCGTGGCTTCCCAAGTGTGGCCTAGGGCGCCAAAATCAGTTAATCTGGGCTTGGCTCCGAGTCCCCTTTGGGGAGATGCATGCAGGTTATAAATGAAGTATTATTATTATTATTTTGTGTTGTCTTATTTCCTACCAGATATCAGCAGAATGTGCGATGGGAATCACAATGACGCCAACTGTTACTGCAAGCCAGGATTTGAGGGGAACGGTGTACAATGTGTCGGTAAATCATTGTGAGCTTTGCTTCTTGATGCCTTTGCTATATTAGAGCTGAGTACAAAGCCGATTGTTGGTACTTGGAACGCCACAACAGAGAGACATTGGGCAACATATGTGAATAGAGTGAACAAACTATTGCTGTTTCTTGAGTGTGAGGCTCAAGTGATTTGCCTTCCGGCGTAGTTTGAGTGCTGGACTACAACTCTCAAAAGCAGGATGCAAATACTCACACCGCCATCATAACTCATTGGGTGGCTTTCGGCAAGTCACACTCTCACAGCTTCAGAGGCAGGCGAGGGCAACCCCATCTGAACCATTCTGGCCAAAAAAATATGTGGCAACAGTGCCACCACTGGCCAGAGTGCGGTATTGCAGCTATCCATCTGACAATCTATATATATATAAAGAGTGCTGTCGTGCTAAGTAGCTTATAGACAGCAAAACCGCTGAACCCACAAACACCAAACCAGGCCACAAACCCTACCACGGAATGAGGTATGTTTACCACCAAAAAAAGCCCCCAAAATTTAAAACAAAATGGGAAAAAAACCCAAAACCAACGGGATTACAACTCCCATTATCCCCCTGCCATCCCGGGAAGCGATCCGGGCCTGCAGTGGGAGTAGTCGGTGACCTCATCTTCCAGGTCGCCAGGGTGAGCAGCCGCCTCAGGTTGCTGACTGCTCCCGCTGTAGGCCCGGATCGCCTCCCGGGATGGCAGGGGGATCACTGAAGGGAGGAGGGACGCCGGTGCGAGCGCGGCGGCGGCGGGGGAAGCCGCGTGAATCGCCCTAGGGGCGGGACTTCTAGCGGCGCCTTCTCCTTCTCGCCGGCCCCACCCCCCGCAAGAGGCCCTGCCCCCCGGGGGGCGGCATTTAGACAGGCGGCCTTGGGCGGCACAGTCCGCTAATCCGGGCCTGGTTTCAGAGTTACGGCTATTATTGTTCATCATTCCTGGGCTCTGCCCCATGGAGGTATTACTCCCTTGCGCAGGCTTTGGTGACACCTGCACCGACTGGTGCCAGGCCCAGTAGCGTGGGGGGACTGGAGGTATACGACACTACCAGCCTGGGTTTCCTGCGCTAAACGAAATAAAGGTACATTTGCACCAGGTAATTCATTCTCCTTTTCTTCAAAGATGTCGATGAGTGTGCCGGAGGGATGCCCGTGAGCTGCCTGCCAGAGGCGGAGTGCGTCAACACCTATGGGTCTTATTTTTGCCGCTGCCCGGAAGGTTTCGAAGGAGACGGTCGGCTCAGCTGCATAGGTAGCGGAAGCATTGAGTCTCTCTCCTCGTGACCGGGGGTGGGGGGGGGGGGGCAGGAGTTCGTCCTATAATTCAGAAGCCGAATCCACTTGCATGCAACATTGGTTCTGGAGAGAAACTGAGCCGGTTTGTGTTCCTCAAGAAAAGGCACATTCTCGGCGGTGAATTTTACATGTTCACCCATTACGCCTCCCTTGGAGCAGGACCGATCTGGGGGAAAGCGGGGGTATGGTCCACAGATTAGGATAGAAACCTTGACATCGCTTATCTTGCACCCTGTTGTTGTTGGTTTTTTTTAGACATAGACGAGTGCACAAGGAGAAGCCATGCCTGTAACCAAGACGCCATGTGCTTAAACACCCTGAGCTCTTATTACTGCGTGTGCCAAAGCGGGTTTGTTGGCGACGGCATCCACTGCGAAGGTAATGGCACGCAATCTCTTTCCATAAAGCAGTGGTTCCCAGCCTTTTTTTGACCAGGGGCCACTTCGCCCAGTGACCGCTTGACCAAGGACCACTTGACCAGGGACCACTTGACCAAGGACCACTTGACCAGGGACCTCTTGACCAGGGACCACTTTGACCAGGGACCTCTTGACCAGGGACCACTTGACCAGGGACCACTTTGACCAGGGACCTCTTGACCAGGGACCACTTGACCAGGGACAACTTGACCAGGGACCTCTTGACCAGGGACCTCTTGACCAGGGGACCACTTTGACCAGGGACCACTTGACCAGGGACCTCTTGACCAGGGACCACTTGACCAGGGACCTCTTGACCAGGGACCACTTGACCAGGGACCACTTTGACCAGGGACCACTTTGACCAGGGACCACTTGACCAGGGACCTCTTGACCAGGGACCACTTGACCAGGGACCTCTTGACCAGGGACCTCTTGACCAGGGACCACTTGACCAGGGACCACTTTGACCAGGGACCTCTTGACCAGGGACCTCTTGACCAGGGACCACTTGACCAGGGACCACTTGACCAGGGACCACTTTGACCAGGGACCACTTGACCAGGGACCTCTTGACCACCTCTTGGGACCACTTGACCAGGGACCACTCTGACCAGGGACCTCTTGACCAGGGACCTCTTGACCAGGGACCTCAGGGACCTCTTGACTAGGGACCACTTGACCAGGGACCACTTTGACCAGGGACCTCTTGACCAGGGACCACTTGACCAGGGACCACTTGACCAGGGACCACTTGACCAGGGACCTCTTGACCAGGGACCACTTGACCAGGGACCTCTTGACCAGGGACCTCTTGACCCTTTGACCAGGGACCACTTTGACCAGGGACCAACTTGACCAGGGACCCTCTTGACCAGGGACCTCTTGACCAGGGACCACTTGACCACTTGGGACCCTTGACCCGGGACCACTTGACCAGGGACCACTTGACCAGGGACCACTTGACCAGGGACCACTTGACCAGGGACCACTTGACCAGGGACCTCTTGACCAGGGACCTCTTGACCAGGGACCACTTGACCAGGGACCTCTTGACCAGGGACCTCTTGACCAGGGACCTCTTGACCAGGGACCACTTGACCAGGGACCACTTGACCAGGGAGCACTTTGACCAGGGACCACTTGACCAGGGACCACTTTGACCAGGGACCACTTGACCAGGGACCACTTAACCAGGGTCCTCTTGACCAGGGATCACTTTGACCAGGGACCATTTTCCAACATATATACACGCACCGGGAATGTGCTGGAGCTGGCTAAATGTCAGCTGCATAAGATGTCTCTGACCAGTAGGTCATGAGTTTGAGGCCTGTCTGGGTCGAGCTGGGCCGAGGTGGGTGCTCGGCCTTTAAGTGTAGCCTGCTTTCGACCTTTGCAGCCCGAAAGACAGTTGCATCTGTCAAGTAGGAGATAAAGGCACCACATTAAGTGAGGAGGCAAATTTTGACTGATTTATGAGGCCATTAAAGAACTCCAGGAACGCTGAGGAATGCGGAAGGAACAACCAGGGATGCTGAGAGATGAGGAGTGCGCCAGCTCCCCCTGGTGGCCAGAGTTTGCCTCTGTTCGTCTATATGTTGTTTATATGTTCGTCTATATCAGGGCTGTCCAACTTCTGCTGGCCCAAGGGCCGGAATTCCGGTGAGTGATCACCTGGGGGGCCGCAGCGGGGGGCGTGGGTGCTCGCGGGCGTGTGCCGTCTTGCGGGAGGCGTCCTGCCCGGCATCCTATCCCTTTTCGGCGGGGCTGGGTGACGTCCTGACGTCACCTAGCCCCACCGAAAAGGGGCAGGACGCTGGCGCGGATGCCCGGCATCCTATCGTGGCGCCTGCACCGAGGAGGAAGAGGTGGAGGGAAGCCGGGGCCTCTGCCTCCACCTCTTCCTCCTTGGCGCCGGCGCCACACCTGACGTCACCCAGCCCCGCTGAAAAGGGGCGGGCCGCGCAGGACGTGGCGCCAGGGCGGAGTGGCCCGCCGAGCGGCCCTGTCCCCACAAGTGGCCCCGCCCCTTTTCGGTGATTTATATATATATTTTTAATAAAAACAGCTGCGTTCTTACGGGCCGCATCCAGGGGGCTGGCGGGCCATGTACGGTCCATGGGCCGCCAGTTGGACAGGCCCGGTCTATATGTTGTGTATGTCAAAACAGCAGGAATTGTCTGCTAGGTATGTGTACCTGTAATCCGCTTTGAGTCCCCTTCGGGGTGAGAAGAGCGGAATATAAATAAAGTAAATAAATAAATAAATATATAATATATAATATAGAATTTTATAATTATAATATAATTACATATTATATAATATAATTATATATTTTATATTTATATAATATAAAATATAGAATTATAATATCATATATTATAATTATATGATATTATAATTAATAATATCATATAATTATAATGTATGATATTATATTATAATGTAATGTATTGTTTTACATTATAATATTATCACTATTATATGTATGTACAATATATTATATTATATATTATATTATACTATAAGCACAGTGCAGGAGGCAAGATGGAACTGCCTTCCTGGCCCTTCTCTTCACTCTCCGAGCAGGGGTTGGTGCTGGAGGGAGTGGGGGGGGGGGTCCCAACTGATGACACCGGGGGCAAGAGAGGAAGGAGTAAGACTGCTGTATGTGTGCTCTTGTCTCCCCTTGCAGCCAAAAGCACCTGGTCCCCATGGTCTCCGTGGTCCGTCTGTTCTGCCACTTGTGGCTTCCACAACCAGATGCGGATCCGCCGGTGCACTCACCCTGAGAGTGGCATGCGCTGCGTGGGTCCTTCTGCTGAACTCAAGCCCTGCCTTGACCTTCCCTCTTGTCCCGGTAAGGTTGGCTTGGTGTTTCTCAGCCTTCCTAGTGCCGGGACCCCTGAATACAGTTCCTCATGTTGTGGTGACCCCCAACCATAACATTATTTTGCTCCTGTTGGTAACGAACAGAAATTTTAGGGGTCTTGCCCTGAAGGCAAACCAGTTAGATCCATCAAAAGAGGGTCTAAAATGGCCTGGTGAGAAAGGAAGCCAACCAATCCCCTTTCCCTTAAATTTCCCAATAAAAAATCTCACCAGGTTGAAGAAAAGCCACTGAGTTTTTTTATTCATCCAACTGGAAATGAGGTACTAACCGCGATCCTTCGGCCATGCTAGTACAAAGCATACATGTAATACATACGTTTTAATACTTTTTCCAAAACAGAACAGTTTCCAAACTGCCCGCTTGCCTCCATTGGCTGTGGGTCTGAGCCAATTGGGAGGAAAGGGGGGGGGGGGATGGACGGAATAATGAGTCAGGGTTTTGAAGATTAAGATGTGTTAATGAAGTTTCATTGATAAGGAGGAAATCCTAAATCTGGTGATGTTTGGCTATCTTTGTGTGGTGATGAAAAATAATTGGTTCCTGGCAGTAGCATGCTCTTCTGACAGTTTTTTTCTTTGTTTCGTAAATGTGAGAGATTGTGGGATTTCCTATGTGAGGAAAAAGCCGGGTCTGGTTGGCTTTGCTTTCTTTGAGTTACAGAGGCAAATAGCAAGTGTGATGGCTAGCAATTCCTGCCTATTGAAATGGTGGATTGGTTTCTATAAGCCTCACAAAGGCTTATCCTGGGTTTCCTTACAGTCAGGGTGAGTCATCAGCTTGGTCAACAAAGTGGGCAGGGGCGGTCCCACCATATTCAACGTATATATGCGCCCCCTGGCCCAGCTGGCCCGCGACTTTGGTCTGGAGTGTTATCAGTACGCTGATGACACCCAGATTCTGCTGAGAATGGACGGCAGGCCGGACACCGTACCCGATTGTTTCCATCAGTGCCTGGAGGCCGTGACTGGTTGGCTGCGGGCCAGCCGGCTGAAGGTGAATCCGTCGAAGACGGAGATCCTGTGGCCCAGTCGCCCTGGGCTGGGTGGGTGTCGGTTGCCTGCCCTGGATGGCGAGCAGCTTAGCCCGTCATCTTCGGTTAAGAGCTTAGGTGTTCAGTTGGACTCCCTGCTGACCATGGAGTCCCAGGTCTCTGCGGTCAGCAGGGTGTCCTTCTTTCACCTACGACGGGCTAGGCGACTGGCACCCTACCTGTCCAGGACCGACCTGGCGATGGTAATCCAAGCGACGGTCATCTCGAGACTGGACTACTGTAACGCCCTCTCCGTTGGCCTTCCCTTGTCGACAATTCGGAAACTCAAGCTAGTGCAGAACGCCGCTGCTTGCTTGCTGACGGGTTCGCCGGTGAGGGAGCACATCACGCCCATTCTTCGGCAGCTGCACTGGCTTCCTATCGAGTACCGAATCGCCTTCAAGGTGTTAGTATTGACCTTTAAGGCCTTACATGGCCTAGGGCCTGCATACCTGAGGGACCGCCTTACCCCGTACTTACCCCCGAGATCACTGCGGTCAGACGAACAGAATCTGCTGACGGTACCACCAGTCTGCTCCTGCCACCTATCTGTAACCAGACAGAGAGCCTTTTCTGCAGTGGCCCCAGTGCTGTGGAACTCTTTGCCGGACAGTGCCCGAGCCATCTCAGAGCTGGCTCCATTCAGAAGGGCTTGTAAGACCGCCTCTTTGGACTAGCCTTCAATTAGGCATAGAAGGATTGTGCCTCTAGAACTATGTATGTCACCCTGCACCTCGAAATGTGTTAAATTGTGTTTTTAACGTGTTTTATGCTTTTATTGTAGGGCCCCATGTCTGTGACATGATGCCCACTTATATTGCTGTTATCCGCCCCGAGCCTGTGGGGAGGAGCGGAATACAAGATCGAAGAAATAAATAAATAAATAAATATAAGCAACCTACGCGGCTGCGTAGGGCGCCATCTTGGAAGGGGGCGTCGTGGGGTGAATTCCCGCCCACCGGGCGCAGCCGCTCCCGCGCGCCGCCGTTTCCGCGGGGCATTGTAGAGCGAGGAGCCTTCGAAGGCTCCTCTTCGCTCTTCCTGGTTGCGGCTGCTGGCCCCTCCCATGGGTGTTGCCGAGGGCAAGGGAGAGCGCTCCCCGCCCTCTGCAACGCCCCGTGGGTGGGGCTGGCAGGGGAACCAGGAGGCACGAGGAGAGGAATGGAAAGAGCGCACACAAGGTACCGCCTGGATTTGGGGGGGGCAAAATAATGTTGGGGGGGCCAAAATAATGGGGGGGGCGCCAAAATAATTTTCGCCTACCATTGGAAATTACCTTAGACCGCCCCTGAAAGTGGGCTTTGCTTCTTTTTAAAAGGTTACATTTCATCAAGGCAAAAACATTCAGAAGTTACAATTTAAAATACAAGGATAGAAGGAAAAGGAAATAATAATACTCTTATACTGTTTCTAGGCATTTCATGGGGGTTAGGGCATGCAAAGGGAGAACTTACACAGAAGTCTAGGGAAATATAGGAAAACTAGCTGAACCCGGCACGCGTTGCTGTGCCCTATGTAGGAGATGCGGGAAAGTCTTAGTATGTAAGGTTTGGAAATGATGTGAGTATGTGTTTTGTGTGTGTATACATGTGTATGGTTGTGTGTATGTATGTGTGTGTGTATGTATATGTGTGTGTTTATATGTGGGGGTATGTGTGTGTGTTAATATATGTGTTTGTGTATTTATGTGTATGTGTATATATGTGTGTGTTTATATGTGTATGTGCATATATTGGTGTTTGTATATATTTGTGTGTGTATATATATGTATGTGTGTATTTGTGTGTATGTGTGTTTGTGTACATATATGTATGTGTATGTATATGTGTGTGTTTATATGTGGGGATATGTGTGTGTGTTAATATATGTATGTGTGTATTTGTGTGTATGTGTGTGTATGTGTATATATATGTATGTGTGTGTGTACGTATATGTGTGCGTATGTATGTTTATATATGTTTACGTGTGTATATGTGTGTTTATATATGTGTATGTGTGTGTATATGTGTGGGTTTGTATTGTTTTGTGTAGGAGTTTTGTTTTTTTTATAATGGTTTTTTTTTTATTTTGGTAAGCTTGCCTGTCTCTTCCATGTCCGTCTGTTCTTCTCCCTGTCCGCCCTTCCTCGCTACCTCCATGTGGGAGGGGCCCCCCGAAGGGGGACCTTTGCGGCGTATCCGTCTCCTCTGTTGCCTTCTCGGTGTCCTCCCCTGCCTCCTTTCCGCTCCCAGAAGAGGAGGGCGAAGGGAGAGAGATCGCTTGGGCCCCTTTCGCCTTTCTTTTCAGAGCGCCGCCGCCATCGCTCCCCCTTCGCCACTTCCCTGCCGAAGGGGGGGGGCGAAGGGGGATCTTCGGCAGGAGGCGCTCTGAAAAGGAGGGCGAAAGGAGCCCAAGCGATCTCTCTCCCTTCGCCCTCCTCTTCTGGGAGCGGAAGGGAGGCAGCGGAGGACAGCGAGAAGGCAACAGAGGAGATGGATACGCCGCAAACGTGCCCCTTCACCCCCCCTTCCACATGGAGTTGGCGAAGAAGGGCGGAGACCGGTGCGGTGGTCGCTTCCCGTGCCCACCTCCTCAACCTCCTCCTCCACCTGTCTTGTCGCCTCCCAAACGCTCCCGGACCCGACCCACGCGGCCCGGGTCCACAATCGTCAGGAGGCGACAGAGGAACCGACCACCGCCCCGGTCTCTGCCGCACCCGTCCTCCTGCCGAAGATCCCTTGCCCCCTTCGGCAGGAAGTGGCGAAGGGGGAGCAATGGCGGCGGCTCTCTGAAGAGGAGGGGGCGAAAGGGGCCCGCGATCTGTCTCCCTTCGCCCTCCTCTTCTGGGAGCGGAAGGGAGGCGGTGGAGGAGAGCGAGAAGGTAATGGAGGAGGTGGAGGTCCCTCTTCGGCCCCCCCTTTGGCAGGGAAGTGGCGAAGGAGGGCGATGAGGCTGCGCCCCACCTCCCTGCCACTCCCGGAACAGGAGGGCGAAGGGAGAGAGACCGCACAGCTGGCCGGCCGTTTTTGAGCTGGTTGGTGGCATGAAGGAGGAGGTAGTGGTGAGGGAGGGCTGTTGGTGAGGGGTGGGTTTGGGGGCTGTGTGCATCGCTACCATTGTCAAACAGGGCTTTCCCTCTCCAGTGGCCTCGCGGGGGAAGGAGGCAATTGCCGTGCAGCATGCGCTGCTATTTCCAATGGGCGGTTTTTGGGGCTGTGTTTGGGGGGTTGGAAGGTAGGGAGGGTGGTTTTTTTGTGCCCTGTAGGAACCTTGTGCCTTGGGGGAATGTGTTTGGTGTGTGTGGTGGTTCTGGGGCTTATAGTTTTCGTGTCCATTTGCCGGGTACCACGACCATTCACTTTTTATATATATAGATATCATGCTTGGCTTCCATACAGCTTTGGCATTTCATACAATTTCATCGCGAGAGAGTCCAGGGAAACAATTATTTCATATTCAGGGAGTAGAAAGAAAGTCCATCTGTGTCCTTGGGAAAAAACTATAAGAGAAAAGTCCTTTTTGCTAATAGCCAGAGGAGAGTCCAAACACACGGAAGTCCTTAGAAAACTATGTCTCTCAAATCACTCAGGACTTGCCCCTGTTGGCCTGTCCGCATGCAACTCCGTACACAAAGAGTCCATGGCTTCAGGTCAAGTGAGGCAAGAAAACAAAGAGGTAGAAATGGCTGAAGGTCTTTTGGTGCCAAATCCCAGCCTTTTGTGCTAGAGATGCCAGACCACATATGCAGGAACTTTGGAACTCCCTGCTGCAGGTCAATGAAACAGGGGCTCGGCTTCACTGTTATGAATCATCAGGCAAATATTTGATATGCAGGGTGGACCAAATTTGGCACAATTATCCAATACGGCCAAATTTGAATACTGGTGCGGTTGGAGGGGGATTGACTTTGCCGTTTGGGAGTTGTAGTTGCCGGGATTGGGTTGGTGAGGTCCAAAGAGCATTCTGAACCTCACCAATGACAGAATTGGGCCAAACTTCCCATGCAGGCCCGGATTAACTCCTTTTGGCGCCCTAGGCCAGATTTTGGAATTACGCCCCCAAACCAACCTCTACCGCATTGGCAGCGGCCCCGGGGGCGGGGCTTCCCTCTGCCGCCGCCTCCTCGCACCCTCCTTCCTTGACTCAAGGGTCTCCCAGGGCCGCTGCCGGGCATGCGCAGCACCCAAGAACATGGCGTAGGAGGCAGGGGCGCTCATGGCCTCCTTCCTTGACAAGGGGGTGGGGGCGATGGCGAGGGGGGGTGCCATTCCCTCCTCCCCTGCCCCCTCACAGCACTCTCGCCCCACCCTCCCCCAAAAGAGAGAGAGAGTCATCTCCATGCCGCGCATTGCCGTTTTGTCTTGGTCCGTGAACTGCGCCCCCCCTCGGCTTGCGCCCCTAGGCCATGGCCTAGGTTGGCCTTATGGGTAATCCGGGCCTGTTCCCATGCAGGAACTTGGTGGCGCAAGCCTCCCTCTAACCGCGCACACTCTCCCTCACCCACACATGCAGAGTTTCAGGGAAATACACCTTGACATTTGGGACTTATAGTTCACCCAGGGGCAGATTTAGCTGTGAGCGAAGTAAGTGGCCGCTTCTGGGCGCCACATGGCTGCGGCCGCCAGGTTCGGCGCATCATTGCCATGATCTTATCGACAGCACCAAAGTGTCGTCAATGTTTCTGCTTCTTTCCCTTAGTGGATGGCCACTGGTCTGAATGGTCGCCCTGGTCGTTGTGCGCAGAGACGTGTTCAGGGGTCAAGGAACGGATCCGGACCTGTGACAGCCCTGGACCTTCCGGAGGAGGGACGCCGTGCCAAGGGGAGAAGGTCCAGTTCGCCATGTGTGACAACAAGCCATGTCCAGGTACCGGTCCCACTGCCATGATTGCCATGACCACCAAAAGACACAGCTCAGGCTTGTGCGCCAGCTGCGCCCTTATCTTGGGAAGTCGGACTTGGCCACGGTGGTCCACACTCTGGTTACATCCCGTATAGACTACTGCAACGCTCTCTCCGTGGGGTTGCCTATGAAGACTGCCCGGAAGCTGCAATTACTCCAGCGCGCAGCAGCCAAGCTACTAACGGGAGCGGGGTACCGGGAGCGCACAACTCCCCTCTTGCGCCAGCTCCACTGGCTGCCCATCAGCTTCCGAGCACAATTCAAAGTGCTGGTGTTGACCTACAAAACCCTATACGGTTCCGGCCCGGTTGACCTGTCCGAACGTATTCTCCCCTATGAGCCGTCAAGAGCGCTAAGATTGTCCGGAGAGGCCCTGCTCTCGCTCCCGCCACCTTCGCAGGCGTGTCTGGTGGGGACGAGGGACGGGGCCTTTTCTGTGGTGGCCCCCCGGCTGTGGAATTCCCTCCCAGATGAAATCAGATCCGCCCCCTCCCTCCTGACTTTTAGGAAGTGGCTGAAAACGTGGCTGGGCAACGAGGCCTTCGCAGGATGAAGGAGGAGATAGCGAAGCGACTAAAGTCGCTAACCACTTGATACGGACCGAATATATGGATTGAGTTGGACTCGATTTTACTTTGGCGGAAGGCTTTCTAAATGTATTTATTGTATTGTATTTTATTGCAAATTTTATTGTGGGCTAGCTGAGGACCCGGCGGTGCCCGGGTTATTTGAGGAAGGCATTGTGTGCCAAGGTTGGTTCCTATTAGATGTGTATGTGGCTGGAAGTGGTCTCAGGAACTTAGTGAAGGTACTGGAAGTCCCATCACCCATGTTCCCCCGTTCTCCAAACTGAACCAGGATGTAGAGTGGGTCATGGGGCTCTGTGTGCCGAGTGTGCTCTTGATCAGGATGTAGAATGGTCCCTTGCTTGCCAAGTGTGTTCCTGATCCAGGGCCGGATTAGCGGCCTGTGCCGCCCAAGGCCGCCCGGTCTAAACGCCGCCCCCCTGGGGGTGGGGCCTCTTGCGAGGGGCGGGCTGGTGTGACACACAAGGCGCCGCCGAGTCCCGCCCCTAGGGCGCCTCACGCGGCTTCCAATGCTGCCGCCGCGCCGGCGCGCCACTCCTCCCTCAGTGAAGGGAGGAGGTGCGCCAGTGCTTGGCGCGGCGGCGGGGGAAGCCGCGTGTCACCCTAGGGGCGGGACTTCCGGCGGCGCCTGGTGCGTCACGCCGGCAGCGGCTCCGCCCCGCCTCCCTTCAGTGTAGGGAGGGGGGCGGAACCGCCGTGACGCATAAAGGCGTCGCCGGAAGTCCCGCCCCTAGGGAGACTCACGCGGCTTTCCCCACCGCCACCCCGCTCGCCCGTGCCCCAAACACGAGCGGGTCGGCGGTGGGGAAAGCCGCGTGAGTCGCCCTAGCAGCGGGACTTCCAGCGGCGCCTTCTCCCTCAGTGAAGGGAGGGGGGCGGAACCGGCGAGAAGGAGAAGGCGCCGCTGGGCAACTCACGCGGCTTTCCCCACCGCTGCCCCGTTTATGTTTCGGGCACAGGCAAGCGGGGCGGCGGTGGGGAAAGCCGCATGAGTCTCCCTAGGGGCGGGACTTCCGGCGCCGCCTTGTGCGTCACGCCAGTTCCTATTGGAAATGGGAGCCTCTACTAACTAAACTAAGGGTGTAAACCAGTGTCCCTCAACCTTCCTAATGCTGTGATTCCTTAATAGGGTTCCTCACCTCCGCCCCCTTCTCTACCAGCCAATCCTACTCCCCTCATTTCCCTCCAGGCCGCACTTAGCCACGCCCCCTATTGGAAATGGGAGCCTCTACTAACTTAACTAAGGGTGTAAACCAGTGTCTCTTAACCTTCCTAATGCTGTGATTCCTTAATAGGGTTCCTCACCTCCGCCCCCTTCTCTACCAGCCAATCCTACTCCCCTCATTTCCCTCCAGGCCGCACTTAGCCACGCCCCCTATTGGAAATGGGAGCCTCTACTAACTTAACTAAGGGTGTAAACCAGTGTCTCTCAACCTTCCTAATGCTGTGATTCCTTAATAGGGTTCCTCACCTCCGCCCCCTTCTCTACCAGCCAATCCTACTCCCCTCATTTCCCTCCGGGCCACACTTAGCCACGCCCTCTATTGGAAATGGGAGCCTCTACTAACTTAACTAAGGGTGTAAACCAGTGTCTTTCAACCTTCCTAATGCTGTGATTCCTTAATAGGGTTCCTCACCTCCGCCCCCTTCTCTACCAGCCAATCCTACTCCCCTCATTTCCCTCCGGGCCACACTTAGCCACGCCCCCTATTGGAAATGGGAGCCTCTACTAACTTAACTAAGGGTGTAAACCAGTGTCTTTCAACCTTCCTAATGCTGTGATTCCTGAATAGGGTTCCTCACCTTCGCCCCCTTCTCTACCAGCCAATCCTACTCCCCTCATTTCCCTCCAGGCCGCACTTAGCCACGCCCCCTATTGGAAATGGGAGCCTCTACTAACTTTAAGGGTGTAAACCAGTGTCTCTCAACCTTCCTAATGCTGTGATTCCTTAATAGGGTTCCTCACCTCCGCCCCCTTCTCTACCAGCCAATCCTACTCCCCTCATTTCCCTCCAGGCCACACTTAGCCACGCCCCCTATTGGAAATGGGAGCCGCTACTAACTTAACTAAGGGTGTAAAACAGTGTCTCTCAACCTTCCTAATGCTGTGATTCCTTAGTAGGGTTCCTCACCTCCGCCCCCTTCTCTACCAGCCAATCCTACTCCCCTCATTTCCCTCCAGGCCGCACTTAGCCACGCCCTCTATTGGAAATGGGAGCCTCTACTAACTTAACTAAGGGGGTAAACCAGTGTCTCTCAACCTTCCTAATGCTGTGATTCGTTAATAGGGTTCCTCGCCTCCGCCCCCTTCTCTACCAGCCAATCCTACTCCCCTCATTTCCCTCCAGGCCGCACTTAGCCACACCCCCTATTGGAAATGGGAGCCTCTACTAACTTAACTAAGGGGGTAAACCAGTGTCTCTCAACCTTCCTAATGCTGTGATTCGTTAATAGGGTTCCTCGCCTCCGCCCCCTTCTCTACCAGCCAATCCTACTCCCCTCATTTCCCTCCAGGCCGCACTTAGCCACGCCCCCTATTGGAAATGAAAACCTAAGATGGATGCCTCCATTACATCCCAACTAAAATGGCTGCCAAGGTTTTGGGTCTAGCTTTTCAGGCTTTTCCCAGCCCCCCAGGTACACAGGAAAACACAATCAAAGCATTCCTGACAGATGTCCATCCAGTCTCTGCTTCAAAATGTTGTTGCAGCAAGCATAAGTGACACGGCTTCCACATGTGCATTCTGTGTTTTGTCTTCCCGACAGTGGACGGGGGGTGGTCTGCTTGGACCCCGTGGGCTCCTTGTCCGGTCTCCTGCGGGCTTGCGATTGTGAGCCGGACCCGGCAGTGCAACAATCCGGCCTCAACGCATGGAGGGAAGGACTGCAGCGGCCACAGATACGAGGAAGGCTCCTGTGGATTTCCAGTGAGGAACAACATAGGCCTCAATGCAATAACATATTCTTTTTTTTAGAGGGGGCTCCGTCACACAAGAAAAAAGAAAGGAATGGAGGGAGGAAGGGAGAGAAAAGAAAAAGGAAGGGAAGAAAGAAGAAGGGAAGAGAAAATAATGAAAAGGAAGGAAGGAAGGACAAAAATAAGGGAAAGAAAGAAAGGAGGTAAGAAAGAAAAAGGGAAGGAAGGAATGAAGAGAATGGGAATGGGAAAAAGGTATGAGGGGAAGAAAATAAATAAATAAATTAAGAAATTAAGAAAGAAAAAAGAAAGGAAGGAAGGAAGAGGGAGGGAGGGAGGGAGGAGAAGAAGAAAGGAAAGAAAGAAAGGAGGTAAGGAAGAAAAAGGGAAGGAAGGAATGAAGAGAATGGGAATGAGAAAAAGGTATGAGGGGAAGAAAAGAAAGAAATTAAGAAATTAAGAAAGAAAAAAAGAAAGGAAGGGAGGAAGGAAGGAAGGAAGGAAGGAAGAGGGAGGGAGGGGGGAGAAGAAAAAGAAAGGAAAGAAAGAAAGAAGGTAAAGAAAAAGGGAAGGAAGGAATGAAGAGAATGGGAATGGGAAAAGGGTATGAGGGGTAGAGAAGAAATAAATAAATTAAGTAATTAAGAAAGAAAAAAGAAACAAAGGAAGATGGGAAAGAAGGAAGGAAGGAAGGAAGAGGGAGGGAGGAGAAAAAGAAAGGAAAGAAGTAAGAAAGAAAAAGGGAAGGAAGGAATGAAGAGAATGGGAATGGGGAAAAGGTATGAGGGGAAGAAAAGAAAGAAATTAAGAAAGAAAGAAAGAAAGAAAGAAGGAGGGAGGGAAGAAAGAAGAAGTGAAGAGAAAAGAAGGAAAAGAAAAGAAGGAAGTATAAAAAGAAGGGAAAGGAAGGAGGTAAGAAAGAAAAGGGAAGGAAGGATTTAAGAGAAAGGGAATGGGGAAAAGGTATGAGGGGTGGGAAGAAAAAGGAGGGAGGGGGAGAAAAGAAAAAAGGAAGGGAAGAAAGAAGAAGGGAAGAGAAAATAATGAAAAGGAAGGAAGGAGAAAAATAAGGGAAAGAAAGTAAGGAGGTACTAAGAAAAAGGAAAGGAAGGAATGAAGAGAAATGAAATGGGAAAAAAGATATGAGGGGTGGGAAGAAAAGAAAGAAAGGAACGAAAGAAGGAAAGAAGGGAGAAAAGAAAAAAGAAGGGAAGAATGAAGAAGGAAGGAAGGAAGGAAAGAAGGGAAAGAAAGGAAGGAGGTATGAAAGAAAAAAAGAAGGGAAGGATGGAGAAAGAAGGAAGGAAGGAGAAAAGGAAGGGAAATAAAGGAAGGAGGTACAAAAGAAAAAAGGAAGGAAGGAATGGGAAGAAGACATGAGGGGTGGGAAGAAATGAAAGGAATAAAAGAAAGGAAAAAGAAAAAAGAAGAGAAAAGAAGGAAAAGAAAAAAGAAAGAAAAAAGAAAAAGAAAGAGGGTATGTGAGGGAAGAAGGGGGAAAGAAAGAAAAGAGAGATGGAGACAATGTATAAGGGAAAGGGAGGAAGGAAGGGAAGGAAGGGCCCCAAAGAAAATGGAAATCCGGGCAATACTCGGCAAGACATAAAAGCCAGGTATTGGTGATGTTGCTTATACAGCACAAGAGTGAAACATTTGTCACCGTATTGCATGGGCCAAATTATTTTGCGACATGGTCCTCTTCTTTTTTTGCTCCATCGTTGTGTTTTGTTTTATTTTGCACGCAGGAGCCTTTCTGCAAATACCTGAGCATTGTCTGAGACGATGATATCAAGGAAACCGATTCACTAACCGGCAAGAAGGACGTCAACTACAAGACCGAGTTGGCCTCGATTGTTTCTTGGCTTCTGCAATTCCGATGGAAGTGTCCCAGAACCGAGCCTGGGATACAACCGGATACATTGGTTGAACGTAGACAGATGCCCAGGAACCATTTCTGGGAAGACTTCACGGCACTTCCGGGAAGACTTCGGAAGGAAACTGGGCAAACCTCAGAAGATCCAGAACAGATAATGTGAGGAATGTTCATCCATTGTGTTCGTTGATTGTGTTGTGTTTGGGATTCCTACGCCCCACCGTTTTGAGGGATGGAAACCAACCACAGATATGCAAATAATGGCAAGAGACTCTAGACCAGATCAAAGAACGCCACC
Source organism: Anolis apletophallus (assembly GCA_030556195.1). Classification (NCBI taxonomy): domain Eukaryota; kingdom Metazoa; phylum Chordata; class Lepidosauria; order Squamata; family Anolidae; genus Anolis; species Anolis apletophallus. The sequence continues at coordinate 25,367,023 of JARBWK010000017.1, read as the reverse complement.
TTCTCCAAACCCCAAAATGCAGCAAAGAGTCCCGTCGATGACGAAGGTGATTAAAGGTTCATTTCCCCTAATAATATTGCTTTATTTTTATTTTATTTTATTAATGTCATTCTATACCCGCCACTCCCCAAAGGTTCTTGGCGGTTCACACTCGAAAGACATACAAAACACTTGAAAGGTTTAAAACAGGAACTAAACACTAAAGATAAAATTGCCTGCCGTGTTTGGCAAGAACGTTAGCAACAAAAACAAGGTACAAAATACAATTACAATTTCAGCTACATTATCTTCCGCAGTCGGTACCGAAAGCCTGCCTGAAGAGAAAGGTCTTGCAAGCCCTCCGGAAAGGGAGCAAGTCACGGGTGGCTCTAACTTCTTCAGGCAACCCATTCCAGAGATTCGGGGCCACAACTGAAAAGGCCCTGTGTCTGGTGGATGACAGTTTGTAAGTCCGGATGCTAGGGACTTCTAAAAGGTTTTGGTCTTCAGATCGTAGTGATCTCTGAGGTGTGTAGAGCAGTGTTTCCCAACCGCTGTTCCACGGCACACTAGTGGTCCTGGCTGGGGCCCCAGCGGCTCGACCCTGGCACTGGGCATGCCAGTTGCCGGCTCAGGGGGCGCTGGCAGGCCTGGCCAAGATGGTGCTGGCGTCGTCGGACGCCGCAATGGCGGAGGTCCTCCCAGCGCTTCCGCTTTCTTCCCCAGCCCCAAAGCAGGAGACCAGGAAGCGAAGCCGGAGGCGTGGTCAGAGGCGGGTCCAGAGGAAGTCTCCACCCCATCCAACTCCTCCCTCTGTGGTTGCTGGCTCGCTGAGCCAGCCTGCGGGGCCGGCCTGTGTCGATCCCGTGCCGGCCCTTGAAGCCCACCGAGCCCCCTCGTCTCTCACCTTGGCTTCAGGGCGGGAGGTGGGGGGGCAGAATAAACTGAGGCGCAGCCGGAGGCGGAACCAGGGGCGTGCCCGGAGGAAGTCTTCCCCCCAGTCAGCTCCTTCCCTGGTGGCCACCAGCCTGCTGATCCAACGGATGCCCGCCACACCACCCTGTGTGGACCCACCCACCTCCTGCGGTGAGTTAACGACCCTGCCATTTGGCGTGGACTTGATGGGCAGACAGGCTGATGCAGCCAATATACCCTTCATTGGTCGCCCTTAGGATGGACTGGCCGACATGACCTACCCCCGGGCAGGCGGGGGCTGGTATGACTCTGAAAGCACCCAATAATAACTCAGTGGAGGGGGTTTCCACAACTGTCATAAAAGGCACCAAGCCTCCAAGTAAGGACCAACAAGACCCCTGCCGGCGGAGACGGCGCTATAGGTCTAGGACCTTTTGGGGGGCGGGTTTCTCCGCCAGACGGAACAGCAGTCCTGCTAAAGCCCCTGTCAAGGCCAAGACCTCAACCGAGGACCTAACAAGTGGCCCACCTTGTCCAATTGGACTGCCGGAGGGGGTGCCGTGTGCGCATGGCGACAACTGCCCTTTTGTAGGGCTGTGTGACTGCCCGTGGACCCGTTACGGCATCCGCTGTCCTGGTGTGCCACCCCTTGGGGGTGCTGGGAATGCATTAGACAGATTCATGGATACCAAGTGTATCGGTAGTTACTGAAAAGGACATTCAAGTGCCACCTCGGAGTGGTTGAGGTAGGCAGGATTTCCCCGGGTACTGGCTGTGGGGGGTCGGGAGCAGGTCAGGGTTTTGCCCTCCCTTCTGCTCGAGATCCCCGTGTACAACTGGTGGGCCACTGTGTGATACAGAATGCTGGACTAGATGGGCTGAGGTCCGATTCAGCATGGCTCTTCTTATGTTCTTATATTCGGAGCCGTGGGCGTCCCGGAGGTCCCCATGGGGGCCCCCACTCCCCCATCTGACCTCCTCCTCTGACCCCCATCCCCTCCCCTTTACCCTTCTTGCTGTCTGTGATTCTATGTATTGTTTTTTTCTCATTTCTTGTAAACCGCTCCGAGCCTTCGGGGAGTGGCGGTATAGAAGTTTGAGGTTAATAATAATAATAATAATAGTGTTCCGTGAGCGATTGCCTGGTGTGCCGCAGGAAAACCTCTCTTCCCCCCTCGTTCCCCCTCCTGCCGAACTCCTGCTGCTGCTGCTTGGGGGGGGGGAAGGGCCGGGGCGGGGAACGGAAGCGGAAGTGGGAAAAAGTTGGGGAATGCTCCTTTAACTGAAGGGGAAATGCTGGAAGGAAAGGAGGGTGTCGGATACGAGTGTCGGATAAGATAGAATGTCGGATAAGCGAAGGTCGGATAAGCGAGACTTTACTGTAGAACAGTGTTTCCCAACCTTTTTTGAGCCATGGCACACTTTTAACATTAAAAAAATCCTGGGGCGCACCACCAACCAAAATGACACAAAACGACACTCTAACACAGTAATACATATAGTTAATATGTCTTTAAATGTATTTATACACTCAGTGTGAAACCTGGGCCTGTTTCGATGAACGCAACATAGATATCCTGGCAGGAATGGCAGAAAGACGCAAACTTCCCACACAGAACTCCCATGACCAATAGAAAATGCTATTTTGGTGGGCATTGACCTTGGGTTTTGGAGTTGTAGTTCACCTATATCCAGAGAGCACTGTGGACTCAAACAATGTTGGATCAGGACCAAACTTGGCATGAATACTCAATATGCCCAAATATTTGGGGAAAATAGACCTTGACATTTGGGAGTTACAGTTTCTGTGTTATAGTTAACACGCAATCAAAGAGCATCCTGAACTCTTGCAAGAATGGAATTGAACCAAACTTGGCACATTGAACTCTCATGACCAACAGAAAGTACTGAAAGGGTTTGCTTGGGAATTGACCTTGAGTTTGGAAGCTGTAGTTCACCTACACCCGGAGAGCACTGTGGACTCAAACTATGTTAGGTTATGTTGTTTTTGTTCGGCAGGAGGGGGAAGAAAGGGTACTGGAAGTTCCAATTTCCCACGGCACACCTGATGATCACTCACGGCACACTGGTTGGGAAACACTGCTGTAGAAGGATGCAAACAATGGTTTCCCCCTCTTTGCAACTGTGCAATGAATGTATTAATACCACAAAACACACTCTGTGTGTTTCAGCAAACGGAATGTGAGCACGAAGAAGAATCCTTTGGGGTTGTACTCAAGGTGCACCACCAATGGGTAACCTCCGAGTTGAGAAAGTAGGCCCGGGTAGGTCCGTCGGAATGTTTGTAAAATCGGAATCAAATTCGGATTAAATTCACTTTTGAAGCAATGTAAGCAACCCGTAAGTGAATTTGCCATTTCGAAGCCACCGCCGCCATTTTCGGAAAGGAACCGGCGGGTTTCCCTTCCCTGGACTTCCCTTCCATGTGCAGTTCTGACCCGGAGGGAAGGCATCCTCGTCAAACTGGGTCAAACATGTGTGTCCGACATTACGGAGCCATTCAAAATTTCTGGAAATAATTCCGAAAATTCCCAATTTTGGGGGAGAATTTCGGAAGTCAATCGGATTCGAAGTGCCAGCGCCCCCTCACATCCGGAGCGGGTTTTGAATATAAATGATGTAAATAAATAAATAAATAATTTTTTGGGGGGATCACCCAGGCCTATGAGAAAGCAGAAACGTGCCAAACACATTGGTAGGATTGGGACTTCTTCTCCCCCTGCGTCACTTCCAGGGGCGGTCTGAGCTCTCCCGGGGTGTAGCGAACATTACCCCCCCGGCGGTTCCCGGCTGCACCTGCGCATCTTGCGGGAAGTCGCGCATGCGCACTGGCTCCCAAAGCGCTCCAACGTGGAGGAACGGGGAGAGGGGGACTCACGGGCGAGCGCCCGGACCCGGAGGAGCAGGAGGAGGGGGAGGCACGAGGCGGCCCCACGGAGACTCCCCGCAGCAGCAGCGCCCCCGGGAGGGCCCGGAGCCAGGGGCGCATCTTTCTGACGTCACTTTATCGCCGCCTCTGCTGAAGAGGAAGGGGAGGAAGGCCTCGCCGGCCGCGCGCTGCAAGGACGCCCGGAGGAGAGACGCGCGGAGGGAGGGGAGGGAAGGAGGAAGAGGCCGCCGCGCCTCCGCAGGGCTCCCTCCCTCCGGCGTCTCTCCTTCCAGGTGTCCTTGCAGCGCGTGGCGGCGAGGCCTTCCCGCCTTCCTCCTCGGCAGAGAGGCGGCGAAGTGACGTCACGCGGAGGGGGGGGCAAGGGGGCCGGCCTTGGCGTCCCTGTGGCCCCTCCCCCTCCTGCCTTCCCGCCTACATTCATTCAGCGGGGAAGACCTTATTAGACCTTGCCAGGAGAGGTTACGCGGCCCCCTGGGCACGATCTTAAATAGCTCCCTTGAGCAAGGAGTCTTCCCAGGAGGATTAAAAGAGGCTATGCTGACCATGGAGACCCGAATTTAGACCCTTCGGCTCCCTCCAATTACCGGCCTGTTTCCAACTTGCCCTTCCTGGGCAAGGTGATTGAAGGGCAGCAGCGGATCAGCTGCAGCAGTTCTTAGAAGACACAGCTGGATTTGATCCCTTCCAGTCCGACTTCCCGTGGGCACGGGACGGAGACCGTGCTTGTCGCCATTACAGACCAACCGCCGCCAGCTGGACCAGGTGGATCGGCACTGCTTGTCTTGTTAGATCTGACAGCAGCGTTTGATACAGTAGACCATGCATTGTTGACCCACCGCCTATCCGCTTCCGGAGTCAGGGGGACTGCCCTTAAATGGGTGGCCTCCTTTCTCCGGGATCGGGGACAGCGTGTGGAGGGGGGGGATGGTCTCCAGGCGGCTCCCACTTAACTGTAGGGTCCCCAGGGGGCCATTCTCTCCCCCTTATTATTCAACGTTTATATGCGCCCCCTGGCCCAGCTGGCCCGCGACTTTGGTCTGGAGTGTTATCAGTACGCTGATGACACCCAGCTTCTGCTGCGAATGGACGGCAGGCCGGATACCGTACCCGATTGCTTCCATCTGTGCCTCGAAGCCGTGACTGGTTGGCTGCGGGCCAGCCGGCTGAAGGTGAATCCGTCGAAGACGGAGATCCCTATGGCCTGGTCGGCCTGGCCGGGATGAGTGCCGGTTGCCTACTCTGGACGGCGAGCAATTAAGCACGTCGTCAATTGTTAAGAGCTTGGGTGTTCAGTTCGCCACCCTGCTGACCGCGGAGACCTGGGTCTCCATGGTCAGCAGGGTGGCGTACTACCACCTACGTCAGGCTAGGCGACTGGCCCCCTACCTGTCCAGGAATGACCTGGCTACGGTGATCCCAGCGACGGTCATCTCGAGACTAGACTACTATAACGCCCTCTACGTTGGCCTTCCCTAGGCGACGATTCGGAAACTCAAGCTAGTGCAGAATGCCGCTGCTGCCTGCTGGCAGGAGTGCCGGTGAGGCAGCACATTACGCCCATCCTCCAGCAACTGCACTGGCTGCCAATTGAGTACCGAATCACCTTCAAGGTGCTGGTGTTGACCTTTAAGGCCTTATGCGGTCTAGGGCCTGCGTACCTCTTGGACCGCCTTGCCCCATACGATCCCCGAGATCACTCCGCTCAGCAGAGCAAAACCTGCTGGAGAGTCCACCGATCCGCCTCTGCCGCCTATCATCAACTAGGCAGCGCTCCTTCTCAGTAGCAGCTCCAACGGCCTGGAAGGCCCTGCCGGAGGAGGCTAGAGCCACACGGAGCTCGCCCTTCCGCAGGGCCTGTAAGACCTTCCTTTTCAAGCAGGCCTTCGGTTGACATATAACGCCTCTTGCTTTCAATCGATTTATGACTCTGTGTTACCGTTTTTGTCACTTAGTGTAATTTTAACAATGTTTTAATGATGTTTTTAGTATCATTTTGTTATTTCTATGGTTATAGCATTGTTTTATTTTGTTCGTGAGTCGGCATGAGTGTTGCCTGCCGATCACTATGTATGTCTTGTAACCCGCCACGAGCCCTCGGGAAGAGGCGGAATACAAATGCAAATAATAAATAATATAAATAAATAAATAAGAGGAAGATGCGCCTCTGGCTCCGGGCCCCAGGGCGTTGCTGCTGCCGGGGAGTCTCCATGGGGGCCGCCCTCGTGGCCTCCCTCCTCCTCCTGCTCCTCCTCGGGTCTGGGCGCCTGCCCCGGGAGTCCCCTCTCCCCCCCTGTTCCTCCGCGCCGCCGGCTGGCTGCAGTGGCACGGCGGCACAGCGGGGCGGCGCCCCTCCCAGGTGGTGACGCCCCTCTCCGGGGACGTCGGCCTACGCGGCTGCGTAGGTCGCTTGATGGGAAAGGCCGGCCCTGGTCACTTCCATCTCTTTGAATGGAGTCTCTACACCAGGGGTCAGGAACCTTTTTGACTCAGAGAGCCATGAAAGCAAAATATTTGGAAATGTATTTCAGTGAGAGCCATATAAGATACTAGCTGTACCCGGCACGCGTGGCTGTGCCCTATTTAAGAGATGCGAGAAAGTCTGAGTATGTAAGGGTTGGAGTTGTTCTTAGTTATGGTGTTGGTGGGCCCTGGCTGTGTCGTTGTGGGTTGTTCTGGTGGGTGGGATGTTGAAGTCCTGGGGAGTTGTTGGTGTGTGGTGTTGCTGGCGTTCTGCATAGCTTGTGGATATACAATGTTTTTTTGTCTTTCCGTCTGCTGTGTTGATGTAGAGGTTGATGCTTGTGTGGGTGGGGTACTTTGGAAATGAGTGGAGGTACTTGAAATCCCATTATCCATGGTGTGTCCTCCTCTGAACTGCAGTCAGATGGAGTGTGGGTCATGGGGGGCATTGTGTGCCAAGTTTGGTCTTTATTGGTCTTGGTTCTGGGCCACAGTGGTCTGTGGGGAATGATGGGTTTTGAAGTGCTACAAATCCCATTATCCATGGAGGTACTTCAAGTCCCATCATCCATGGTCCACCCTCCTCCAAACTGTAGTAGAATGTAGCGTGGGTCATAGGGGCTCTGTGTGCCAAGGTAGGTTACTGTAAATTCAGGCCATACACAATGTCCCATGAGCTGAGGCCTAGTCAGGAACAGCAAGTTAATGAAGCCTTACTGTCAATTCAGGCCATACACAATGTCCAATGAGCTGAGGTAGTCGGAAGAATCAAGTTAATGAAGCCTTACTGTCAATTCAGAGCGTAAACAGCATTCCATTAAGTGAGGCCTAGTCAGGGAAATTAAGTTAATGAAGCCTTACTGTCAATTCAGAGCGTAAACAGCATTCCATTAAGTGAGGCCTAGTCAGGAAATTAAGTTAATGAAGCCTTACTGTCAATTCAGAGCGTAAACAGCATTCCCTAAGTGAGGCCTAGTCAGGGGAAATTAAGTTAATGAAGCCTTACTGTCAATTCAGAGCGTAAACAGCATTCCATTAAGTGAGGCCTAGTCAGGAAATTAAGTTAATGAAGCCTTACTGTCAATTCAGAGCGTAAACAGCATTCCATTAAGTGAGGCCTAGTCAGGGAAATTAAGTTAATGAAGCCTTACTGTCAATTCAGAGCGTAAACAGCATTCCATTAAGTGAGGCCTAGTCAGGGAAATTAAGTTAATGAAGCCTTACTGTCAATTCAGAGCGTAAACAGCATTCCATTAAGTGAGGCCTAGTCAGGGAAATTAAGTTAATGAAGCCTTACTGTCAATTCAGAGCGTAAACAGCATTCCCTTAAGTGAGGCCTAGTCAGGGAAATTAAGTTAATGAAGCCTTACTGTCAATTCAGAGCGTAAACAGCATTCCATTAAGTGAGGCCTAGTCAGGGAAATTAAGTTAATGAAGCCTTACTGTCAATTTTGGGTGTGGTCTGTGATTTGTAGGGGTGTAAATTTTCTGTGGGAAGTGAATTGGGTGTTTGTGTTTGTGCCTCAGCCCTTTGCCTTATCCTCCTCTGACAGTTTATTATGGGTCGGAGTGTTCATGTTGGCTGGCCAGTGCAGGAGTTATGCAAATCCACCCTTATTGGCAGCCAATCATGTTGTCAGAATGTAGAGGCTGGGAGAGTCGTTGGCAGCCCTGGAGGATGCTGGGAAATGTAGTTTTTTTTACTCGTTGTTTTGGGGGCTTTTTAGGTTTTGGGGGGGAAAGTTGCTTTGCTACAAATGTATCTTGCTTGAGGCCTATTTCTGTTGGCAAGTTTGGTGTTTCTGCGTTGTAAGGTTTCTCTGTTTGGGACTGTCGTTCCATGACGGGAACCCCTTTATATAATAGATATACTATATTTCAAGACTGAATTCAACTAAATGTGAGTCTATATATCCATACGATGAGAAAAGGTCAGAATGAGGGACGCTCAGACCTGGCTCTGGGAACTCTGGAAGGAAGAGAAGGCGGAAGGAAGGAAGGGGGAAAGAAAGACAGAGGAAATAAAGGAGGAAGGGGGAGGGGAAGAAATCAAAGAAGAACGAACGATGGAAAAGGAAGAAAACAAAAGCAGGAGAGAGGCAAGAAGGGGAAAAGAAAGGAAATGGGAAGGGAGGAAAGGAAAGTGAGTGAGGAAAAAGTAAAATAATGAAGGGAAAATAAGAAAAAAAGAAGGGGAGAGGGAGAGGGAAGTGAAAAGAAAGGAAAGGAAAGAAAAGGAAGACTTCGGGAAAAGGAAGAGTAAGGAAGGAAGAGGGAGAATGGAGGAAAGAAGGAAGGGGAGAGAGGGAGGGAAAAGGAAGGAGAGAAGGAAAGAATGGAAGAGGAAGGAAGAAACGAAGAGGGAGGGAGGAAAGAAGGTAGGGAGGAGGGAGGAGAATGAAAGAGGGAGAAAGGAGAGAAAAGAAGGAAGAGGGAGAATGGAGGAAAGAAGGAAGGGGAGAGAGGGAGGGAAAAGGAAGGAGAGAAGGAAAGGGGAAAGGGGGAGAAAGGAAGGAAGGAAGAGGAAGGAAGGAAGAGGGAGAATGGAGGAAAGAGATGGGGAGTGTGAAAAGGAAGGAGAGAAGGAAAGGGGAGAAAGGAAGGAAGGAAGAGGGAGAATGGAGAAGGGAGAAAGAAAAAAATGAAAGAAGTGAAGGGGAGAAAGGAAAGAAGAGGAAGGAAGGAAGAGGGAGAATGAAGAGGGCAGAGAGGGAAAAGGAAGGAGAGAAGGAAAGGGGGAGAAAGGAAGGAAGGAAGAGGAAGGAAGGAAGAGGGAGGGAAAGAGAATGGAGGAAAGAAGGAAGGGGAGAGAGGGAGGGAAAATGAAGGGGAGAAGGAAAGGGGAGAAAGGAAGGAAGGAAGAGGAAGGAAGGAAGAGGGAGAATGGAGGAAAGAAGGAAGGGGAGAGAGGGAGGGAAAGGAAGGAGAGAAGGAAAGAATGGAAGAGGATGGAAGGAAGAGGGAAGGAGGGAGGAAAGAAGGAAGGGGGAGAGAGGAAACGGGAAGGGTGAAGAGGGAGAAAGAAAGGAAGAGGAAGGGAGAGAGTGGAGGCCCATGGCAGAGGACAGACCGCCAGGTGCCCGGCGGGCCCGCGCAAAGGCCCCGAGGGCAGCAGGGGATGAGGAGGCGGCGCTAGCAGTGTGGAAGTGGCAGTCGCGGCGCACTCCTCCCCGCTGCATGCTGGGAAACCGAGGCCTGGGCTGCTCTGGAGAGCCAGGTGCAATCATGAAAAGAGCCACATCTGGCTCGCGAGCTGTAGGTTCCTGACCCTGGGCTTACAGAAAATGTGTTCTGGGGTTATGGGTCCAGCACATTGATGCTGTGACACAGAACTACCTTCAAAAGTGCCTATAAACACCACACTACATCCAAATCATAGATATATAGATCTAGATGTGTGTGTATGCATGCTGTGTGTGTTTATAGAACCGTGGATTAAACCACTGCAGAAGGTTGGCAGTTCAAAGCCGCAGGTCAGGGTGAGCTCCCACTGTCAGCCCTAGCTTCTGCTTACCTAGCAGTTCAAAAGCATGTAATGCGAGTAGATCAATAGGTACGGGAATAGTGAAAGGCGCCCTGCAGCCATGCCGGCAAAACACGAGCAGGAGGGAAAACAGGCTCATCGGCATGGAAAATGGAACAAGAGCACCACCTTGTGGCCAGATTTGAGCATCACCTCCAAACGCCGGATATGGAAAGGGAAACCTTTGTCTTTGTTTGCGTATTGTATGTCGTTGTTCACTGTATAAAAGGCATTGAATGTTTGCCTATATCTGTGTATTCTGTAATTCACGCTGAGTCCCCTCGGGGAGATTAAGGATATATATATATATATATATATATATACACACACACACACACACACACACACACACACAGTACACACACACACACACACACACACTAGCTTGGGGACCCGGCGGTGCCCGGGTTATTTGTGGAAGGCATTGTGTACCAAGGTTGGTTCCTATTAAATGTCTATGTGGCTTGCAGTGGTCTCAGGAACTTAGTGAAGGTACTGCGAGTCCCATTGGCCATGGTCCATCCCCCTCCCAACAGCACCGGGATGTAGAGTGGGTCATGAGGGCTCTGTGTGTCACATTTGGTCTTGATCATTCATTGGATGAGGGTTGCAGCGGTCTCGGAAGGTGAGTGAAGGTATTTCAAGTCCCATCATCATGGTCCGTCCCACTCAAAACTGCACCAGGGTGTAGAGTGGGTCAAGGGGGCTCTGTGTGCTAATTTTGGTCTGTATTGGTCATTGGGTGAGGGTCGCTTTGTGAAGTGAGCCATTGGGCCCCTGTTTGCCAAGTTTGGTCCTGATCCGTCACTGCTGTGGGCTGCAGCGTCTGACTGCCGGAGGCCTTTCCTTTTCCCTCTGAGTCACCTTAGAATGTTGGAATGTGGATGGCCAATCGGAGTCCTTTATGCAAATACCATTTCAGTGGCAACCGATCCTTTCTGTCTGGGGCTCTAGAATGTTGGAGTTCTGAGACTGGCCAATCAGAGTCCTTTATGCAAATAATCCCATAGTGGCAACCTATCGAAATGCTGTCCCATATTCCTTGGCACCTCCGCACCTCCCAGAAGATGGACATTCCATTTCCAACGGGGGGAAAAACGGTCATTTGGCTAACTCAAGCATTCAGTTGCATTCTGTTTTACTGGCCAATCAGAGTCCTTTATGCAAATTTTCTGTCAGTGGCAACCAATGCCCTCTGTCTGGTGCCTTAGAGTGTTGGAGTCCTGAGGCTGGCCAATCTGAGTCCTTTATGCAAATAATCCAACAGTGGCAACCAATTGAAACGCTGACACATATTCCTCCGCACGCACCGCCACACCTCTGCCCGCAAACACTGACTTTTATTATATACATAGATATTCAAAAGCTGTTAAGTATTTGACATTTTGCTTGCGGAACAATTTCAACACACTTGTGAAACCCCTGACTATACAAACAGTTGTGTATTTTTTTTTCTTGGCAGGATTGGGATAGGAATAAAAAATGAGTACATCTTACTCACCTGTGCGTTCTTTACCTAACAGCCAACACACACGCGCACAAATAAACCTTACAACGACATAGGATATGTACAATGTACACAGAAAGGTCCCTCGAACGCAAGGGTTCCTTCGGATCATGGAATTACAAGGTGTTTTCTCATTCTAGAAAGAATGGTAGGATTGGGGCGGGCAGGGGGAGATCTTTTTGGCAGTCTATGGAAGGAAAATAAGTTTGGTACCAAGCAGTCTTCATGGTGCTCCAAGGCAGTGTTTCCCAACCAGTGTGCCGGGGCACACTAGTGTGCCGTGAGTGATCATCAGGTGTGCCATGGGAAATAGGAACCTCCAGAAGGAGGGGGGGGGGGAGAGTCTAATGTGTTGAAGTATAAAAACCCTAAGAAACGTACCTCGATGAAGGCACAAAATTACAACCACCCCCCTCCCCACCCGTTGTCTACTTGGTCTCTCCCTCTCTATGCATTGGGAAGGCCCGCCTCCCTTTCCCCAAGTAGAGACCTCCTCAGTCCAGATGGTTCAGTCCAGCACCGGCCCCACCCCTCCCTCCTCCCCCTCCTTCCCGGTGCGCGCAAAACCGCTCTCGGCTTCGCTCTGGCTCCCTGCCTGCCGCCGCCTTCCTTCCTGCCTGCTTCGCCAGCCCCGAGATGCCCACCTGAGCCGCCCCGCTGACCCCCGAGGAGCTGTGCAGGTGGTGAGTGAGGCTCCTGCTCCCCACGACCCCAATTCAAGCCTGGAGGGAGGGGGCAACCTAAGTGAGAGGGAGACTGCTGGTCTTTCGAGCCCCCCCCCCCTTCCAGAAACTGTAACTCCCAAATGTCAAGGTCTATTTTCCCCAAACTCCATCTGTGTTCACATCTGGGCATATTGAGTATTCATGCCAAGTTTGGTCCTGATCCAACATTGTTAGAGTCCACAGTGCTCTCTGGATATAGGTGAACTACAACTTCCAAACTCAAGGTCAATGCCCACCAAACTCTTATAGCATTTTCTCTTGGTTATGGGAGTTCTGTGTGGGAAGTTTGTGTCTTTCTGCCATTCCTGCCAGGGTGTCTATGTTGTGTTCATCGAAACAGGCCCAGGTTTCACACTAAGTGAGTGTATAAATACATTAAAAACATATTAACTATATGTATGACTGTGTTAGAGTGTCATTTTGTGTCATTTTGGTTGGTGGTGTGCCCCAGGATTTTGGAAATGTAAAAAGTGTGCCGCGGCTCAAAAAAGGTTGGGAAACACTGCTCCAAGGCAAGAGAAGCGACGGACGAAGACCAAAGTCAGAGATGGACTAGAGCACAAGGGCAGAGCCGGATCCTGCACTCCGCACAGTAAGCATTTGCTTACCACTTGCCAATATTCAGGGGCGCATTTTACGTTGTCCCCATTGCCCCATACCACGAGGCCGAAAAGGAGGAGCGCTCTGAAGGCGGCCAGAGGCGGAGCGCCCCCGGCTGCAAAACACTCCTTCCTCCCGGCCCCATGGTGCAGGGCGATCAGCGGCTCTGGGCAGCCAGGCTTGCCCCGTGGCAATGGCGCATGTGCGGAAGTTTCATGTGTACGACATCATTGCAGGGTGAGCCCAGCCTCCCAAAGCCGCCAACCACCCCCTACCACGAGGCCGAAAATGAGGAGCGTCTTGCAGCTGAAGGCGCCTCGCGGCAATGGCACACGCGTGGAAGTTTCATGCATGCGCCATCGCTGCGGGGCAAACCCAGCCGTCTGGAGCCACCAACCTCCCCCCACCACGAGGCCGAAAATGAGGAGTGTCTTGCAGCCGAAGGCGTCCCACAGCAATGGCACACGCGCTGAAGTTTCATGTATGCGCCATCGCCGCGAGGCGAGCCCAGCCACCCGGAGCCTCCAACCTCCCCCATCACGAGGCCTAAAAGGAGCGTTCCGCAGCTGGAGGCACTCCACCTCTAGTCGCCTCCAAAATGCTCCTTTCGGCCCCATGTAGGGTGATCAGCGGCTCTGGGCAGCCGGGCCCGCCCCGCGGCAATAGCACATGCGCGGAAGTTTCATGCATGCGCCCTCGCCGCAGGCCGAGCCCAGCCGCCCAGAGCCGCCAACTGCCCCTCACCACGAGGCCGAAAAGGAGAAGCGTCTTGCAGCCGGAGGCGCCCCACGACAATGGCACCCGCTTGGAAGTTTCATGCATGCGCCATCGCCGCGGGGTGATCCCAGCTGCCCGGAGCTGCCAACTGCCCCCACCACGAGGCCGAAAAGGTGTAACGTTCCTCAGCCAGAGGCACTCCACCTCTAATCACCTCCAAAATGCTCCTTTCGGCCCCATGTAGGGTGATCAGCGGCTCTGGGCAGCCGGGCCCGCCCCACAGCAATGGCACATGCGGGGAAGTTTCATGCATGCACCATCAACACGGGGCAAACCCAGCCGCCCGGAGCCACCAACCGCCCCCCACCATGAGGCCGAAAAGGAGAAGCGTCTTGCAGCCGGGAGCGCCCCACGGCAATGGCACATGCGCAGAAGTTTCATGCATGTGCCATTGCTGCGGGGCGAGCCCAGCCGCCCGGAGCCACCAACCGCCCCCACCATGAGGCCGAAAAGGAGGAGCGTCTTGCAGACAGAGGCGCCCCGCGGCAATGGCACATGTGCGGAAGTTTCATGCATGCGCCATCGCCGCGGGGCGAGCCCAGCTGCCCGGAGCCGCTAACCGCCCCCACCACGAGGCCGAAAAGGAGGAGCGTCTTGCAGCCGGGGGCCTGCCTCGCGGCAATGGAACATGCTCAGAAGTTTCATGTATGTGCCATCACCGTGGGGCGAGCCCAGCTGCCCGGAGCCGCCAACCGCCCCTCACACGAGGCCAAAAAAGAGGAGCGTCTTACAGCCGGAGGAGTCCCGCCTCCAGCCGTCCAACGCTCCTCTCCCTCGCCCCTGCTTAGGTCGACCACTGACCCTGGGCAGCTGGGCCTGTCCCGCGGCAACGGCGCATGCGTGAAACTAGCTGGCTCCGCGCATGTGCATTCCATGAGGCTGGAGAGCGAGGGGACGCCAAAATAAGGTTTGCTTACCGTTTTAAATTACCTTAGTCCGGCCCTGCACATAGGCTATCCAGTCCAACCATCTTTGAGGAAGTAGATATTAAAAAAACATAGTGTTCCTCAAAGGAGCAAACTGGCGGGTCTTTTGTATGGCGACAGACAAAGAACATGGCAACGTATCAGTTGGTTTTGATCGTCATGACCATCGGTTGAATGTGACCACCAAATCTACTATCTACTGCTGGTTAGTTTGTTTTGATCGTCATGCCCATTGGTTGAATGTGACCACCAATCTACCATCTACTGTTGGTTAGTTTGTTTGGAACGTTATGCCCTTCGGTTGAATGTGACCACCAATCTACCATCTACTGTTGGTTAGTTTGTTTAGAACGTTATGCCCTTTGGTTGAATGTGATCACCAAACATCTACTGCTGGTTAGTTTGTTTAGATCGTCATGCCCTTCGGTTGAATGTGACCACCAAATCTACCATCTACTACTGGTTAGTCGGTTTCAACCAAAGTGTTCCTCTGTTGAATGCGACCACCAAACATCTACTGCTGGTTGAGTGCATAAGTTGTCTAGCGTGGAAAGAACACCAACTGCCAAACACTCTACCCATTAACCGTTTTTCCGTAATGGTGCAAACAAGTCGGTCCTTTGCATGGCAATGTACAAAGCAAATGGGAATGGTCAGTTGGTTTCAACCAAGACATGTCCATTGGTTGAGCGTGACCACCAAGCATCCAATGCTGGTTGAGTTCATAAGTCATTTCGATGGGAAAGAATACAACCCGTAGGTAGCGATGGCTTGTGCCAAAAGCTCTCCAAGCGAACCACAGCTCCTCAATGGAGCAAACAGATTGGTCCTTATGATGTACTATAAAGACAATGGGAATGTAGCAGTTGGTTTCAACCAATACGTGTCCGTCGGTTGAACGTAACCACCAAGCCTCTAATGCTGGTTGAGATCATAAGTCATTTCGTTGAGATCATAAGTCATTTTGAGGGGAAAGAATACAACCCGTAGGTAGCGATGGCTTGTGCCAAAAGCTCTCCAAGCGAACCACTGCTCCTTAATGGAGCAAACAGATTGGTCCTTACGATGTACTATAAAGGCAATGGGAACGTAGCAGTTGGTTTCAACCAAGACATGTCCATCGGTTGAACGTAACCACCAAGCCTCTAACGCTGGTTGAGATCATAAGACATTTCGATGGGACAGAATACAACCCGTATTCATAGGCTGAAGGTGGACACCAAACATCTATTACCGGTTGACTGTGTAAGTTCTCTAGCATGGAAACAACACAACCGGAAGGTAGCGGCGGCTTGTGCCCAAGAGAACCACCGTTGTGTCGCAAGTTCTGAAAAATACTTTGGGTGGCTCGTTTCCGTCTGGCTTTCCTGCTCAATACCTTTCTGAACTCATCTAAGTCCGTTCACCCCTCCCGACGCTCTCAGTTGATTTCTCCCTCCGTGAACTCCTCTTTGATGGAGTGCTTGCGGGACTTGCAGTCTGGGAGGTCAAAGCCAAAGTCCGCCCACTCGTCCGCCCCGCCGCGGTTGGGGATGGTGATGGTGTGGCGCACGCGGAAGTGGACGGCCTCCATGACGCGCTGCCGCTGGAGCTCCCCCGACGTGCCGATGGAGATGGTGGAGCCGTTGCCGTTGGAGCGGAGGAGCTGCTGGGCTCCGTAGTCGTGGCCCTGCTTGAGGTCCTGGAGGCCCCGCCAGATCAGCATCCGGTATTGCTCGGGGATCTTCAGCAGAACGAGATCCTGAAAAAGGAAAATGTGCGAGAGGAATCAAGTCATGGAATCCAAGAATTGGAAGAGATCTAAAGGGCACCTGGATGGGTGCCGCATACACTCATGAATAAGTCAATAGGAGGCTTATGCCGACTGGATTTGAGGCCACACTTATGGACTCTCATAATAAATAATAAATAATAAATAATAAATAATAAATAATAAATAATAAATAATAAATAATAAATAATAAATAATAAATAACAAATAACAAATAATAAATAACAAATAATAAATAACAAATAATAAATAATAAATAACAAATAATAAATAACAAATAATAAATAACAAATAACAAATAATCTGTATCTGTATCTGTATATCTGTATCTGTATACCTTTATAAAACGGAATGTTTGTATGTATATATGTATGTATGTGTGTATGCGGAGGGCGGAAGGGCGGATATGTGGCAGCCACTTTCACAGGCCACAGCGACCAGCGCGGGTGATGGACCTGCACCAAACTTGGTACACATAACCCCCCTAACCCCCTTTACGTCCTGGCGCGGGTCGGGGGACATGACCCACGGATTATGGGATTTGTAGTACTTTCCAACACTTTGGTTCCCACAGACCACTGAGGCCACCAAAAAGGACCAATACAGACCACACTCAGCACACACAGCCCCCATGACCCATTCTACGTCCTGGTGCAGTTCGGAGGAGGGTGGACCATGGATGATGGGACTTGAAGTACCTCTACTCACTTCCCAAGTCCGCTGTAACCCTCATCCAATCACTGATTGAGACCAAACTTGCCATACATAACCCCCATGACTGCCTTCACGTCCTGGTGAGGTTTGGGGGAGGACTGACAATGGATGATGGGATTTGTAGTACTTTCACACCCCTCTGTTCCCACAGACCACTGTGGCCCCCAACAAACACTGATAAAGACCACACTTGGCACACAGAGCCCCAGTGACCCACTCCACATCCTACTGAAGTTTGGAGGGGGACAGAACATGGATGATGGGTCTTGCAGTACCTTCCCTCACTTTCCAAGACTGCTACAAACCTAATCCTATGACTGATCAACACCAAATCTGGCACACAGAGCCCTCATGACCCACTCTACAGCCTGGTGCAGTTTTCTGTGAGACGGACCACGGATGATGGGACTTGAAGTACCTCCACTCACTTCTGAAAAACAATGCATCCCTCATCCATTCACCAATACAGACCAAACTTAGCACACAGAGCCCCCATGACCCAATCTACATCCTACTACACTCTGGAGGGGGGGGACCAGAGATGATGGGACTTGCACTACCTTCAGTAATTTCATGATACCACTGCAACTCCCAATACTGATGGATCAAGACCAAACTTGGCACACAGAGCCCCCATGACCCACTCTACATCCTGCTGCACTTCTCAAATGACCCGGGCACCGCCGGGTCCCCAAGCTAGTATGTAATAAAAGTCAATGTTTGTATGTATGTATGTGTGCGGAGGGCGGAAGGATTGGCTGCCACTTTCACAGGCCACAGCGACCAGCGCGGGTGACGGACCTGCACCAAACTTGGTACACATAACCCCCCTGACCCCCTTTACGTCCTGGTGCAGTTTGAGGGACATGACCCACGGATTATGGGATTTGTAATAGTTTCAAACAGTTTGGTTCCCACAGACCACTGAGGCCACCAAAAAGGACCAATACAGACCACACTTGGCACACATAACCCCCATGACCCCCTTTACGTCCTGGTGCGGTTTGAGGGACATGACCCACGGATTATGGGATTTGTAGTACTTTCAAACAGTTTGGTTCCCACAGACCACTGAGGCCACCAAAAAGGACCAATACAGACCACACTTGGCACACACAGCCCCCATGACCCACTCTACATCCTGGTGCAGTTTGGAGGAGGGCGGACCACAGATTATGGGACTTGCAGTACCTTCAGTAATTTCATGATATCACTGCAACTCCCAATACTGATGGATCCAGGCCAAACTTGGCACACAGAGCCTCCATGACCCACTCTACATCTTGCTGCACTTTGGAGGAGGGTAGACCATGGACGATGGGACTCGCAGTGCCTTCACTAACTTCCTGACACCACTGCGAGCCACATAAATAATTGCTAAAACCAACTAATACGTTTCTCAAATAACCCGGGCCCCGCCAGGTCCCCAAGCTAGTAAATAATAAAGTCGAGGTCATTCTGTAAAGAGGGGAAAGGGTCAATATTCTGTATATTTTTAGGTTCACTTGGGACAGACTTCTTGCCTTTCGTCACTCCATTTAGAGACGATTACTTTATTTATCTGATAGAGAAGTGGTTCCCAACCTGTGGTCCGTGAACCACCAGTGATCCACAAGAACCATAATATGGTCCGCAGTCTCACCATTACTACTACACCGTTGTCTTCAGACCACACGGCAACAAATGTGACTGGTCTCGCGAAACCCTCTTTAGGATTCTCATTTCCAAAATGCTCTTCAGGCCATTTTTTTTCTTTTTCCAAGTTAGGCTCCGCCCCCTTTTCTACCAGCCAATCCTAACTCCCTCAGAGCCCATTCCCTTCTTCAACTCCGTCCATGCCATACAGCCTTGTTGGCGTGGGCGGAGTTGAGGCGAGGAAGGGGATGGGCGTTGCGCAGACCCCACCCCTTTCCTCTCCTCAACTCCGCTCACACCATACAGCCCCGTTGGCGTGGGCGGAGTTGAGAGGAAGAGGGCGGGCACTTTGCAGAGTCCGTCCCCTTCCTCTCCTCAATTCCGCCCACGCTATACAGGCCCATTGGTGTGGGCGGAATTGAGGCAAGGAAGGGGACGGGCGTTGTGCAGAGCCCGCCCCCTTCCTCTCCCCAACTCCGCCCACACCATACAGCCCCATTGGCGTAGGAGGATTTGAGGAGAGGAAGGGGGTGGGCACTGTGCACAGCCCGCCCCCTTCCTCAACTCCGCCCATGCCATACAGCCCCGTTGGCGTGGGCGGAGTTGAGGCGAGGAAGGGGACGGCACTGTGCAGAGCCCGCCCCTTCCTCTCCTCAACTCCGCCCATACCATACAGCCCCGTTGGTGTGGGCGGAGGTGAGGCGAGGAAGGGGACGGGCGTTGCACAGAGCCCGCCCCCGTTCTCTCCCCAACATCCCCCACACCATACAGCCCCGTTGGCGTGGGCGGAGTTGAGAGGAAGAGGGTGGGCACTTTGCAGAGCCCGCCCCCTTCCTCTCCTCAACTCCGCCCACACCATACAGCCCCGTTGGCATGGGCGGAGTTGAGGCGAGAAGGGACGGGCTCTGCGCAGTGCCCGTCCCCTTCCTCGCCTCAACTCCGCCCACACCATACAGCTCCGTTGGCGTGGGTGGAGTTGAGGCGAGGAAGGGACGGGCACTGCGCAGAGCCCGCCCCCTTCCTCTCCTCAACTCCGCCCACACCATACAGCTCCGTTGGCGTGGACGGAGTTGAGGAGAGGAAGGGGACAGGCACTGCGCAGAGCCCGCTACTTTCCTTTCCTCAACTCCGCCCACACCATACAGCCCCGTTGGCGTGGGCGGAGTTGAGGAGAGGAAGGGGGCGGGCACTGTGCACAGCCTGCCCCCTTCCTCAACTCCGCCCACGCCATACAGCCCCGTTGGTGTGGGCGGAACCGGGGAGAGGAAGGGGGCGGGTGTTGCGGTTTCCAGGCAACGCCTGCCCCCTTCCTCAACTCTACCCACGCCAATGGGGACAAGTGGCAACCCAACACCAGGTTAACGCCACCGCCCCCTTACTGGGCTTCAGTGCCCCCCAATTTGATCGCCCCCCCTGGAATGCGCGACCGCCCACCAGGGGGTGTTAGCGCCCACTTTGGGAATCACCGGTCTACACTGATCACTGAATACAGTTTAAAAACGGCGTTCTAGGGCAGTGTAGATGGGGCCACGTGACCAGGGGGAGAGAAGGCGCAACGGATCTCCTCTCCTGAGAGAGAAGGCGCAACGGTTAGTTACCTCTAGGGTTAAATTCTGCAGCTGGTAAAGGGTCTGCAAGCCTTGCGAGGTGAAGTAGTCGATGCAGTTGGAGCACCCCAGTCCCGTCAAAAAACTGCGGGAAGAAGGAGAATCCATCAGTCGGGGAAACGAAGGTAGCGGCGAGTACATACCAACAATACAAATCGCATGGGAAGCACCAACCTACCTGACAAGGCTTGGGTCCGGGTTGTAGGGCGGAGGGGGGCTGCAGTGCGCCCCGGAGACCATGGACTGTGAGGAGTGACCGCCATTCATTTCGCCATTGGACTGCATGGGGTGGCTGTTCAGCATTCCTGGTCCTGGTCCAAGAAAGGACAACAAGCCCCCGTGAGTTTGGAAACACACTTCCAGCCAAAGCCTGACCACTCCGAGGTCCATCTCCTTGGTAGGTAAGTGGACATTGGGCCTCAGGGTGCAAATCTTGAGGAGCCGCAGTGGCGCATTGGGTCAACCCAGGGGTCGGGAACCTTTTTGACTCAGAGAGCCATAAAAGCGAAATATTTGTAACATTTATTTCAGTGAGAGTCATATAATATCTATGTATACAATAAAAGTCAGTGTTTGCACAGGGCGGGAGGTGCGGAGGAATATGTGGCAGCGTTTCGATTGGTTGCCACTGAGGGAGTATTTGCATAAAGGACTCTGATTGGCCAGTATCCAAGAATCCAAGCCTCTACATTCAAACAACATGATTGGTTGCCACTGAGGGAGAATTTGCAAAACCGGCTCTGATTGGCCAGCATTCCTACATCCCAAATCTCAAAGGTGCCAGAGAGAGTACTTCACAAAAAGGCTTCCTTTAGCTGATTTTACAAACTAGGCCTCAGCCTGAATTGACAGTAAAGCTTCCTCAACTTGATTCTAATGGCTAGGCCTTAGCGTGAATTGACAGTAAGGCTTCTTCTACTTGATTCTCCTGGCTAGGCCTTAGCCTGTATTGACAGTAAGGCTTCCTCTCCTTGATTCTCCTGAGTAGGCCTTAGCCTGAATTGACAGTAAGGCTTCCTCTACTTGATTCTCCTGAGTAGGCCTTAGCCTGAATTGACAGTAAGGCTTCCTCTACTTGATTCTCCTGGCTAGGCCTCAGCCTGAATTCACAGTAAGGCTTCCTCTACTTGATTCTCCTGAGTAGTCCTTAGCCTGAATTGACAGTAAGGCTTCCTCTACTTGATTCTCCTGAGTAGGCCTTAGCCTGAATTGACAGTAAGGCTTCCTCTACTTGATTCTCCTGAGTAGGCCTTAGCCTGAATTGACAGTAAGGCTTCCTCAAGCCTGGAATAAGGCTTCCTCTACTTGATTCTCCTGAGTAGTCCTTAGCCTGAATTGACAGTAAGGCTTCCTCAACTTGATTCTCCTGGTAGGCCTTAGCCTGAATTGATTCTCCTTGCTAGGCCTTAAGGCTGATTCTTGTAGCAGTAAGTAAGGCTTCCTCTACTTGATTCTCCTGAGTAGGCCTTAGCCTGAATTGACAGTAAGGCTTCCTCTACTTGATTCTCCTGGCTAGGCCTCAGCCTGAATTCACAGTAAGGCTTCCTCTACTTGATTCTCCTGAGTAGTCCTTAGCCTGAATTGGCAGTAAGGCTTCCTCTCTGATTCTCCTGATAGGCCTTAGCCTGAATTGACAGCTAGGCCTTACTTGATTCTCCTGGCTAGGCCTTAGACATTGACAGTAAGGCTTCCTCTACTTGATTCTCCTGGCTAGGCCTTAGCCTGAATTGACAGTAAGGCTTCCTCTACTTGATTCTCCTGGCTAGGCCTTAGCCTGAATTGACAGTAAGGCTTCCTCTACTTGATTCTCCTGGCTAGGCCTTAGCCTGAATTGACAGTAAGGCTTCCTCTACTTGATTCTCCTGGCTAGGCCTTAGCCTGAATTCACAGTAAGACTTAATAATTAGTAAGTTAATGGGTCATTGTGTATGGCCTGAATTAACAGTAACCAACCTTGGCACACAGAGCCCCTATGACCCATGCTACATTCTACTGCAGTTTGAAGGGGGGAGGACCATGGATGATGGGACTTGAAGTACCATTACGGATTATGGGATTTGTAGTACTTTCTAACCCTTCATTCCCCACAGACCACTGCGGCCCTGAACAAAGACCCGTAAAGACCACACTTGGCACACAGTGCCCCCATTACCCAATCTGTATTCTATTGCAGTTTAGAGGAGGCCGGACAATGGATGATGGGATTTCAAGTACCTCCACTCACTTCCCGAGCCCACTGCGACCCTCATCCAGTGACTGGTCAAGACCAAACTTGGCACACAAGACGAGAGCCGGAAACTGCAGCGGGAGCACTCGGCGATCTAAGGCGGCTGATCGCCCTGGCGACCCGGAAGACGATCAAGTCTTCCGGTTCGCCAGGGCGATCAGCCCACGCATGTCGTCGAGTGCTCCCGCTGCAGGGCCGGATCGCCTCCAGGAATGGCAAGCACTCCAAAGCCTCCGCTCCTCCGGCCTGTCTGCCGACACAGGCCCCACAGAGCCCGCGATGGGATTGCGGCAGCGGCCCCTTCCTCTTGGCCCCGCCCCTGACGCCCTTCTCCCTGGGCCGGACAGAATCGGTTGCCGGGCCGCATCCGATCAGCCGGGAAAACCTCTCTCAGCAGGCCAGGAGGAAGGGAAGAAAGGGAGGGGAGGGTTGCCAGCACCCTGCTGTTGATGCAACCTAAAGAGGAATTTGGAAAATGCTGCTTCCTGTGCCTTACCCATTGGGCCCAGGTTTGGCCCAGAGTTGGGGCCGTGCTGCTGTGGCTGCCCGACCAACTGGTTCACCGGCGGCAGTTTGTTGACACCCCCTGCGTGGAGCTTGTTCATTGGGGACAGGACCGGACCGTACGAAGATGGAGGCTGCAGGTGAGTCCTGCTCAGGGAGAGAGAGAGAGAGCCAAGAGGGACAGGAAGTGAACCACTTTGACCTGGATCAGGTGAGGTGTTCATATGAGAAGTTAGAAACATTCGTTGCCATTAGAGTTAGCAGGCGGCACCCGGGTAAGTATTTACAACATGGGCAACCAGCTTGCGTTCACAAAAAGGTGAATTGCACTATTGTGTTTGCTTGCGTTCTCAAGAGGGGAGTAGGGACATAGTTGCGCCAGGAATGTTGATGCTGCACAACATTCCCGATGCCAAATATGTCCGGGTGCTCCAATGTGAAAGATATCTCAATGCATAATGTGTTCCAAAGTGCAATATGTTCCAATGTGCGATATACCCTGGTATATAATGTGTTCCAATGTGCAATATGTTCCTATGTGCAATATACCCTGGTATATAGTGTGTTCCAATGAGAAATATGTTCCGATGTGCAATATACCCTGGTATAGAATGTGTTCCAATATGTAATATGCTCCAGTGTGCAAAGTATCCCAGTGCATAATGTGTTCCAATGTGCAATGTGTTCCAATGTGCAATGTGTTCCTAGGTACATTATATACCCTGGTATATAATGTCTTCCAATTTGTAATATGCTCCAATGTGCAAAGTATTCCAGTGCATAATGTGTTCCAATGTGCAATGTGTTCCAATGTTCAATGTGTTCCTAGGTGCAATATACCCTGGTATATAATGTGTTCCAATGTGTAATATGCTCCAGTGTGCAAAGTATCCCAGTGCATAATGTGTTCCAATGTGCAATGTGTTCCTAGGTGCAATATACCCTGGTATATAATGTGTTCCAATGTGTAATATGCTCCAGTGTGCAAAGTATCCCAGTGCATAATGTGTTCCAATGTGTAATATGCTCCAATGTGCAAAGTATCCCAGTGCATAATGTATTCCAATGTGCAATGTGTTCCTAGGTGCAATATACCCTGGTATATAATGTGTTCCAATGTGTAATATGCTCCAATGTGCAAAGTATCCCAGTGCATAATGTGTTCCAATGTGCAATGTGTTCCTAGGTGCAATATACCCTGGTATATAATGTGTTCCAATGTGTAATATGCTCCAGTGTGCAAAGTATCCCAGTGCATAATGTGTTTCCACCTTAGTGCAGACGAGAACCCTTCGGGACTCACTGGCGCTGAAGGAGCTGCTGCTGTTGCTGCCGATACGAGTCCACCAACTGCTGGGGCACCAGCTCAACCAGCTCCAGGCTCTCCTTGATCTTCATCAGGAGCTCGAAATTCTCCCGGCCCCGAACCTGAATGAGAGGCAAGCCATTGGCAACGTTCCCGTAAATCAGGGGCAGGGAACCCACGGCTCACGAGCCAGATGTGGCTCTTTTCATGATTGCATTTGGCTCTCCCTCTTCCTTCCTTCCTTTCTCTCCCTTCACCCTTTCCTTCTCCTTCTCTCCTTCCTTATCCCTCCCTCTCTCCCTTTCCTTCTTTCCTTCCTCTCTCTCCTTCACCCTTCCATTCTCCTTCTCTCCTTCCTTTTCCCTCCCTCTCTCCCCTTCCTTCTTTCCACCATTCTCCCTCTTCCTTCGTTCCTCTTCCTTTCTTTCTCCCCTTCACCCTTTCCTTCTCTCCTTCCTTCTTTCCTCCATTCTCCCTCCGTCTTCCTTCCTTCCTTCCTCTTCTATTCTTTTCCCCCAAGTCTTCCATTCCTTCTCCTTCCTTTCTTTTCACTTCCTTCTCTCTCCCCTTCTTTCTTTTCTTCTTTTCTCTTCATTATTTTACTTTTCCCTCCCTCACTCCCTTTTCTTTCTTTTCCTCTCTTCCCATTCCCTTCTTTCTTTTCCCCTCCTTGTCTCTCTTTTGCTTTTCTTTTCTTCCTTTTCCATAGTTGGTTCTTCTTTTCTTTCTTCCTCTCCCCCTCCCTCCTTCATTTCCTCTGTCCTTTCTTCCTTTCCTCCTTCCCCCCTTCCTTCCTTCCTTCCTTCCTTCCGTCTTCTCTTCCTTCCCAGAGTCCTGAGCGTGCCAGGGCGATCAACCGCCGCAGGTCGCCGACTGCTCCCGCTGCAGGCCTGGATCGCCTCCCGGGATGGCAGGCACTCCAAAGCCGCCGCTCCTCCGATCGTTCTCCAGAGTGGCAGGCTGTCTGCCGACACAGGCCCCACAGCCCGCAACGGGATGGCGGCAGCGTCACCCCTTCCTCTTGGCCCCGCCCCCGACGCTCTTCACCCCGGGCCGGTCAGAATCGGCCGGCAGGCCGCATCCGGCCCGTAGGCCGTAAGATGCCCAGGTCTGCTCTGGACCGTGCTCTGACTTAGAAGAAGCACTGCTCGACTATCGAGCAAAAAGTGGGTGCTTCGGCGTTGAGTATTTATGTCACAGCGGATAGGCAACAGAAATATAGAAGTTTAATTCCCCATTGGCCCAAAAACTCCAGTCTCTGTTCGAGTGAATAATGAAACTCTCATTCAATTCACAAGGTAAATATATAACTTTGTATTGAATTGTATTTAACAATAACTGGCAAAACATCGAAAAACAACAGCCATCACAGCTACCTTTCTAAACATCCTTTCCTCACAGATATTGAATCCCAACTGTCACTTTGTAACTGTCATTCCTCAAGGTTCCATTTAGCAGTCTTGAGACAGCGCCATCTGGTGTCAAACATGTCACACTGCAGTTCATCTCAAACTGCGAAAATATATCTTGTGCTGACTCATGAATTGCTATTCAAAATGCAATAATCTGACAATAATATCCTACGGAAACCGAATCGCCAGTTCTGCTTACAGGAACGTAGTAGGTTTCCTCTTCTCCGTGCCTCCGCTTCTTAATTCCAGCTCCCAGGGCTGGGATGCCTTGCGGGCTTTGCTTGAATGCTGATGAATGGGATGAGAGGAAAGACAACAAGGAAAAGAATTAGGAAGAGCTTCGTACTTCGGCACCAACATAACTTCAGCATAACTGGGGCAGAGAATTCATTGGCCAGCATGAAGGTATTTAGGGTAGAAAGAGACCTGCAAGGGCCGCCCAGTCCAGCCCCTTCTGCCATAAGGGAGGAACACAATGAAAGCACTCCTGACAGATGGCCATTCAGATTGTGGTTAATAATAATAATAATAATATGCATTTGGAAACCATAAACATTGACAAAATCACGATCTGTCAACTGCAAAAGGCCACCTTACTTGGATGTGACATACTGTCTTTTTGTGTCAAATCAAATCAAAAACTTTATTACGGTCACAGACCAGCACAAAGTGGGCACAAGCGCCCTAAGAGGAGAAGGACAACTCCCCAGTAAACAGTTACTTTTGTGTCAATAATAATAATAATCTATTATATAAAGGAGGTCCCGTCATGGAACGACTGCCATAGACAGAGAAACCATCCAGGGCAGAAACACCAAATTTGGCAACAGAAATAGGCCTCAGGCAAGGTAGGTTTTAAGCAAAGAAACTTTCCCCCCCAAAACCTAGAAGGCCCCCAAAACGACGATTAAAAAAACTACATTTCCCAGCGTCCTTTGTGGCCGCCAGCGAATCTCCCAGCCTCCACATTCTGACAACATGATTGGTTGCCAGTGAGGGAGTATTTGCATAACGCCTCTATTGGCCAGCCAACATGAACATTCCGACCCTCTAAACTGGCAGAGGAGGATAAGGCCTTTGCCTGAGGCAGTCGCCAACACGAACACCCAATTCACTTCCCACAGAAAATTTAAACCCCTACAAATCACAGACCATGCCCAAAATTGACAGTAAGGCTTCATTAACATGATTTCCCTGACTAGGCCTCACTTAATGGGATGCTGTTTAAGCTCCAAATTGACAGTAAGGATTCATTAACTTAATTTCCCTGACTAGGCCTCACTTAATGGAATGCTGTTTAAGCTCCAAATTGACAGTAAGGATTCATTAACTTAATTTCCCTGACTAGGCCTCACTTAATGGAATGCTGTTTAAGCTCCAAATTGACAGTAAGGATTCATTAACTTGCTTTCCTGACTAGGCCTCACTTAATGGACATGCTTCTTTAAGCTGTTCCAAATTGACAGTAAGGGCTTCATTAACTTAATTTCCTGACTAGGCCTCAGCTAATGGAATGCTGTTTAAGCTCCAAATTGACAGTAAGGCTTCATTAACTTGCTTCTCCTGACTAGGCTCTCAGCTCATGGGACATTGTGTATGGCCTGAATTGACAGTAAGGCTTCATTAACTTGCTGTTCCTGACTAGGCCTCAGCTCATGGGACATTGTGTATGGCCTGAATTTACAGTAACCTACCTTGGCACACAGAGCCCCTATGACCCACGCTACATTCTACTGCAGTTTGGAGAAGGGTGGACCATGGATTATGGGACTTGAAGTACCTCCATGGATAATGGGATTTGTAGTACTTCAAAACCCATCATTCCCCACAGACCACTGTGTCCAAGAACCAAGACTAATAAAGACCAAACTTGGCAAACAATGCCCCCATGACCCACACTCCACCCAACTGCAGATTAGAGGAGGACACACCATGGATGATGGGATTTCAAGTACCTCCACTCTTCCAAAGTACCCCACCCACACACGCATCAACCTCTACATCAACACAGCAGAAGGAAAGACAAAAAAACATTGTATATCCACAAGCTCTGCAGAACGCCAGCAACACCACACACCCACAACTCCCCAGGACTCCAACATCCCACCCACCAGAACAACCCACAACGACACAGCCATGGCCCCAACAACACCATAACTAACAACAACTCCAACCCTTACATACTCAGACTTCCTCGCATCTCCAAAATAGGGCACAGCAACGCGTGCCGGGTACAGCTAGTAATAATAATAATAATAGTTCACCTATATTTGGAGAGCATTGTGAAGCCTAGCAAAAAATGGAACTGGACCAAACTTGGGAGGGACACTCAATACGCCCAAATTTGAACACTGGTGGAGTTTGAGGAAGACCTTGACATTTGGGAGTTGGTTGGATTTATAGTTCACCTGCAATCAAAGAGCAGTCGGAACTCAGCTGCGGGGTGGGAGGAGGCGGCGGGCACTTCGCTCTCTCCCCCCCCCCCCCCACACACACACACTGCAAGGGTTCAGGATGCTCTTTGATTGTGTGTTAACTGTAAATCCCAGAAACTGTAACTCCCAAATGTCAAGGTCTATTTTCCCCAAACTCCATCGGTGTTCACATTTGGGCCTATTGAGTATTCATGCCAAGTTTGGTCCTGATCCAACATTGTTTGAGTCCACAGTGCTCTCTGGAACTACAACTCCCAAAACTCAAGGTCAATGCCCACCAAACTCTTATAGTATTTTCTCTTGGTTATGGGAAGTTTGTTCCATTATTGGTGGAGTGCAGGATGCTCTTTGATTGTGTGTCTTTCAAATGACAAAATCCATTCCTTGGGTTAGTATTAGTATGTTTTGTGCCAGGATATCTATGTGGTGTTCATCGAAACAGGCCCAGGTTTCACCCTGAGTGTATAAATACATTCAAAAACATATTAACTATATGTATGACTGTGTTAGAGTGTCGTTTTGTGTCATTTTGGTGGGTGGTGTGCCCCAGGATTTTGTGAATGTAAAACATGTGCCGCAGCTCAAAAAAGGTTGGGAACCTTATTTCTTATATGAAAAAGTGGCAACCCTAACCTGTGGGTCCCTGGGAGTTTTGGCCTACAACTCTCAGAAATCCCAGCCTGTTTACCAGCTATTCGGATTTCTGGGAGTTGAAGGCCAAAACATTTGAGGACCCACAGGTTGAAAACCACTGATATACAACAGTGCTGTCCAACTTCTGGCGGGTCCAGGGCCGGATAAGAGGTCACTGATGACCTGCGGGGCGCTCGGCCCGCCCCAGGCCCCGCCCCAGCCCAGGCCCCGCCCCTCCTAAAGCCGCCGAAAAGGAGGGTAGGCGGCGCCAAGAGCAGCGCGTCACAGGCCTGGCGTGATGCGCTGCTCTTGGCACCGCCTACTCCTCCTCGGCGCCCTCCCCTTCCTAGGCCGGGGGCCGCCGGGAGTAGGCGGCTGGTGCCAAGAGCAGCGCGTCACGCCAGGCCTGTGACGCGCTGCTCTTGGCGCCGCCTGCCCTTTTTCTCGCAGCTCCCTGCCCTAGGAAGGGAGGGGCCGAGAAAAGGGCAGAAGACGGCCCAACGGCAGCGTGTCACAGGCCTGGCGTGACGCGCTGCCCCTGGCACTGCCTACTCCTTTTTTCGGCGCCCCCTCCCTTCCTAGGCCGGGAGCCGCGAAGGAGGAGAGGCGGCGCCAAGAGCAGCGTCACGCCAGGCCTGTGACGCGCTGCTCTTGGCGCCGCCTTCTGCCCTTTTCGGCGGCTCCCGCCGCTAGGTAGGGGGGGGGCGCCAAAAGGAGGAGCTAGCTCTTCCTCCTCCC
Organism: Anolis apletophallus; assembly: GCA_030556195.1. NCBI lineage: Eukaryota > Metazoa > Chordata > Lepidosauria > Squamata > Anolidae > Anolis > Anolis apletophallus. The sequence goes on along the minus strand of JARBWK010000017.1, from coordinate 25,337,718 downwards.
TGCCCCGCCTCCCCCCCGCCGCCATTTTTTTAAAAAAATTATTTTTTTAAAAAAAATTAAAAATGGCGGCTGAGGGCATAGGTGGGGCCGTGTCCAACAGGCTACGGGCCGGATCCGCCCCGGGGCCGCCAGTTGACAGCCCTGATATACAACAGTGTTTCCCAACCAGTGTGCCGGGGCACACTAGTGTGCCGTGAGTGATCCTCAGGTGTGCCGTGGGAAATTGGAACCCCCATTAGCCTTTCTTCCCCCTCCTGCCCACAGTGCTCTCTGGCTGTAGGTGAACCACAACTTCCAAACTCAAGGTCAATTCCCAAGCAAACCCTTTCAGTACTTTCTGTTGGTAATGAGAGTTCTATATGCCAAGTTTGGTTCAATTCCATTGTTGCAAGAGTTCAGGATGCTCTTTGATTGTGTGTTAACTATAAATCCCAGAAACTGTAACTCCCAAATGTCAAGGTCTATTTTCCCCAAATATTTGGGCATATTGAGTATTCATGCCAAGTTTGGTCCTGATCCAACATTGTTTCAGTCCACAGTGCTCTCTGGATATAGGTGAACTACAACTTCCAAACTCAAGGTCAATGCCCACCAAACTCTTATAGCATTTTCTCTTGGTTATGGGAGTTCTGTGTGGGAAGTTTGTGTTTTTCCGCCATTCCTGCCAGGATATCTATGTTGTGTTCGTCGAAACAGGCCCAGGTTTCACACTGAGTGTATAAATACATTTAAAAGCATATCTATTATATAAATGGGTTCACGTCATGCGATGTATACCTCAAACAAAGAAACCTTACAACGCAGAAACACAATACTTGCCAACAGAAATAGGCCTCAAGCAAGGTACGTTTGTAGCAAAGAAACTCGCCCCAAAACCTAAAAGGCCCCCAAAACAACGAGTAAAAATAAAACTACATTTACCAGCATCCTCCGGGCAGCCAAAGACTCACCCAGCCTCTACATTCTGAACAACATGATTGGCTGCCTATAAGGGCGGATTTGCATAACTGCTGCATAACACCCAAATCACTTCCAACCGAAAATTTACACCCCAAAAATTCACAGACCACGCCCAAAATTGACAGTAAGGCTTCATTAACTTGATTTCCCTAACTAGCCCTCACTTACTGGGAAGCTGTTTACGCTCTGAATTGACAGTAAGGCTTCATTAACTTGATTCTCCCGACTAGGCCTCAGCTCATTGGACATTGTGTATGGCCTGAATTGACAGTAAGGCTTCATTAACTTGATTCTCCTGACTAGGCCTCAGCTCATTGGACATTGTGTATGGCCTGAATTGACAGTAAGGCTTCATTAACTTGCTGCTCCGACTAGGCCTCAGCTCATTGGACATTGTGTATGGCCTGAATTGACAGTAAGGCTTCATTAACTTGATTCTCCCGACTAGGCCTCAGCTCATTGGACATTGTGTATGGCCTGAATTGACAGTAAGGCTTCATTAACTTGCTGTTCCTAACTAGGCCTCAGCTCATGGGACATTGTGTGTGGCCTGAATTTACAGTAACCTACCTTGGCACACAGAGCCCCGACCATGCATGATGGGACTTGAAGTACCACCATGGAAAATGGGATTTGTAGTACTTCAAAACCCATCATTCCCCACAGACCACTGTGGCCCAGAACCAAGACCAATAAAGACCCAACTTGGCACACCATGCCCCCATGACCCACACTCCATCCAACTGCAGTTTAGAGGAGGGCACACCGTGGATGATTGCACTTTCTCGCATCTCCTAAAAAGGGCACAGCAACGCGTGCCGGGTACAGCTAGTTAACTATATGTATTACTGTGCTAGAGTGTCATTTTGTGTCATTTTGGTTGGTGGTTTGCCCCAGGATTTTGTAAATGTAAAAAGTGTGCCGCGGCTCAAAAAAAGGTTGAAAAACACTGATCCAGAAGGTCATCTTACAAGAGCCACACAAATGGAGGAGGTGATGGTGCCATTGGTTGGTTGGAATCTGGCCTACCTCCCAACTAATGGCAAGCAAGCTATCCGGGCATCACTCATACTTTACAAAAGCCCAACCGATCCCTGGAACACCGGGCCCACCTTGAGCTACGACCCCGTCACTTACTCCGCTTGTTGGGGTTGCTGTTCTTGGCCGCGTTTTCGTTCAAGGCTTGCTGCTCGCGGTAATGGTCCTCGTCCGCTTTCCGGTCTCTGCCAGGGCAAGCGCAGATCCGGCCTTCAAACGACCTCCGCCCCAGAACCTGCCCACTGAGGAGCAAAGTGGGTCAGTTCAAGGGAGGGGGACCATACGGGTGCATTCTGGACTTTGCAGACAATAAAAATAACAACAACAACAACAACAATAAACCCTGAATGACGGGAGATTTCAGACCTTTTTGACTCCGAGAGCCATGAAAGCAAAATATTTGGAAATTCATTTCAGTGAGAGCCATATAAGATATATAATATATTCTAAGACTGGATTCAACTCAATGTGAGTCTCTACGTCCATACAATGAGGAAAGGATTCCCCCAAAGGCAGAATGAGGGGACGCTTCAGACCTGGCTCTGCAAAAGGCACGCTCAGGACTCTGGGAAGGAAGAGAAGGCGGAAGGGGGAAAGAAAGACAGAGGAAATAAAGGAGGGAGGGGGAGAGGAAGAAAGAAAAGAAGAACGAACTATGGAAAAGGAAGAAAAGAAAAGCAGGAGAGAGACAAGGAGGGGAAAGAAAGAAGGAAATGGGAAGGGAGGAAAGGAAAGGGTCGGGGAAAAGAAAGGAAAGGGAGTGAGGAAAAAGTAAAATAATGAAGGGAAAAGAAGAAAAGAAAGAAGGGGAGAGAGAGGGAAGTGAAAGAAAGGAAGGAAAAGGAAAGGAAGACTTGGGGAAAAAGAATAGAAGAGGAAGGAAGGAAGAAGAAAGAAGGAAGGGGGGGAGAGAGGGAAAAGGAAGAAGAAGAAAGGAGAAAGAAAGAGTGAAAGGGGAGAAAGAAAGGAAGAGGAAGGAAGGAAGGAAGAAAGAGGGAGAATGGGGGAAAGAAGGAAGGAGAGAGAGGGAGGGAAAAGGAAGGAGAGAAGGAAAGAATGGAAGAGGAAGGAAGGAAGGAAGGAGGGAAGAGAATGGACGAAAGAAGAAAGGGGAGAGAGGGAGGGAAAAGGAAGGAGAGAAGGAAAGAATGGAAGAGGAAGGAAGGAAGGAAGAGAATGGACGAAAGAAGGAAGGGGAGAGAGGGAGGGAAAAGGAAGGAGAGAAGGAAAGAATGGAAGAGGAAGGAAGGAAGGAAGAAAGGAAGGAGGGAAGAGAATGGACGAAAGAAGAAAGGGGAGAGAGGGAGGGAAAAGGAAGGAGAGAAGGAAAGAATGGAAGAGGAAGGAAGGAAGGAAGAGAATGGACGAAAGAAGGAAGGGGGGAGAGAGGGAGGGAAAAGGAAGGAAGGAACGAAGGAAGGAGAAGAATGGACGAAAGAAAGAAGGGGAGAGAGGGAGGGAAAAGGAAGGAGAGAAGGAAAGAATGGAAGAGGAAGGAAGGAAGGAAGAGAATGGACGAAAGAAGGAAGGGGAGAGAGGGAGGGAAAAGGAAGGAGAGAAGGAAAGAATGGAAGAGGAAGGAAGGAAGGAACGAAGGAAGGAGAAGAATGGACGAAAGAAGAAAGGGGAGAGAGGGAGGGAAAAGGAAGGAGAGAAGGAAAGAATGGAAGAGGAAGGAAGGAAGGAAGAGAATGGACGAAAGAAGGAAGGGGAGAGAGGGAGGGAAAAGGAAGGAGAGAAGGAAAGAATGGAAGAGGAAGGAAGGAAGGAAGGAAGGAAGGAGGGAAAGAGAATGGAAGGAAGGAAGGAAGGGGAGAGAGGGAGAGAAAAGGATGGAGAGAAGGAAAGAATGGAAGAGGAAGGAAGGAAGGAAGGAAGGAAGGAAGGAAGGGGAGAGAGGGAGAGAAAAGGATGGAGAGAAGGAAAGAATGGAAGAGGAAGGAAGGAGAGAGGAAAGAAGGAAGGAGAGAGAGGGAGGGAAAAGGAAGGAGAGAAGGAAGGGAGGAACGAAGGAAGGAAGGAACGAAGGAAGGAGAAGAATGGACGAAAGAAAGAAGGGGAGAGAGGGAGGGAAAAGGAAAGAGAGAAGGAAAGAATGGAAGAGGAAGGAAGGAAGAGGTGTAATGGAGGAAAGAAGGAATGGGAGAGCCAGATGCAATCATGAAAAGAGCCACATCTGGCTCCCGAGCCATAGGTTCCCTACCCCTGACCAATTGGGATGGAGGCCCGTCTGGAGAAGAAATCCCTGTGGACATCTTGACCCACAACCTGCAATTCGGGTAATGAGTGACTTACTCTCGAGTTTCCAGGGTGATGATGATGAGGATGGGACGCCGGTTCATTCCGCCGACGCAGCTACTGTTGCACATGAAATTGTAGAGGATGGTGGTGAACTCGGTGCCCACCTGCCCCAAAGGAAAAGGAGAGAGACGTCAGAGAAATAAGGCGTCTACTTCCCTGACATACAGCAAGAACACCGAATTTCTTAGAGTGCATTCACACAGTGGAATTAATGCAGTTTGGAACTACTTTGATGGCCATGGCTCAATGCTGTGGGGGCCGTGGTACGACAGTGGGTTAAACTGCCAGCTGACTGGTAGGCATGGGTCACGGTGAGCTCGCAAAACCAAACAGGGTACAACTCTAATCACAATGTAAACGAATAAACAATTAAAGATGCCCAAACTGTTCTGTGTATTTGTATCTACGTATTCCAGTGTTTCCCAACTGCTGTTCCGTGGCACACTCAGGCCCGAATTAGCATCTTCGGCCGCCCGAGGCCAAGGCGCCCCACGCCGCCACCCCCGGGGCGTGGGAAGCCATGCCCCCAGGGCACGGGAAGCCATGCCCCCAGGGCGCTGCTGTGTATGTGCGGCAGCAGCCCCGGCCGTGCGGCTTCCGTTGCCTCCTTCCGCCCTCCTTCCATTCGTGGGAGGAGGAGGAGGCGGCCGGTGCCGTGCGGCTTCTGCCGCCTCCTCCTCCCGCGACCAGGAGGGCCCGAGGAGGTGGACGGAAGCCGCGCGGCGCCGGCCCCGCAGCTTCTGTCCACCTCGCGCTTTCCTTTCGGTCGCGGGAGGAGGAGGAGGAGGTGGACGGAAGGTGCGCGGCACTGCTTCCGCCCGCCTCCTCCTCCTCCTCCCGCGACCGAAAGGAAGGCGCGAGGAGGAAGGGAAGTCCCGCCCTCCTCGCCGCCTGGGCCGCCCCCTTGCATGCCCGCCCGCCGGCGCGGGGCTTCCCTTCCTTCTCCTCGCTGCCTCCTTCCTTTACAAAGGGGCGGCCCAGGCGAGGGGAGGGTGCCATTCCCTCCTCCCCGCCCCCTCGCAGCGCTCTCCCCCCGCCCTCTCCCGAGGTATGATGACTCTCTCGGGAGAGGGCGGGGGGAAAACGCTGCGAGGGGGTGTTTTTTTAAAAAAGTTTTATGTTTTCGAATCCGCTGCCCCCAAAACCTGCCGCCCGAGGCCATGGCCTAGTCTGGCCTTATGGGTAATCCGGGCCTGGGCACACTAGTGTGCCATGAGCAATCACCTGGTAGCATATATAATTCGAGCCGCCGTGGTTGTGTATATGAATAGTCTATCTTCATTTTCACTCCATTGAATCGATTTGTCTGTAAGCCCCAGAAGGAAGAGTTCTGCTTTTAATGGTACCTGTTTTTTCAAAAAAAATTGCGATATCTCTTGGATATTTTGCCAAAACCTAGTAGCTTTTTCGCAGGTCCACCATATATGATAAAAACTGCCTTCATGCATTTTACACTTCCAACATAGGTTGGAATTGTTTTTATACATTTTGCTGAGTTTTTTTGGTGTCAGGTACCATCTATGGAAGATCTTGAGCCAATTTTCCTTTAGGTTTGCCGCATATGTGTATTTAAGTTTTTTCTTCCAAATTTGCTGCCAATCTTGTAGTTTTATCTGGTGACCAACATTTTTTGCCCAATTTATCATGCAATTTTTAACGACTTCTGTTTCTGTTTCCCAATCTAGTAATTTGTTATATAAATGGGCTCACGTCATGTGATGTATACCTCAAACAAAGAAACCATACAATGCAGAAACACAATACTTGCCAACAGAAATAGGCCTCAAGCAAGGTACGTTTGTAGCAAAGAAACTTTCCCCCCCAAAACCTAAAAGGCCCCCAAAACAACGAATAAAAATAAAACTACATTTACCAGCATCCTCCGGGGCAGCCAAAGACTCACCCAGCCTCTACATTCTGAACAACATGATTGGCTGCCAATAAGGGCGGATTTGCATAACTGCTGCACTGGCCAGCCAACATGAACATTCCGAACCATAACAAACTGCCATAACAGAATAAGGAAAAAGCCTGAGCCAAGCCCCGACCATGCATGATGGGACTTGAAGTACCACCATGGAAAATGGGATTTGTAGTACTTCAAAACCCATCATTCCCCACAGACCACTGTGGCCCAGAAACAAGACCAATAAAGACCCAACTTGACCCACACTCCATCCAACTGCAGTTTAGAGGAGGGCACACCGTGGATGATTGGACTTTCTCCCATCTCCTAAAAAGGGCACAGCAACGCGTGCCGGGTACAGCTAGTTTGTTATAAAGCACAGTAATAATTTTATTGTTTCTTGCCACAAGTTTTTCCCAGAACTCTTCCTTGTCCACAAAACCTTTGAGTGTATCCTTTTTGTAGGTTTCCTTAATCTGAGTGTATTGTAACCATGTCATATTTTCAAATTTCAATCTTAGTTCGTCTATAGTTTTTAATTCTAATACCTCTTTGCCTTTCTTTAACCCTGCTGTTCTGTTCGGGTCAATCTGACCCGTTTTGGAAATTAGATATTTGTTTATTCATTCATTTTTTGATTTTGAAACTTGTGGTTCCTTCTATTTTCCTAATTTACGGGGTTCATACTAAGGGTACTTAATTTTTTTGTTTCGGTGCTTTACTTTTTGCGCTACAGATTTTTACACACTTGTTATGTTCGGGTCAAATTGACCCGGTAGCCTTTTATACTAATCTAATATGATATTTTGAGTAAAACAAAGGATTTTTAGTTTATTTTGAGACTACTTATTGCATCTACTATTGTTTATCAAGTTATCTACTTGCTTTAGGTGGACATAAATGGATGGATACATTTATGCAAATGATTTCAGAACAAACCATATGCATTTTCTTTCAGTACCAATTTTTGAATTCATTGTGAACAGACTAGGTAATGTGAATGTTTACTGTTGTGTGTTTTCATATGCCTGTTATTATATCTGATATGTGATTGATATGTGATTGCCATGTGTTTTGCTATATGACTGATATGTAATAGCCATTTGTGATCATCTATTTTGTACTGTTACCTCCCACCTGGAAGGCATTACATCTGACCTATGACTGTATACATGTAGATTGTTATTCCTTATGATATGTATTACTACTGATGTTAGATATATTGTCCCATGCTTTGTATTGGGATGTCCTTCCTTTTATTTTTTGCTACATATTACAGTTTATTGATATTTTGCTACCCTTGTGAGTAGTTTCTGGTTATTCAGAGTGACTTTTTCCTCAGTGTGTTTCCACTGTTTTCATAGCTTGCCTGGCTGCATTACCAGAATGTGTGTGTGACTCCTCCTGCCCTCAGAATAGTACCTTTGTTATGCAAAACAGTAACAGAGGGAGAAGCCACATACATGCACGGAATGTGGAAAGAGATTCAGTCAGAGTGACAAACTGCGTATCCATCAAAGGACCCACACAGGGAGAAGCCACATACATGCATTGAATGTGGAAAGAGATTTCACTCACAGTGCGAGTCTGCGTATCCATCAAAGGACCCACACAGGGGAGAAACCACATACATGCATGGAATGTGGAAAGAGAAGCCACATACATGCATGGAATGTGGAAAGAGCTTCAGTCACAGTGGAAACCTGCGTATCCATCAAAGGGTCCACACAGGGGAGAAGCCACATACATGCATGGAATGTGGAAAGAGATTCAGTCAGAGTGGAAAGAGAGTCTGCATATACATCAAAGGACATGCACACAGAGGGAGAAAGCACATATCATATAAACTTGAGTATATACTTTAGTATAAGCTGACACCTATATAATATAAGGCACCTAATTTTAGGACAAAAATTGGGAAAACTTACTGACTTGAGTATAGGCTGAGGGTGGGAAATGAGGCAGCTATGAGGTGGAAAGGAGGTTTCTGGAGAAGAAAGACAGATTGGGGTGGGAAGGGGGAAACTGGAGAAGGGGCAAAGATTTAGATGGGAAAGGGGTGTGGGAAAAGTGCTTTTCTTTCTTTGCCTTTGAATAAATAGATTAGCAGAAACCTTTGGGGGGAAAACTGATTTTTTGATTTTTTTCTGATTATTTTTTCTGATTATTTTTCAAAATGCTTTTATACTGTTAAAATTTATTTTAGTTTTAAGTTAGTTGTACTAATAGTTACCTGAAGTTGTTGTTGATGTTGTTGTCAAAGATATAGCTGATTATTCACGCACAAGTTTGTTACTTTGGTGTAATATGCAAATTAGGCTGTTTTACATTAATCAACATAAAAACAAATTTAAAAAGTTTTTTTATTCAATTTTTCTTTGATAATGAACAACTATGATCACACACAGTATAATAATGCAACAGGTATTCAAAAAGAACTTTTCAGTGGCTCAAAATAACATCAAAATAACATCCGGGTCAAAATGACCCGAACATAACAAGTGTATAGTAAAACCTGACAGACCAGCAGGGAGATCTTTATAGGTGGGCCACTCTTGCCATCCCCGGAGTCTCCTTTGTTTCGCCTCTAGAGAGGAGATCCAGAGGGGGGTTTTTGAATAAAAGAATGGTTTAAATTTATTCCAAACTTTGATCAGTGCCGATCTTATAAAATGGTTGCCAAAGTTTTTTTCAATTTTTACTTGCTCATACCAAAGGTACGAATGCCAGCCCACCCTCAGGTTGAATCCCTCTAGTGTGAGCAGTTTTTCATTTTTTTAATGAAATCCATTCTTTAATCCAAGAAAGGGCACAGGCCTCAAAATATGACTTTAGATCGGGCAGTCCGAAGCCCCCCCTGCTCGCCCTGTCGATCATCACCCTTGATTTTATCCTCGGCTTTCGTCCATTCCAAATGAAATTTGATAGATCCTTGTTCCAATTGTTGTCTTCTTGAATTTCATTTCATTTTATTTATTTTAGTGGTTTTTATTATTATTTTATAATAATTTTCTAATAATAATATATCTCTCTCTCGGCATTACTTCGCGAACGAAGATTCAGGAAGGACTCACCCCACGCTTTTTACAAGCGTTGATGACTAAAAAGGCCAATCTGAGATAGGCAAGTTCGGTTGCAGAAAGCGCAGCAGAAAGTCTCCTTGGGTGATGTTTTTTCCAAGTTGCGGTTCTTTCTGCGTTGTCGTTTCTCTTCGAGACCCATTCGGCGTGTCTTCTCGAAAGAGGCCGCAGCATTGTGGATAGTGCTTCTCCATGCCTCCCGATGTGAGGCCAGGGTGGACCATTGTTGGTGATCAATCTGGCCAAGCCTGAGATGTTGTTTCAGGGAGTCCTTATATCTCTTTTGGGGGGGCTCTCTTGCGCTGACCCGTGGCGAGTTCACCGTAGAGTAGTATCTTTGGGAGGCGGTGGTCCTCCATCCTAGAGACGTGCCCTGCCCAGCGCAGCTGTGTTCTCAATAGCATGGCCTCAATGCTGGTGACCCCTGCTTGCTCAAGGACAGCAACATTCGTCACATAGTCGGTCCAGTGTATATTTAGGATTGTGCGAAGACAGCGCTGATGAAAGCGCCGAGGAGTCGTAGGTGTTGGCGATAGGTGACCCATGTTTCAGACCCATAGAGGAGAATGGACAGTATGATAGCTCTGTACACACTGATTTTGGTGCTTTGTCTCAGGTGCTTGTTGCTCCAGACTCTTTTGTGAAGCCTTCCGAATGCACTATATGCCTTTGATAATCTGTGATCTATCTCTTTGTCAATCTTGGCGTCTGAAGAGATGATGCTTCCCAGGTAGGTGAACTGCTGAACGGACTTAAGCACAGATGTGCCTATGCTGACATGAGGATGGTGGTGTTCTTCCTGTGGTGCGGGCTGGTAGAGGACTTCTGTTTTCTTCAGGCTGACTTCCAGCCCAAACAGCTCTGCAGCTGTTGCAAAGCAGGATGTGAGAGCGCTGCAGGGCTGCTTCTGAATGGGCGACAAGGGCAGCATCGTCAGCAAAAAGTAGCTCACGGACTAGATAGTTTAGAGTCTTAGTGCGAGCCCTCAGACGGCTTAAGTTGAACAAGCTACCATCAGTACGATAGCGTGGGGGGACATCCTAGACGTTCCAGGATCTGCCACAGACCTTTTCTGCTCACAGTGTCGAAGGCTTTGGTGAGGTCGACAAATGTTACATAGAGTCCTTTGTTCTGCTCTCTACATTTCTCTTGCAGTTGTCTAAGGGCGAAAACCATATCTGTGGTGCTCCTATTTGCTCTGAAGCCGCATTGGCTTTCAGGGAGAAGTTCTTCTGCAATAGCCGGAACTAATCTGTTCAGGAGTATCCTTGCAATAATAATATAATATAATAATATAATATAATGTTATATTATATTATAATTTCAATATATTATAATGTCTATATATATATATACTATAATATAATAATTATGATATTAATACTAATAATATATGACTATTTCTTGATATATTAATATGTTAATATTAATGATGTATAATATATAGCAGTGCTGTCCAACATCTACCGGACCGGGGGCCTGATGTTTGGTCACTGATGACCTGGGGGGCCGCTCGGCCCCGGCCCCGGCCCCGCCCCCGCCCCCGGCAGCAGCTGAAGGCGTCACCTCCCGCCAGCGACAACTCTCCCGCAAGCCGGGTTCTCGCTTCCCCCGCGAGCCATCCAAGCTTGCAGGAGGGGTTTCGCCGGATCTCGCCTCTCCTCTGGTCAGAGGGGGGCGTGAGCCGGGCGACAGCTCTCTCGCAGGCCTGGATGGCTCGTGGGGGAAGCGAGAACCAGGCGCTCGCTTCCCCCACGAGCCATCCAAGCCTGCGAGAGAGCTGTCGCCCAGATCTCGCCTCCCTCTGGTCAGGGGGGAAAGGAGGGAGGGAGGCGTCCTGGCAGGGAGAAGGCAGCGGATCGCTGCCTCTTCCCTGCCAGGCCCCCTCCGTCCTTCCTTTCCTCCCGGCGGCGGCGTCCCAAACAGGAGGCGTTGGAAGGGCGGGGGGATGCCCCGTGGCTCCTCCCTCCCTTCCAAGGCACCCTGGCAGCAGCTGAAGGCGGCGATTTCCCAGGCATCGGCGCCGCCGAGAGAGGGACAAGGCAGCGGTACAGGGAGGAGGGGCCAGCTCTCTCCTCCTGCCTGTATCGCCTCCGTCTCCCTCTCTCAGCAGCGCTGCTGCAAACTGCCTCGCAACGGCGCCGCCGAGAGGAGAAGGGGCGATACAGGCAGGAGGAAGAGAGCTGGCTCCTCCTCCCCTGCCTGTATCGCCCCTCCGTCCCTCTCGGCGGCGCCGATGCGATGAAGTTTGCATTAGCGCCGCAGAGAGAGAGAGAGAAGGGGGTGGTGTGGGGAGAAGGAAGAGAGCTGGCTCCTCCTCCCTGTACCGCCCCTTTCTCCCTCTCTCGGTGGCGCCAATGCAAACTGCATCGCATCGGCGCCGCCGAGAGAGGGACGGAGGGGGCGATACAGGCAGGGAGGAGGAGCCTAAGCAATATGAGCAGTGTAGTTACTATCTATGTTCCTACAACACAACAACACACTGTGGGGTTCTGTATATAACCAATATATTCAGGCTTGCATATAAGCTCAATCTTATTACTTTCCAATAACACAAAAGTATATCTATTACATATAAACGGCGCACAAACCAAAGGAAAATACCAGAGTCACTCACGATACAGTAAGTCCCTCTTCACAGAGTCTAATAGACTCAATAACATAGTCCCATTCTTCTGTGATGTATTCTTTGAGACCCAATGGTCAACTCAAAAATATGTTTTATAATCCGCGGCCCGTTGGCCTCCGTTGTGAGTTCCAATGCGTATTAATCCACTAGTTCGTGGTTATCGCTGGGTAGTCTACCTACGGGTAATCCTTCTCCGGTTACCGACCCGTTTCGTCTCAATCTCGTCAGGGTGGCCCCAATTATACAGAGATGCACAAAAGACTATATGTCTGAAATACAAACAATATACAATAGTATCCCATCTAAAAACTAGATAGTAACAAAGGGTAGGAGTATAATCTCAACACTTACCACCATAAATCATAAGTATGCTTAATAGCAATGCTGATGTCTCAGCTATGTATGAATCGCCCTCATGCACTTAAGCAGCTTTTCAACCATAGCATGTACCTGATTGTGGTCTGCGCCATGAGGGCGATTCATACATATGCAAGCTTGAATATATTGGTTATATACAGAACCCCACAGTGTGTTGTTGTGTTGAGGGAGGAGGAGCCAGCTCTCTTCCTCCTCCCTGTCCCGCCTCCTCCTCCCCCCCGCCGCCATTTTTTTCAAAACCATTTGAATTTTTTTTTGAGAAAAATCTTGCTGGGGGTAGCGGGGGCCGTGTCCAACAGGCTGGGGGCCGGATCCGGTCCGCGGGCCGCCTGTTGGACAGCCCTGGTATATAGTAAATATAGTAAATAAATAAATACATTATGTAGATTAGAATGTAGTTCAGACTTTAGGTGCGGCCCTCCATAATATTTTTTGGCTCTCGTGTGGCCCCTTGGAAAAAATATTTGCCCACTAGTACGTACAATGGTATACACCAGCGCTGTCCAACTTCTTCTGGCCCAAGGGCCGGAATTCCGGTCACTGATCACCTGGGGGGCCACAGGTGATCAGTGAGCGGGGGGTGGGGCTGCTCCTGGGGGGCGGGGGCGCTTCCGGGGGGCGGGGCCGCGCATGCCCGGCCTCCTGCGCGGCCCACCCCTTTTCAGCAGGGCTGGGTGACGTCAGGTGTCACCCAGCCTGACATCACCCAGGGATGCGATCCAGGCGAAAACTCTCCCGCAGGCCTCGATGGCTCGTGGGGGAAGCGAGAACCGGGTGTTCGCTTTTCCCGTGAGCCATCCAGGCTTGCGGGAGGGTTTTCGCCCGGCTCTCGCGTCCCTCTGGTCAGAGGGACGCGAGAGCCGGGCGAAAAACTCTCCTCAGGACTCGATGGCTCGCGGGGGCGAGAACCGGGCACTCGCTGCCCCGCGAGCCACCCAGACGGCTTCCTGGAAGGCCTGCCCCTCGCTCCCTCCCCGCCCTTCCCGGTGCCGCGGTGTCCCGATCGCCGCGGCGCCGGGAGGGAGGAGGAGGGAGGGGGCGAGGCAAGGAGGAGGAGCTGGCTCCCTTCCTTCTCCCTGCTCCTCCTCCTCCCCTCCCTCCCCCCCGCCGCTGCGATCTCGCAGCGGCGGTGCGGAGAGAGGGACAGAGGGGGTGGTGCAGGGAGGAGGAGCTGGCTCATTTCCTCCTCCCTACCCCGCCTCCCCCGGTCGCCTTTTTAAAAAAAAAAAATTCAATTTTTTTAAAAAAATATTTTTTAAAAAATAATAAATTATTTCAGGAGGGTAGCGGGGGCTGTGTCCAACAGGCTGGGGGGCCATGTATGGCCCGTGGGCCGCCTGTTGGACAGCCCTGGTATACACAATGCTGGGTGTATGAATAAAACAAAAATCGGGAAAAGGTAAACTACCTGCGGAGGCTCATAAGGAACCATGACGCTCTGCCTCCCGGTGACTGGGTCATCCACATACTGGGAGAGGTTGTTGCCCTCCACACGGATGAGGTGGCTGGCCGGAGCGGAGAGACCTGCGGAGGGAAACAAGGGGTTTACTATGCCCGGAGAAAGCTTTCCAGAAGAAGGGCTATGGCAGGACTCACCATGGCACCAAAATATTGACAACATAAGAATGATTGTGGACTTATTCTCAAATGGATGCATGCAAGTTGATTTGGACTTCAGGCCCCATTATCCTGAGCCTCCCAGCGCCCCCTTGGATCGCCCCACCGCCCACCAGGGGGCGGTACCACCCACTTTGGGAACCACTAAATTAGATGGTTAACTCGGGTTTTTTTTTGAATGGGTACACTTTTTAATCTCAGCTTCACGAGAGCTCTCCAAGGTGCTGAACCCTACCGTGACATAAGTCCAGGACCTTGGAAAGCCAGCACACACAAACTCCGATATCCTCCATCACGGAAGCAACAATACTACAGTCTCACCGTCATTGAAGTCACGCCCGAGTTCGTGGTTTGGGCACCGCTTGACCACTTCTGTCACGTGCTCGGCCTTCTTGTAGACGGGCATGGCCCGGATGACCGTCCCCGGCGGAGGAGGGCCGGACACCTTGATCTGGATGGGGCATGTCTTGGCGATCTGACAGTAGAGCTTCTTCAGCAGCGGGGAATACTAGGAAGGAGAGGAGAATTCGTAGGGCTCAGCCATCGCTACAGGAAGCGGTCAACTCGAAAACACTGGAACATTGGAAGTTCCAGGCCAAAAATGGGGCCTCACCAAACGACCACTCCTGGGACTCCTTGGTAGTTGATGTGGTGTCATACTGCATGAATTTCACAAAGTAGATCAGTGGTTCCCAAACGTTTTTGGCCAACCGCCCCCTTTCCAGCATTTTTTTTACTCACCACCCCCTTAGAAATTATTTTTTTTTAAATTTAATAGCAATTAAACAGAAAGATATATGTATTAATGCAGTGGTTCTCAACCTTTCTAATGCCGTGACCCGTAAATAAGGTTCCTCGTGTTGGGGTGACCCCAGGTCCAGATTAACTCTTTGTGGTGCCCCAGGCCACACAATGGAAGCCATGCCCCCAGGCCAATGCTGAGCATGCGCGTCAGAGGCCCTAGGGGCGGGGCTTCCCTCCGCATCTTCCTCGCTCAGGTCGGGCGCCCCTCCTTCCTTCACTCAAGGAAGGAGGGGCGCCCGACGTGGGCGACGAAGGGGCGGGGCGAAGTCCCTCCCCTAGGGCCTCTGACGCGGCTTCGCTCTGCGTCTTCGTCGCTCGTGCCAGGCACCGCTCCTTCTTTGGGTGAAGGAAGGAGGGGCCGAAGCGAGCCAGGAAGAGGCGGAGGGAAGCCGCGTCAGAGGCCCTAGGGGCGGCAGCGGCACCCCTTCCTCTTGACCCGCCCCCAACGCCCTTCTCCCCGGGCCGGACAGATTCGGCCGGAGGGCCGCATCCGGCCCATGGGGCATAGGATGCCCAGGTCTGCATAGACAGTATGATATCTCTATACACACTGATTTGGGTGCTTTGCATCAGGTGCTTGTTGCTCCAGACTCTTTCGGGAAGCCTTCCGAATGCACTCTATGCCTTTGCTGATCTGTGATCTCTCCCTTTATCAATCTTGGCGCCTGAAGAGATGATGCTTCCCAGGGAGGTGAACTGCTGGACAGACTTAAGCACAGATGTGCCTATGCTAATGTGGGGATGATGGTGTTCTTCCTGTGGTGCGGGCTGGTATAGGACTTCCGTTTCCTTCAGGCTGACTTCCAGCCCAAATAGCTCTGCAGCTGCTGCAAAGCATGATGTGAGGCGCTGCAGGGCTGCTTCTGAATGGGCGACAAGAGTAGCGTCGTCAGCAAAAAGCAGCTCACAGACTAGAGTCTTAGTGCGAGGCCTCAGACGGCTTAAGTTGAACAAGCTGCCATCCGTACGATAGCGTATATATATATGCCGGCTTCTTCTTCTTCGAGGTCTGCCGTAGCCCTTTGGAGCATCATGCTGAAGAAGATTGTAAATAGGGTTGGTGCAAGAACACAACCTTGCTTCACTCCGTTAGTTATGAGAAAGGGCTCCGAGAGAGCATCGCCGTATCTGACTGGACCGCGCTGGCCCTCATGTAACAGGATAATCATTTTTGAGGAATTTGGGGGGACATCCTAGACGTTCCAGGATCTGCCACAGACCTTTTCTGCTCACAGTGTCGAAGGCTTTGGTGAGGTCGACAAATGTTATATAGTGTCTTTGGTTCTGTCCAGATCTGTTTGCCTTGACCCCCCCCCCCAACCAACACACTCCCAAATGGGTCTGTTGTTGTCGATGATGGGTCTTTGAAGGCCTCCCTGGAGCTGTTGGGGCTTGTTGGGGTTATCAAGGGAGGCATGTCTGCACCGGCATTGCGGCAGCCCTTTTCTCCCCCCGGCAAGGCAATGCGCTCTCTTTATGTCATAACATGGTACCGCCAGATCACTTGCACCACAAGCGGCTTAGCGTAAAAAGCCCCTCCGTTGTCCTGGAGCTGTTTTGTTTCCCAGACGTGTCAGGGACGTGTCTGATAATGCCAGCATGAAAGGGGTGCTTTGAGAGGAGGCAAACACCTGGCCAAGGAGGTTCCCCCACTATTCCCCTAAAACGACCTGGGAGGGATTGCAATGCTCTCTCGACTGCCAAGTTCATTGAGATGGAGCGGTTTCCTTTTATCAGCGGGAAAATGGGTCACGTTCTCTTGGAGGCTGGAGAGATAGTTGCAGACCTTTAAGGACTCCACCTCCCAGAGTGTCTTATCTGGAGAAGTCAATGAATCTAAGCTTGAGGTCATTGCTACCTTGAATCAAAGAACGACTTGAAGGTTCGCCACCTTAACAGGTTTTAACATGGTCAAAACATCATGGAGAAGTCAACGAATCTAAGCTGGAGGTCATTGCCACCTTGAATCAAAGAACGACTTGAAGGTTCACCACATTAACAGGTTCTAACATGGTTGAACCATCATGGAGAAGTCAACGAATCTAAGCTTGAGGTCATGGCCACCTTGAATCAAGGAACAACTTGAAGAATCACCACCGTAACAGGAGCTAACATGGTCAAACCATAATGGAGAAGTCAACGAATCTAAGCTTGAGGTCATTGCCACCTTGAATCAAGAAACAACTTGAAGGATCACACCTTAACAGGTTCTAACATGGTCAAACCATCATGGAGAAGTCAATGAATCTAAGCTTGAGGTCATTGCCACCTTGAAACAAAGAATGACTTGAAGGTTCACCACCGTAACAGGTTCTAACATGGTCGAACCATCATGGGGAAGTCAATGAATCTAAGCTTGAGGTCATTGCCATCTTGAATCAAGGAACAACTTGAAGGATCACCACCTTAACAGGAGCTAATATGGTCAAACCCATCACGAGAAGTCAATGAATCTAAGCTTGAGTTCATGGCCACATTGAATCAAAGAACGACTTGAAGGTTCACCACCTTAACAGGAGCTAATATGGTCAAACCCATCGTGGAGAAGTCAATGAATCTAAGCTTGAGGTCATGGCCACCTTGAATCAAAGAACGACTTGAAGGTTCACCACCTTAACAGATTCTAACATGGTCAAACCGTCTTGGAGAAGTCAAGAAATCTAAGCTTAAGGTCATGGTCACCTTGAATCAAAGAACGACTTGAAGGAACACCACCTTAAAAGGTTCTAACATGGTCAAACTGTCTTGGAGAAGTCAACGAATCTAAGCTTGAGGTCATGGCCACCTTGAATCAAAGATCGACTTGAAGGTTCACCACATGAACAGATTCTAACATGGTCGAACCATCATGGAGAAGTCAACGAATCTAAGCTTGAGGTCATGGCCCCCTTGAAACAAAGAATGACTTGAAAGATCACCACCTTAAAAGGAGCTAACATAGTCAAACACATCATGGAGAAGTCAACGAATTTAAGCTTGAGGTCATGGCCACCTTGAATCAAAGAACGACTTGAAGGTTCACCACCTTAACAGGAGCTAATATGGTCAAACCCATCACGAGAAGTCAATGAATCTAAGCTTGAGGTCATGGCCACCTTGAATCAAGGAACAACTTGAAGGATCACCACCTTAAAAGGTTCTAACATGGTCAAACCCATCATGGAGAAGTCAAGAAATCTAAGCTTGAGGTCATGGCCACCTTGAATCAAAGAACGACTTGAAGGTTCACCACCTTAACAGGAGCTAATATGGTCAAACCCATCGTGGAGAAGTCAACGAATCTAAGCTGGAGGTCATTGCCACCTTGAATCAAAGAACGACTTGAAGGTTCACCACCTTAACAGATTCTAACATGGTCAAACCGTCTTGGAGAAGTCAAGAAATCTAAGCTTGAGGTCATGGCCACCTTGAATCAAGGAACAACTTGAAGGATCACCACCTTAAAAGGTTCTAACATTGTCAAAGCCATCATGGAGAAGTCAAGAAATCTAAGCTTGAGGTCATGGCCACTTTGAATCAAGGAACAACTTGAAGGATCACCACCTTAACAGGTTCTAACATGGTCAAACCATCATGGAGAAGTCAACGAATCTAAGCTTGAGGTCATGGCCTCCTTGAAACAAAGATTGACTTGAAGGATCACCACCTTAACAGGTTCTAACATGGTCAAACCATCACGGAGAAGTCAACGAATCTAAGCTTGAGGTCATGGCCACCTTGAAACAAAGAATGACTTGAAAGATCACCACCTTAAAAGGAGCTAACATGGTCGAACACATCATGGAGAAGTCAACGAATTTAAGCTTGAGGTCATGGTCACCTTGAATCAAAGAACGACTTGAAGGTTCACCACCTTAACAGGTTCTAACATGGTCGAACCATCATGGAGAAGTCAACGAATCTAAGCTTGAGGTCATTAACAGGTTCTAACATGGTCGAATCATCATGGAGAAGTCAACGAATTTAAGTGTGAGGTCATCATGGAGAAGTCAACGAGGTTCTAATGGCTTGAGGTCACGGCCACCTTGAAACAAAGAACTACTGGAAGGTTCACCACCTTAACAGGTTCTAACATGGTCAAACCCATCATGGAGAAGTCAACGAGGTCACGGCCTCCTAAGCTTGAGGTCACGGCCTTGAGGTCACGGCCTCCTTGAAACAAAGAATTACAAGGAAGGTTCTAACATGGATCAGGAAATCTCCACCTTAACAGGTTCTAATATGGTCAAACCCATCATGGAGAAGTCAAGGTCATGGCCACCTTGAAACAAAGAATGACTTGAAAGATCACCAAGCCTAACATGGTCATGGAGGCCTCCTTGAAATCAAAGAATGACTGGAAGGTTCTCCATCATTAACAGGTGAATCTGAAGGATCACATGGTCAAACCCATCATGGAGAAGTCACCAATCAAAGAACGACTTGAAGGCTTGAGGTCATCGGCCTTGAGGTCATTGCCTCCTTGAAACAAAGAATTACTGGAAGGTTCTCCACCTTAACAGGTTCTAACATGGTCAAACCCATCATGGAGAAGTCAACGAATCTAAGCTTGAGGTCACGGCCTCCTCAAAGCTTGAAGGTCTTAACCTAACATGGTCAAACCCATCATGGAGAAGTCAACGAATCTAATCTGAAGCTTGAAACAAAGAATGAGGGTTCTCCATGGCCACCTTGAATCAAAGAACGACTTGAAGACCTTAACAGGTTCTAACATGGTCAAACTGTCATGGAGAAGTCAATGAATCTAAGCTTGAGGTCATTGCCATCTTGAATCAAAGAATGAGGAACAAGGGATCACCACCGTAACAGGTTCTCCACCTTAACAGGTTCTAACATGGTCAAACCCATCATGGAGAAGTCAACGAATCTAAGCTTGAGGTCACGGCCTCCTTGAAACAAAGAATGACTGGAAGGTTCTCCACCTTAACAGGTTCTAACATGGTCAAACCCATCATGGAGAAGTCAACGAATCTAAGCTTGAGGTCACGGCCTCCTTGACTGAAAGAATGACTTGAGGGATCACCACCTTAACAGGTTCTAACATGGTTGAACCATCATGGAGAAGTCAACAGATCGAAGCTTGAGGTCATGGCCACCTTGAATCAAGGAACAACTTGAAGGATCACCACCGTAACAGGTTCTAACATGGTCAAACCATCATGGGGAAGTCAACGAATCTAAGCTTGAGGTCATGGCCAGCTTTGATCCAAATCTTGGAAACGTTCATGGTTGTGGCTGGGAGATTCTGAGAAATGCAGTACACAATCCAGCTTTTCCGATTCCCATTTTGCTCTTGAGGAACCACCTTCTCCTTCCTCGAATATTACGCAGGAAGGACATGTATGGACAGGCGCCTCCTCAGCGCTTGAACATACCTTGAATGCTTCTTGCATGAGGTGATACGTTCGAAGGGATAATTGTTGAGGGGATGGGGGGTTTTGGCACACCGTTCACATTGTCTATGTGGAGGATGGTGGAATGTCCTCAACAGCCAAACATGCCGTGCCGTGTAGGGACACGCCAAACCATGCAGGATGTTTCCCAATTGAAAGGAGATGGAGGAACATAGGAAAGGAGACAACTATGGTTTGGCGACCACAAGTTCATTAGCTGTCCAAAGGTTTGCTTTGGTTCTGCTAATTCATCTGGGAACGTAAGAGAAGTAAAGAGAAGTAAAGTCAAATATCTTCAAGAGCAACACAAAGCCAGATCGATTTGAGTTCCTGCAAAACAATTAATGTAGCAATCCTAGTTTACAGCCAAGGGCCGCCAAAGCGGAGAGAGGCAAACAATCGTAACTGCGACTGTCTGGATGAGGATGAATAAGCTGAGGATAAATCCCGACAAGACAAAGGTCCTCCAGGTCAATCGTAAGGCGGATCGGGGTATAGGGTGGCAACCTGTGCTCGACGGGGTTGCACTCCCCCTGAAGCCACAGGTCAGCAGGTTGGGGCTCCTAGGCTCATCGCTAACGCGTGAAGCCCAGGCGTCGGCGGTGGCTGGGAGGGCCTTCGTACAACTAAAACTCATGCGGCAGCTGCAACCGTACCTCGTGAAATCGGATCTGGTCCACGCCTTAGTCACCTCCAGGTTGGATTACTGTAATGCGCTCTACGTGGGGCTGCCCTTGAAGATGGCCCGGAAGTTTCAATTAGTCCAACGGGTGGCAGCTATATTACTAACTGGAGCGACTTAGAGGGAGCGGTCAACCCCCCTGTTTAAGGGGCTCCATTGGCTGCCGTTCATCTTCCGTTCCCAGTTCAAGGTGCAGGTTCTTAGGGACAGTCACGTTTTCAGGCTCCTCCTAAAGACTGCCAAAGTGGGGGCTTGTCTGATATCTTTAGGAAGTGAGTTCCAGAGTTGGGGGGCCACCACAGAGAAGGCCCTCTCCCTCGTCCCCATCAATCGCGCCTGCGATGGGGACGGGAGCGAGACCAGGGTCTCTCCAGATAATCGGAAAGATCGTGTGGGTTCGTAAACAGAAATGCGGTCACGCAGGTAGGCGGGCCCCAAACTGTTCAGGACTTTGTAGGTCAAAACCTGCACCTTGAATTGGGACCGGAAGATGAATGAATAAAGGATATAGTTGTCCGATCTGACTAATCTCCCTCTATATGTCCTCTGAAGCACTTTATCTACCCGTTGGATTGATCTCCCTACTCCAATCCCTAAAATACAGTTATATTATCTATATTGTTTCTGCTTGCTTGTTTTGTTGATGCATTGTTGTATTTGTATTTTGTATTTCTAATAACTAACGGAGTGAAACAAGGTTGTGTTCTTGCACCAACCCTATTTACAATCTTCTTCAGCATGATGCTACAAAGGGCTACGGCAGACCTCGAAGAAGAAGGCAGCATATATATACGCTGTCGTACTGGTGGCAGCTTGTTCAACTTAAGCCGCCTGAGGGCTCGCACTAAGACTCTAAACCAGGGGTGCTCATTATGGTGATCGGGAGCACCTAGGTGACCTTCAGCCCTCTTCCAGGTGATCTTTGGGCCTCACCAGCCAGATGGCGTGCTCCTGCCATGCGCACGCACGTGCGCTCCCACCGCCGTCTTCACGGGGCTTCTTTTGCCAAAATGAGGCTTTAGTGGGCGGGCCCTGGCGCTCATCTTGCCACGCACGGTGTGGTGACATGACCGCCCATTGGTTGCTGCTGGGGGGGGGGGGAGAGCAAGGCGAAGGCACGCGCACGGATAGGAAGTGAGGCTGTGGGAGGGATGGAGGGAATGTGTGTGTGTGTGTGTGTGTGTGAGAGAGAGAGAGCCAAGGAGAGAAGAAAGAAATCCGGAGAACTTTTTTGGAACCTTTTGGCAGGCAGGCAGGCGGGCGCTGGAAGGAGAGAGGGAGAGAGAGAGAGAAAGCAGCCAAGGAGGCCGGGCAAAGTGGGGCAAAGCCAAGCAAGCCCCACCGCAAACCCTGCTGCTGCCCTCGGGACTCTCATTCCAAGCCGAGACCTGGGCGAGCGGGCTGTGTGTGGGGCTGCTTTATTTCCTTAGTTGGGGGCGAGGAGGGAGGGCTCCGCCGTGTTCCTGGGGCTGAACCCGAGGAGGAGGGGGCTGCGGGATGGAGACTCCACTTTCTGCTGCTACTTGTGCCCTCGCCGCCTTTCTCCGCCTCGCCCTCCCTCGCACTCGAAGGAGAAAGGCGGCGAGGGCCCACGGGAGAGAGAGAGAGAGAGAGAGAGAGGGTGACTCTTCAGAGCTGGCTAGGAAGAGCCACCCCCCCTCTCTCCCTCTCCCGTGGGCATGGACTGCCACCAGTGGGAGGGATCCTCCTTCCTGTCAGCTGTCCACTAGGGCGTCCTTTCTGAGTGACACCCTCGAAAGGAAGGAAGGGTGCCCCCCTGTTGCATCTGTCACTTTGGGGAAACACCTCTTCCACTCTTTCTTCTCCTGCCCAGGTAAGGAAGCCTCGAGGGAGGGGGGAGGCTGCCGTGGGGAGGCTCCACCCTCATGTGGGTCCCTCTCTCAGTTGAGTTTCCCTGCCCAGGCAGCAGCCAGGCGGCCCCTTTTCCCAGCCCTGCACCTTCCGAGCCGCTGCCGAAGCCATATCTGGCCGGAGCGCTGGCAGGTGCGCCTATAAATACCCTCCTGCTGCATGCGTGCCTGCAGAAGCAGGACGGGATGGGGACTTCCTGCTTCGCGAAAGAACGCAGCAGGAAGGATGAAGGCAACGAAGACATTAAGAGAGAGCGCACACGCAGGCAAAGACGATCTCCTTCCCGGGTGCGCACGGCGGCGAGTTCGTAGACAGGCAAGAAAGAAGCCCCGCGTGGACGGAAGGCTGCAGTATGCGCGTGCACACACGCAGCGTGCACACGCTCACATGCACAACAGGTGATCTTTTCAACTTGATTGTTCATATAGTAGCTCGCATGATGAAAAAGTGTGGGCACCCCTGCTCTAAACCATCTAGTCCGTGAGCTGCTTCTTGCCGACGATGCTGCCCTTGTCGCCCATTCAGAAGCAGCCCTGCAGCGCCTCACATCCTGCTTTGCTGCAGAGCCGTTTGGGCTGGAAGTCAGCCTGAAGGAAACGGAAGTCCTCTACCAGCCCGCACCACAGGAAGAACACCATCATCCTCCCCACGTCAGCAGAGGCACATCTGTGCTTAAGTCCATTCAGCAGTTCACCTCCCTGGGAAGCATCATCTCTTCAGACGCCAAGGTTGATAAAGAGATCGGTCACAGATTAGCAAAGGCATATAGTGCATTCGGAAGGCTTCACAAAAGAGTCTGGAGCAACAAGCACCTGAGGCAAAGCACCAAAATCAGTGTGTACAGAGCTATCGTACTGTCTATTCTCCTCTATGGGTCTGAAACATGGGTCACCTATCGCCAACACCTACGACTCCTCAAACGCTTCCATCAGCGCTGTCTTCGCACAATCCTAAATGTACACTGGACCGACTACGTGACGAATGTCGCTGTCCTTGAGCAAGCAGGGATCACCAGCAATGAGGCCATGCTATTGAGAACACAGCTGCGCTGGGCAGGGCACGTCTCTAGGATGGAGGACCACCACCGCCCTAAGATACTACTCTATGGTGAACTCGCAAGAGAGTCACCCCAAAAAGAGATATAAGGACTCCCTGAAACGACACCTCAGGCTCGGCCAGATTGATCACCAACAATGGTCCACCCTGGCCTCACATCGGGAGGCATGGAGAAAATTAGATGGGAAAATTAGATGGAGAAATGGAGTATTAATTCCACAAGCTCCTTGTGAGTTGCTGGGAAAAAGGTGAACTGCCATCAGATCTCCGAGATGTAGTTATCATCACCCTGCCACATTGGGAGGCATGGAGACGCAGTATCCACAATGCTGCGGCCTCTTTCGAGAAGACAAGCCGAACGGGTCTCGACAACGCAGAAAGAACCGCAACTTGGAAACAACATCAGCCAAGGAGACTTTCAGCTGTGCTTTCTGCAACCGGACTTGCCTATCTCAGATTGGCCTTTTTAGCTTGTAGAGTCCTTCCTAAGGATCTTCGTTCGCGAAGTAATGCCGAGATTTTGTGTTTGATGGGCTTGGCCTCATGTAAGCCGCCCCGAGTCCCTTCGGGGAGATGGTGGCGAGGTATAAATAAAGTTATTATTATTATTATTTGCTAAATTCACCTATGATGATTAGATCAGTGTTTCCCAACCAGTGTGCCGGGGCACACTAGTGTGCCGTGAGCGATCATCAGGTGTGCCGTGGAAATTGGAACCTCCAGAAGGGGAGGGGGGAGAGTCTAGTGTGTTGAAGTATAAAAACCCTAAGAAACCTACCTCTATAAAGGCACAAAATTACAACCACCCCCCTCCCCACCCGTTGTCTACTTGGTCTCTCCCTCTCCATGCATTGGGAAGGCCCGGCTCCCTTTCCTAAATAGAGACCTCCTCTGGCCCCCCCCCCCCTAGGCTAATGCCGGATGGTTCAGTCCAGCACTGGTCCCACCCCTCCCTCCTCCCCCTCCTCCCCGGTGTGCGCGAAACCGCTCTCAGCCTCCCTCCAGCTCTCTGCCCGCTGCCGCCGCCTTCCTTCCTGCCTGCTTCGCCAGCCCCGAGATGCCCATACGTGCCACCCCGCTGACTCCCGGGGTGGCGCAGGTGGTGAGTGAGGCTCCTGCTCACCACGACCCCAATTCAAGCCTGGCGGGGAGGAAGGGGGCAACCTAAGCGAGAGGGATACTGCTGGTCTTTTGAGGGCCCTCCTCCAGAAACTGTAACTCCCAAATGTCAAGGTCTATTTTCCCCAAACTCCATCTGTGTTCACATTTGGGCATATTGAGTATTCATGCCAAGTTTGGTCCTGATCCATCATTGTTTGAGTCCACAGTGCTCTCTGGATATAGGTGAACTACAACTCCAAAACCCAAGGTCAATGCCCACCAAACTCTTATAGCATTTTCTCTTGGTTATGGGAGTTCTGGGTGTGAAGTTTGTGTCTTTCTGCCATTCCTGCCAGGATATCTATGTTGAGTTCATCGAAATGGGCCCAGGTTTCACACTGAGTGTATAAATACATTTAGAAACATATTAACTATATGTATTACTGTGTTAGAGTGTAATTTTGTGTCATTTTGGTTGGTGGTGTGCTCCAGGATTTTGCGAATGTAAAAAGTGTGTCGTGGCTCAAAAAAGGTTGGGAAACACTGGATTAGATCACTGGAAGAAAAAATTCCTGCAAACTCTTTCAAAACACTCCAAAATCTAAAGGTCCGTCTCAGCCGACCTTCTGCTCACTCTTAATTAACTTTGGTGGCGGAAAAGAAACCTCCACGAGATATTTTTCTTGGCACCTTCAATTCCACTTCTGCAGTTGCAAAGGGCCGGATGAGAGCTCCAGGCGCCTCTGCCGAGGGTTTGGCTCAGAGGTTCGGTTTTGGCCTTGTCTCAAAAGGAGCTGTCCTTGGTAGCTCGGCTGCTGTGCCGAGAGAAAGGCAAACCGTGCACGCAGGAAGAGTCAGGAGGAGGGTGACCAAGACAAGAAAGATCTATGCCAGTGGTTCCCAAACTTTTTTTGGCCTACCGCCCTCTTTCCAGAAAAAAATTTACTCAACACACTATACTTGGCTACTCACTGGGAAGAATTCGTTTTCGCGTTTTGTGTGTGAAGTAACTACGCGGGGAGATATCTTTGTTAAAGAACTGCAAAGTTTATTCAAACCATGTTCTAAGCGTGGAGGTTTCAGAGTTCAAAGCTTAGGTGGTTACAGTATCTTCTAAAGAGGCACGTATCTTAAGGTTACAATACACGAACTATGGAGATACAACTTGATACTACTTATATAGCTGCAGCTTAGGTGGTTATAGTATCTTCTAAAGAGGCACGTATCTTAAGGTTACAATACACGAACTATGGAGATACAACTTGATACTACTTATATAGCTGCATTCCTAGAACCAATAACTCAGCAGTCTTTATACTAACTGCTTGTCCTAAAACCCAACTGCTTTCCTAGCAGTTCAAACACAGCTTTTCTTCTACTCTCCCACAGAGTAGAGTCAGAATCTTTTTAAAAACCGGCTGACAGCTGGCTGAAATGGACTCTCTAACTCAGTGTTTCCCAACCAGTGTGCCGTGGCACACTAGTGTGCTGTGAGCAATCATCAGGTGTGCCGTGGGAAATGGGAACCTCCAATGCCCTTTCTTCCCCCTCCTGCCGAATACTTTTTCTTCTCCACTCGGGCTCCCTTCTTCCCAGCCTCGCTCTGCTTGTTTTGCCTCACTTTGCTCTGGGGTGAGTCTGCGCTATAGTGCCCGCACGGGTCACGTCTTCCTCCCTCCCCTCTCCCCCTCCTGAACACGCTCGTGCTGCCCCCTCAGATCAAAATGGTGGCAGAAGCGGCAGTGTAGAAGAAAAACTAAGTGTTTGGCAGGAGTAGGAAGAAAGGGCGCGAAGGGGAAGGCGGAGGAAGAGGTCTCTGTCGAAAGCTGGCATGGACAAACGGGGTCCTTCCAGGTGTTTTGGGCTCCAACTCCCACCATTCCTAGCAGCCTCAGGCCCTTCTCCTTTCCCCCCTCAGCCACTTAAGCAGGAAAGGGCCTCAGGCTGTTAGGAATGGTGGGAGTTGGAGTCCAAAGCACCCAGAGGGCCGAAGGTTTCCCATGCCTGTTTTAGAGACCTTAAAGTGGTGAGCCTCCTTCCAACATTGTGATTCTGGACAGAAAACAAACAACAACACAACATAACATTGTTTGAGTCCACAGTGCTCTCTGGGTGTAGGTGAACTACAACTTCCAAACTCAAGGTCAATTCCCAAGCAAACCCTTTCTGTACTTTCTGTTGGTAATGAGTGTTCAATATGCCAAGTTTGGTTCAATTCCATTGTTGCAAGAGTTCAGGATGCTCTTTGATTATGTGTTAACTATAAATCCCAGAAACTGTAATTCCCAAGGTCTATTTCCCCAAACTCCATCTGTGTTCACATTTGGGCATATTGAGTATTCATGCCAAGTTTGGTCCTGATCCAACATTATTTCAAACCACACTGCTCTCTGGATGTTGGTGAACTACAACTTCCAAACTCAAGGTCAATTCCCAAGCAAACCCTTTTAGTACTTTCTGTTGGTAATGAGTGTTCAAGATGCCAAGTTTGGTTCAAGTCCATTGTTGCAAGAGTTCAGAATGCTCTTTGATGGTGTGTGAACTATAAATTCCAGAAACTGTCACTCCCAAATGTCTATTTCCCCAAACTCCATCTGTGTTCACATTTGGGCATATTGAGTATTCCTGCCAAGTTTGGTCCTGATCCAACATTGTTTCAAACCACAGTGCTCTCTGGATGTCGGTGAACTACAACTTCCAAACTCAAGGTCATTGCCCACCAAACCCTTTCAGTACTTTCTGTTGGTAATGAGCGTTCAAGATGCCAAGTTTGGTTCAAGTCCATTGTTGCAGGAGTTCAGAATGCTCTTTGATGGTGTGTGAACTATAAATTCCAGAAACTGTCACTCCCAAATGTCAAGGTCTATTTCCCCAAACTCCATCTGTGTGCACATTTGGGCATATTGAGTATTCATGCCAAGTTTGGTCCTGATCCCACATTGTTTCAAACCACAGTGCTCTCTGGATATAGGTGAACTACAACTCCAAAACTCAAGGTCATTGCCCACCAAACTATACGTATTGCTATGTTAGAGTGTCATTTTGGTTGGTGGCGTGCTCACTACTGTAATAAAGAAATACGACTTCACCACAAATCCCCAAAGCAAACATTGACTTTTCCAATGGCCTTTTACCAGGCCGTTGAGCACCTATGGATTATGGTATCCACGAGGGTCCTGGAACCAAATCCCAGCCGATACCAAGAGCGCACTGTATATGAGGAGAAAAACGAGAAGCAGCCAAAGAGGAGGCAAGCCATGTTCTCCTCCTGAGCGTTTGGAGAGCTCAGGGCCCAGCGGTGAGCGCCTCATGCGCTCCTCCTTCCGAGCAGGCCCTGCTGCCACTCTCACAACCCGCCAAGGGCCGCCAGGCAGATGTGTCCCGGCAGAATCCCCGCCGATAAGATCTTGTTTATCATCCTGGCTTGACGCAGAGCTGTCTGGACTTGAGCGGCAAGGGAGGGATCGCCTTCCATCCTTCCTGAAGGGAGTGGCGTCAATCCGCTATTAGAGTTCCCTACTTGGGATGCCCACGGATGCTACTTTGCACACCAAGCTTCCTTCCTTCCCTTTCTCTCCCTTTCTTCTTCCTTCCTTTCTTTCCCTTCTTTCTTTTGTCCTTCCTCCTTTTTTCTCTTCCCTTCCCTTTCTTTTTCCTTCCTTTCCTTCCCTTCTCTCTTTTGTCTTTCCTCCTTTCTTTCTTTCCTTCCCTTTCTCTCCCTTTCTTCTTCCTTCCTTTCTTTCCCTTCTTTTGTCCTTTTGTCTTTCTTTCTTTCCTTCCCTCTCTCTCCCTCTCTTCTTCCTTCCTTCCTTTCCCATTTTTCTTTTGTCCTCCCTCCTTTCTTTCTTTCTTTCCCTTTCTCTCCCTTTCTTCTTCCTTCCTTCCTTTCCCTTCTTTCTTTTGTCTTTCCTCCTTTCTTTCTTTCTTTCCTTCCCTTTCTCTCCCTTTCTTCTTCCTTCCTTTCTTTCCCTTCTTTCTTTTGTCCTTCCTCCTTTTTTCTCTTCCCTTCCCTTTCTTTTTCCTTCCTTCCTTCCCTTCTCTCTTTTGTCCTTCCTCCCTCCTTTCTTTCTTTCCCTTTCTCTCCCTTTCTTCTTCCTTCCTTTCTTTCCCTTCTTTCTTTTGTCCTTTTTTCTTTCTTTCTTTCCTTCCCTCTCTCTCCCTCTCTTCTTCATTCCTTCCTTTCCCATTTTTCTTTTGTCCTCCCTCCTTTCTTTCTTTCTTTCTTTCTTTCTTTCCCTTTCTCTCCCTTTCTTTTTCCTTCCTTTCTTCCCTTCTCTCTTTTGTCCTTCCTCCTTTCTTTCTTTCCCTTTCTCTCCCTTTCTTTTTCCTTCCTTTCCTTCCCTTCTTTCTTTTGTCCTTCCTCCTTACTTTCTTTCCTTCCCTTTCTCTCCCTTTCTTCTTCCTTCCTTTCTTTCCCTTCTTTCTTTTGTCCTTCCTCCTTTCTTTCTTTCCTTCCCTTTCTCTCCCTTTCTTCTTCCTTCCTTTCTTTCCCTTCTTTCTTTTGTCCTTTTTCTTTCTTTCTTTCTTTCCCTCTCTCTCCCTCTCTTCTTCCTTCCTTCCCTTCCCGTTTTTCTTTTGTCCTCCCTCCTTTCTTTCTTTCTTTCTTTCTTTCCCTTTCTCTCCCTTTCTTTTTCGTTCCTTTCTTTCCCTTCTTTCTTTTGTCTTTCCTCCTTTCTTTCTTTCCTTCCTTCCCTTTCTCTCCCTTTCTTCTTCCTTCCTTTCTTTCCCTTCTTTCTTTTGTCTTTCCTCCTTTCTTTCCTTCCCTTTCTCTCCCTTTCTTCTTCCTTCCTTTCTTTCCCTTCTTTCTTTTGTCCTTCCTCCTTTCTTTCCTTCCTTCCCTTTCTCTCCCTTTCTTCTTCCTTCCTTTCTTTCCCTTCTTTCTTTTGTCCTTCCTCCTTTTTCTCTTCCCTTCCCTTTCTTTTTCCTTCCTTTCCTTCCCTTCTCTCTTTTGTCGTTCCTCCTTTCCTTCCCTTTCTCTCCCTTTCTTCTTCCTTCCTTCCTTTCCCTTCTTTCTTTTGTCTTTCCTCCTTTCTTTCTTTCTTTCTTTCCTTCCCTTTCTCTCCCTTTCTTCCTGAGTTCCTGAGACCACTGCAAGCCACATACACATCTAATAGGAACCAACCTTGGCACACAAGGCCTTCCTCAAATAACCTGGGCACCGCCGGGTCCCCAAGCTAGTATATAATAAAAGTCAGTGTTTGTGGCGGAAGGTGCAGAGGTGGGGAGGTGCGGAGGAATATGTGGCAGCGTTTCGATTGGTTGCCACTGTGGGATTATTTGCATAAAGGACTCTGATTGGCCAGCCTCAGAGTCCTAGGACTCTCTAGGACTCCCAACATTCTAAGGCAACAGATAGAGGGGATTTGTTGCCACTGAGGAAGTATTTGCATAAAGGACTCTGATTGGTCATCTACATTCCAACATTCTAAGGTGATGCAGAGGGAAAAGGAAAGGCCTCAGGCAGTCTGTCACTGCGGCCCACAGCAGTGACTGATCAGGACCAAACTTGGCAAACAGGGAACCAATGGCCCACTTCACAACCTGGTGCGGTTTAGGGCAGGATGGGCCACGAATGATGGGATTTGCACTACCTTCAGCATATTCATTTCCCAAACAACACTGTAGCCCCTATAAATCACAGACCAGGCCCAAAATTGACAGCAAGGCTTCCTCAACATGATTTTCCTGACTAGGCCTCAGCTCCTGGGATATTGTTAGGCTTCCTCAACTTGATTTTCCTGACTAGGCCCCCAACAATGACAGAACAAGACCAAACTTGGCACACAGACCCCCCAAGGTGCACCCTACATCCTGGTGCAGTTTGAGGGATGATGGACCATGGATGACGGGACTTGCAGTACTTTAATTCACTTCCTTTGAGCAGTGTTTCCCAACCTGTTTTGAGCCGCGGCACACTTTTAACATTAAAAAAATCCGGGGGCACACCACCAACCAAAATGACACAAAATGTCACTCTAACATAGTAAAGAACGACTGGGGCTGGTGGCCGGAGGGGAGCAGCTGCTGGGAGTGCCGGCCGGGGGGGCGGAGACAGGCTACCCCCGGCTTCACCCTCCCAGCAGCTTCTCCAGCCTTGAGGGGGCAGTGCCAAGCCAGCGGTGGCAGAACCAGCACAATGCTGGCTTGGCACTGTCCCTCAAGGCTGGAGCAGCTGCTGGAGTGCCGGCCGGGAGGGGGCAGAGCCAGGCCGTGCCATGCCCCGCCCCCCTTACTCCCAGCTTCAGCTCTCCCAGGCCTTGCCTTGCTCCGCCCCCGCCCCCGAGCTTCAGCTCTCCTACAGGCCGTGCCATGCTCCGCCCCCTTACCCCAGCTTCAGCTCTCCTACAGGCCATGCCATGCCCCGCCCCCTCCCCCAGCTTCAGCTCTCCTACAGGCCATGCCATGCTCCGCCCCCTCCCCCAGCTTCAGCTCTCCTACAGGCCGCGCCATGCTCCGCCTCTTACCCCAGCTTCAGCTCTCCTACAGGCCTTGCCATGCTCCGCCCCCTTACCCCAGCTTCAGCTCTCCTACAGGCCGTGCCATGCTCCGCCCCCTTACCCCAGCTTCAGCTCTCCTACAGGCCGTGCCATGCTCCGCCCCCTTACCCCAGCTTCAGCTCTCCTACAGGCCGTGCCATGCTCCGCCCCCTTACCCCAGCTTCAGCTCTCCTACAGGCCGTGCCATGCCCCGCCCCCTTACCCCAGCTTCAGCTCTCCTACAGGCCGTGCCATGCCCCGCCCCCTTACCCCAGCTTCAGCTCTCCTACAGGCCGTGCCATGCTCCGCCCCCTCCCCCCAGCTTCAGCTCTCCTACAGGCCGTGCCATGCACCGCCCCCTTACCCCAGCTTCAGCTCTCCTACAGGCCGTGCCATGCTCCGCCCCCTTACCCCAGCTTCAGCTCTCCTACAGGCCGTGCCATGCTCCGCCCCCTCCCCCCAGCTTCAGCTCTCCTACAGGCCGTGCCATGCCCCCGCCCCCCCCCCCAGCTTCAGCTCTCCTACAGGCCGTGCCATGCTCCCCCCTCTCCCCCAGCTTCAGCTCTCCTACAGGTCGTGCCATGCTCCGCCCCTACCCCAGCTTCAGCTCTCCTACAGGTCGTGCCATGCCCGCCCCCTTACCCCAGCTTCAGCTCTCCTACAGGCCATGCCATGCTCGCCCCCCCCCAGCTTCAGCTCTCCTACAGGCCATGCCATGCTCGCCCCCTCCCCCCCAGCTTCAGCTCTCCTACAGGTCGTGCCATGCTCCCGCCCCTACCCCAGCTTCAGCTCTCCTACAGGCCATGCCATGTCCGCCCCCCTCCCCAGCTTCAGCTCTCCTACAGGCCGTGCCATGCTCGCCCCTTACCCCAGCTTCAGCTCTCCTACAGGTCGTGCCATACTCCGCCCCCACCCCCCAGCTTCAGCTCTCCTACAGGCCGTGCCATGCCCCGCCCCTTACCCCAGCTTCAGCTCTCCTACAGGCCATGCCATGCTCCGCCCCTCCCCCCAGCTTCAGCTCTCCTACAGGCCGTGCCTGCTCCGCCCCCTCCCCCCAGCTTCAGCTCTCCTACAGGCCGTGCCATGCTCCCGCCCCTCCCCCAGCTTCAGCTCTCCTGCAGGCCATGCCATGCTCGCGCCCCTTCCCCCAGCTTCAGCTCTCCTGCAGGCCGTGCCATGTCTCGCCCCCCCCTCCAGCTTCAGCTCTCCTACAGGTCGTGCCATGCTCCGCCCCTCCCCCCAGCTTCAGCTCTCCTACAGGCCATGCCATGCCCTGCCCCTTCCCCAGCTTCAGCTCTCCTACAGGCCATGCCATGCCCCCGCCCCTTCCCCCAGCTTCAGCTCTCCCACAGGCCATGCCATGCACCACCCCCTCCCCCCCGCTTCAGCTCTCCTACAGGCCGCGCCATGCTCCTCCCCCCCCAGCTTCAGCTCTCCTACAGGCCATGCCATGCCCCGCCCCCTTCCCCAGCTTCAGCTCTCCTACAGGCCATGCCATGCACCACCCCCTCCCTCCAGCTTCAGCTCTCCTACAGGCCGCGCCATGCTCCGCCCCCTCCCCACAGCTTCAGCTCTCCTACAGAGGAGGAGCATGAGCGGTGGACGGGCTTCAGTGGGCGGGCTCCTCCTCCACGCGGCTTCAGCGAGCGAGGGCGAGAGTCATGGCGGGAGTCATGGCGGATTGAGGCTGGCTGGGGAACGGCCGAAGGAGGCGGCACCCCGGTCCCTTCTTCTTTTTCTTCGCCACTGCCCGGCCCTTTCTCCTCCCCCAAGCAGCAGGAGTTCAGCAGGAGGGGGGAGGAAGGGGGGCAGAGAGCTTTTCTCGCGGGACAGCAGGAGGTCTGTCACGGCACACTAGTGTGCCACGGCACACTGGTTGAGAAAACTGCCTTAGAGCACTGTGGCCCACACCAATGACGAATCAGGACCAAACTTGGCACACAGAGGCCCAATGGCCCACTTTACAAACCTGCTGCGGTTTTTTGATGGGACTTGAAGTACCTTCACTCACTTTCTGAGACCGCTGCCACCCTCATCCAATGACTGATCAAGACCACACTTGGCACACAGAGCCCACATGACCCACTCTACATCCTGGTGCAGTTTGGAGAATGGGGGACCATGGATGATGGGACTTCCAGTACCTTTCCTCACTTCCAGAGACTGCTGTGACCCTCATCCAATGACTGATCAAAACCGCACTTGGCACACAAAGTCCCCATGACCCACTCTACATCCTGGTTTCAGTTTGGAGAAGGGGGGACCATGGGACTCGCAGTGCCCTCACTAACTTCCAGGGACCACTGCAAGCTACATAACCAACTCATAAAGACCAACCTTGCTACACAATGCCTTTCTCAAATAACCCGGACACCGCCGGGTCCTCAGCTAGTAAATAAATAAAGAAGGAAAGGAAGGAAGGAAGGGAAGGAAGGGAAGGAGAAAGAAAGAAAACCCACTGCCTGGGGCGGCTCATTTCCCCTCTCTCTAGGAGCAAGCAGCTGCAGGGTCCCCTTCGCCGGGCAGGTTTGGGCAGAGAGCGGCGGAGAGGTGATAATAATGTGTCTGTCATTTCCCTCCGACGTGTAGCATCTTGCAAACCGCAAATACCGTTAACCAGCCCGGCCAAATCTGTCAGAACGGGGAGAGGAAGAGAGCACATGCCTAGCGCACGGCGCGGTTTGGCTTTTCATTATTATCAACAGCAGTGGTTCCCAAACTTTTTTGGCCTACTGCCCTCTTTCCAGAAAAAAAAATTACTCACTGCCCCCCTAGAATTTTTTTTAATGTAATAGCAATTAAACAGAAAGATATATGTATTAATGCAGTGGTTCTCAATTTTTGTAATGCCGTGACCCCTAAATAAGGTTCCTCATGTCATTGTGACCCCCAACCATATTTTCGTTGCTACTTCATAAATAATTTTGCTACTCCTACGAATATTTACTATTTACTAATCTTTACTAATCTTTACTGATCTTTACTAATCTTTACTAATCTTTACTAATCTTTACTAATGCAGAAATTATTATTATTTAAATGTAATATACAATTAAACAGAAAGATTTATGTATTAATGCCGTGGTTCTCAACCTTTCTAATGCCGTGACCCCTAAATAAGGTTCCTCCTGTCATTGTGACCCCCAACCATATTTTCGTTGCTACTTCATGAATAATTTTGCTACTCCTACGAATATTTACTATTTACTAATCTTTACTAATCTTTACTAATCTTTACTAATATTTACTAATGCAGAAATTATTATTATTTAAATGTAATATACAATTAAACAGAAAGATTTATGTATTAATGCCGTGGTTCTCAACCTTTCTAATGCCGTGACCCTAAATAAGGTTCCTCCTGTCATTGTGACCCCAACCATATTTTCGTTGCTACTTCATGAATAATTTTGCTACTCCTACGAATATTTACTATTTACTAATCTTTACTAATCTTTACTAATCTTTACTAATCTTTACTAATGCAGAAATTATTATTATTTAAATGTAATATACAATTAAACAGAAAGATTTATGTATTAATGCCGTGGTTCTCAACCTTTCTAATGCCGTGACCCCCTAAATAAGGTTCCTCATGTTGTGGTGACCCCCAACCATATTTTCGTTGCTACTTCATGAATAATTTTGCTACTCCTACGAATATTTACTATTTACTAATCTTTACTAATCTTTACTAATCTCTACTAATATTTACTAATGCAGAAATTATTATTATTTAAATGTAATATACAATTAAACAGAAAGATTTATGTATTAATGCCGTGGTTCTCAACCTTTCTAATGCCGTGACCCCTAAATAAGGTTCCTCCTGTCATTGTGACCCCCAACCATATTTTCGTTGCTACTTCATGAATAATTTTGCTACTCCTACGAATATTTACTATTTACTAATCTTTACTAATCTTTACTAATCTTTACTAATCTTTACTAATCTTTACTAATATTTACTAATGCAGAAATTATTATTATTTAAATGTAATATACAATTAAACAGAAAGATTTATGTATTAATGCCGCGGTTCTCAACCTTTCTAATGCCGTGACCCCTAAATAAGGTTCCTCCTGTCATTGTGACCCCCAACCATATTTTCGTTGCTACTTCATGAACAATTTTGCTACTCCTACGAATATTTACTTTTTACTAATCTTTACTAATCTTTACTAATGCAGAAATTATTATTATTTAAATGTAATATACAATTAAACAGAAAGATTTATGTATTAATGTCGTGGTTCTCAACCTTTCTAACGCCGTGACCCCTAAATAAGGTTCCTCCTGTCATTGTGACCCCCAACCATATTTTCGTTGCTACTTCATGAATAATTTTGCTACTCCTACGAATATTTACTATTTACTAATCTTTACTAATCTTTACTAATCTTTACTAATCTTTACTAATCTTTACTAATATTTACTAATGCAGAAATTATTATTATTTAAATGTAATATACAATTAAACAGAAAGATCTATGTATTAATGCCGCGGTTCTCAACCTTTCTAATGCCATGACCCCTAAATAAGGTTCCTCATGTCATTGTGACCCCAACCATATTTTCGTTGTTACTTCATGAATAATTTTGCTACTCCTATGAATATTTACTATTTACTAATCTTTACTAATCTTTACTAATGCAGAAATTATTATTATTTAAATGTAATATACAATTAAACAGAAAGATCTATGTATTAATGCCGTGGTTCTCAACCTTTCTAATGCCGTGACCCCTAAATAAGGTTCCTTATGTTGTGGTGACCCCCATCCATATTTTTGTTGCTACTTCATAAATAATTTTGCTACTCCTACGAATATTTACTATTTATTAATATTTACTAATATTTACTAATATTTACTAATATTTACTAATATTTACTAATCTTTACTAATATTTACTAATATTTACTAATGCAAATATCTAATATGTAGGATGTATGTTCATTGTTACAAATTGAACATAATCAAAGCATAGGGATTAATCACAAAAACAATCTGTTTGGGGGAGGATGGACAACGGATGATGGGATTGGCAGTACCTTCGACCGATTCAGCTCTGACTTCCACAGCCGAGACCCCATGAATGACAGAACTGGACCAAACTTGGCACACAGAACCCCCATGACCCACAGAAAACACTGGAGGGGTTTGACAGTGATTTAGGGGAGATGTAGTTCAGATACGGCGATGCTCTCTCGGAGCCCTTTCTCATAACTAACAGAGTGAAGCAAGGTTGTGTTCTTGCACCAACCCTATTTACAATCTTCTTCAGCATGATGCTCCACAGGGCTACGGCAGACCTCGAAGAAGAAGAAGAAGGAGACGGCATATATATACGCTATCGTACTGATGGCGGCTTGTTCGACTTAAGCCGCCTGAGGGCTCGCACTAAGACTCTAAACTATCTAGTCCGCGATCTGCTTTTTGCTGACGATGCTGCCCTTGTCGCCCATCCAGAAGCAGCCCTGCAGCGCCTCACGTCCTGCTTTGCAGCAGCCGCAGAGCTGTTTGGGCTGAAAGTCAGCCTGAAGAAAAGGGAAGTCCTCTACCAGCCCGCACTACAGGAAGAACACCACCATCCCCACGTCAGCAGAGGCACATCTGAGCTTAAGTCTGTTCAGCAGTTCACCTCCCTGGGAAGCATAATCTCTTCAGACACCAAGATTGACAAAGAGATAGATCACAGATTAGCAAAGGCATCGAGAGCATTCGGAAGGCTTCACAGAAGAGTCTGGAGCAACAAGCACCTGAGGCAAAGCACCAAAATCAGTGTGTACAGAGCTATCGTACTGTCTATGGGTCTGAAACATGGGTCACCTTTCGCCAACACATACGACTCCTCGAACGCTTTCATCAGCGCCGTCTTCGCTCAATCCTAGATATACACTGGACCAACTATGTGAGTAATGTTGCTGTCCTTGAGCAAGCAGGGATCACCAGCATTAAGGCCATGCTATTGAGAACACAGCTGCGCTGGGCAGGGCACGTCTCTAGGATGGAGGATAACCCGCCTCAGCTCTCAGCTGGCGAGAGGGAACTGGAGGGCAGCAGCACCCTCCATTCTTAAGGAACTCAAGTGTGAAATTGCTGAAATTCTAGCCAAAATATATATCCTTTCTCTAAGATCAGGCACTGTACCCGAGGACTGGAGGGAGGCAAATGTAACTCCGATCTTCAAGAAAGGATCCAGGGGTGATCCAGGAAATTATAGGCCAGTTAGTCTAACCTCAGTTCCAGGCAAAGTGATGGAAACCATTATTAAAGAAAAATTACTAAGCACATAGAAGAACAGGCATTGCTGAAGGAAAATCAACATGGTTTCTGCAAAGGCAAATCATGTCTTACTAACTTGATAGAATTCTTTGAGGGTGTAAATAAACACATAGATAAAGGGGACCCAGTCGATATTGTTTACCTTGACTTTCAAAAGGCTTTTGACCAAGTCCCTCACCAAAGGCTCCTAAATAAGCTCTCCAGCCATGGAATCAGGGGACAGGTCTTGTCCTGGATCGGAACCTGGCTAAACTGCAGGAAACAAAGGGTGGTAATAAACGGACACTTCTCTGGGTGGAAAGAGGTGAGAAGTGGCGTACCCCAAGGTTCAGTTTTGGGTCCGTTACTTTTTAATTTATTCATTAATGACCTGGATGTAGGAGTGAATTCTGAGGTAGCAAAGTTTGCAGACGACACTAAACTGTTCAGGGTAGTTAAAAATGAAACTGACTGTAAAGAGCTCCAGAAAGATCTCTCGAAATTGAGTGAATGGGCAACAAAGTGGCAAATGCATTTCAACCTAAACAAGTGTAAAGTCATGCACATCGGGGCAAAGAACCCCAACTACACCTACCAATTGATGGGGTCAAAGCTTTCTGAGACAAACCAGGAAAGGGATCTCGGGGTCTTGGTGGACAGCTCAATGAAGATGTCAACCCAGTGCGCAGCAGCAGCGAAAAAGCAAATTCTATGCTTGGCATGATCAGGAAGGGAATCGAAAATAGGTCGGCAAATGTTGTATTGCCTCTCTACAAATCTATGGTGAGGCCACATCTGGAGTACTGTGTACAATTCTGGTCTCCGCACCTCAAGAAGGATATAACGGAACTGGAAAAGGTCCAGAAAAGGGCAACAAGAATGATCCAAGGGATGGAGCGGCTCCCTTACTTAAACCAGGTTGCAACGCCTTGGTCTTTTCAGCCTTGAAAGACGGCGTCTAAGAGGTGACTTGATCGAAGTGTATAAAATCATGCATGGGATAGAAAAGGTGAATAAAGAAAAACTATTTTCTCTGTCACCCAACACTAGGACTAGAGGGCACTCCCTGAAGCTCCAAGGTAGGAAAGTTAGGACTAATCAAGGGAAATATTTCTTCACCCAGAGGGTCATTGGGTGATGGAACTCACTTCCAGAGGAGGTTGTGACAGCGGTCAGCCTGGACAGCTTCAAGGCAGGATTAGACAGATTCATGGATACCAAGTGTATCGGTAGTTACTGAAATGGACATCCAAGTGCCACCTCTGTGTTGATGGAGGCAGGCAGGATTTTCCCCGGGTACTGGTTGTGGGGGGGTCGGGAGCAGGCGAGGGTTTTGCCCTCCTTTCTGCTAGAGATCCCCGTGTACAACTGGTGGGCCACTGTGTGACACAGGATGCTGGACTAGATGGGCTGAGGCCCGATTCAGCATGGCTCTTCTTATGTTCTTATGTTCTTATGTTCTCTTCTCGCCAGCTGAGAGCTGAGTCGGGTTATCTTTAACCCAAGGCTCTCCCTCCGCTTGAGAGGTTGAGAGGTTGAGCCTTGGGGAACAAGAAGCCAGGGGCCAAGATTAGGAGTTGATTTCCTCCAGATCGCCAAGACTCTCCTTCCCAAGCGGAGGGAGAGTCTTTGTGATCAGGAGGAAATCTTGGCCCCTGGCTTCCAAAGCACGTTGACAGCTAAGTCGCGTGGCAGCAATCTATGTATATAATCAAAGTCAGTGTTTGCGGAGGTGCGGAAGAATATGTGGCAGCGTTTCGATTGGTTGCTACTGTGCGATTATTTGCATAAAGGACTCTGATCGGCCAGCCTCAGAACTCCAACATTCTAAGACAACAGACAGAGGGGATTGGTTGCCACTGAGGGAGTATTTGCATAAAGGACTCCGATTGGCCATCTACATTCCAACATTCTAAGGTGACACAGAGGGAAAAGGAAAAGCCTCGGGCAGTCAGCCACTGCGGCCCACAGCAATGACGGATCAGCACCAAACTTGGCACACAGGGGCCCAATGGCCCACTTCACAACCTGGTGTGGCTTAGGGCAGGATGGGCCATTAATGATGGGATTTGCAGTACCTTCACCTGATTCACTTCCCAAACAACACTGTAGCCCCAATAAATCAGAGACCAGGCCCAAAATGGACAGTAAGGCTTCCTCAACTTGATTTTCCTGACTAGGCCCCCAACAATGGCAGAACAAGACCAAACTTGGCACACATACCCCCCAAGGTGCACCCTACATCCTGGCGCAGTATGAGGGAGGATGGACCATGGATGATGGGACTTGCAGTACTTTAATCCACTTCCTTAGAGCACTGTGGCCCACACCAATGACGAATCAGGACCAAACTTGGCACACAGAGGCCCAATGGCCCACTTTACAAACCTGCTGTGGCTTACGGCAGGATGGCTCACAAATGATGGGATTTGCAGTACCTTCACCCAAATCATTTCCCACAGAACATGGCAGTCCCTACAAATCACAGACCAGGTACAAACTTGGCATACAGAGAACCCATGACCTACTCTACATCCTGGTGCAGTTTTGAGTGGGACGGACTACGGATGATGGGACCTTCAGTACCTTCCCTTACCTCCAGAGACTGCTGCGACCATCATCCAATGACTGATCAAGACCACACTTGGCACACACAGCCCACATGACCCACTCTACATCCTGGTGCAGTTTGGAGAAGGGGGTGTGTGTGGATGATGGGACTTCCAGTACCTTCCTTCACTTCCAGAGACTGCTGCAACCCACATCCAGTGACTGATCAAGACCACACTTGGCACACAGAGTCCCCACTTTACATCCTGGTGCAGTTTGGAGAAGGATGGACCATGGACGACGGGACTCGCAGTACCCTCACTAACTTCCAGAGACCACTGCTAGCCACATAACCAACTCGTAAAGACCAACCTTGCCACACAATGCCTTTCTCAATTAACCCGGGCACTGCCGGGTCCTCGGTCAGTAACAAAATAATAACGAATTTCGTTATGTATTATGTTACAATTTCGAAATTTTTACAAACTTTTTCAGAACACTTTCTATTTCGAAACAACAGCGGCAACCCCCCACCCCCCCCCACGAGTTTAGAAACACATTTTTTTATGGACCAACCACCCCTAATAGTCATCCAGCTTCTGCTTAAGGACCTCTGGAGAGGAGACTCCACCAAACTCCCAGGAAGAATCGTATTCCTTGCGAGATGCAAGAGTCCGAAGGCTCTTTGTGTACTTCCAGCGCGAGGAAGGGAGAC
Source organism: Anolis apletophallus (assembly GCA_030556195.1). NCBI lineage: Eukaryota > Metazoa > Chordata > Lepidosauria > Squamata > Anolidae > Anolis > Anolis apletophallus. The sequence continues at coordinate 25,296,893 of JARBWK010000017.1, read as the reverse complement.
GGTGGGTGCCACGGCTGAAAGGCGACTTGAGAAAAATACTAATTACCTATCGGTTACCAGCTGCCTGGCGTGGCAAGGGAGGCACGGAGGCAGCTGCAATCGGACAAGTTTGGGCAGATCCGGCAAGCCGAGGGCTTGATGGCTTCGCGCCTGTCGGTGGGGGGACCAACATGCTCCGTCATGCCATAGGAACGATGGGGAGAAGCCACGGCTGAGGGGGCACGGGCTGCGGGAAAGAGATGCTGCCCCAGTGAGTACTTCGTTCACATCAGTGGAAACTCAGTCACGTGACACAGCTTGAGGATGCCTTCTCCGGAACTCTCTGAGACATTGAGAGTTGGGCGATGTATGCACCAACTTCGCTTCATGCGGACAGTTATGGGAAATGTTGCCTTAAATAGGGTTGCCACTTTTTGATATCTATCTATCGTCTATGTATATAATAAAAGTCAGTGTTTGCGGCGGTGCGGAGGGAGGACTATGTGGCAGCATTTCAATTGGTTGCCACTGTGGGATTATTTGCATAAAGGACAATGATTGGCCAGCCTCAGAACTCCGACACTCTAAGGCACCACATTATTTGCATAAAGGACTCCGATTGGCCAGCCTCAGAACTCCAACAATCTAAGGCACCAGACAGAGGGCATTGGTTGCCACTGAGGAACTATTTGCATAAAGGACTCTGATTGGCCAGCAAAACAGAATGCAACTGAATGCTTGAGTTAGCCAAATGACAGTTTCTCCCCCGTTGAAAATGGAATGTTCATCTTCTGGGAGGTGCGGAGGTGCCCAGGAATATGTGACAGCGTTTCGATAGGTTGCCACTATGGGATTATTTGAATAAAGAACTCTGATTGGCCAGCCTCAAAACTCCAATATTCTACGGCCCCGGACAGAGGGGATTGGTTGCCACTGAAATGGTATTTGCATAAAGGACTTCGATTGGCCATGCACATTCCAACATTCTAAGGTGACTCAGAGGGAAAAGGAAAGTCCTCAGGCAGTCAGACACTGCGGCCCACAGCAGTGACGGATCAGGACTAAACTTGGCACGCAGGGGCCCAATGGCCCACTTCACAACGCGACCCTCACCCAAAGACCAATACAAACCAAAATAAGCACACAGAGCCCCCTTGACCCACTCAACACCCTGGTGCTGCTTCAAGGAGGATGGACCACGGATGATGGGACTTGAAGTACCTTCTCTCACTTTCCAAGACTGCTGCAAGCCTAATCCAATCACTGATCAACACAAAACCTGGCACACAGAGCCCTCATGACCCACTCTACATCCTGGTGCAGTTTTGTATCAAACGGACCACGGATGATGGGACTTGAAGTACCTTCACTCACTTCCTACAAACAATACAACCCTCATTCATATAAAGCACTCTGATTGGCCATCTACATTCCAACACTCTAAGGTGACACAGAGGGAAAAGGAAAGGCCCCAGGCAGTCAGTCACAGCGGCCCACAGCAATGACAGATGAGGACCAAACTTGGCACACAGGGACCCAATGGCCCACTTCAAGCTAGTAATATAATATAATATAACATAGAGATTTAATTCTAATATAATATATATTTATAACATTATACAATAATACAATATAGCACTGGGAATGTGGAGCAGCTGGCTAAGTGTCAGCTGCATAAGATCTCTCTGACCAGTAGGGTCATGAGTTCGAGACCTGCTCACGTCGAGGTGGGTGCTTGACCTTTAAGTGTAGCCTTCTATTGACCTTTGAAGACTGAAAGACAGTTGCATCTGTCAAGTAGGAGATAAAGGCACCACATTAAGTGGGGAGAGAAATTTTGACTGAATTATGACGCCATTAAAGAACTCCAGGAACGCCGAGGAATGCGGAAGGAACAAGAAGGGACGCTGGGACCGCTGAGAGACGTCTATATGTGTGTATGAGGAGTGCGTCAGCTCCCCCTGGTGGCCAGAGTTTGCCTCTGTTCATCTATATGTGTGTATGAGGAGTGCGTCAGCTCCCCCTGGTGGCCAGAGTTTGCCTCTGTTCGTCTATATGTGTGTATGAGGAGTGCGCCAGCTCCCCCTTGTGGCCAGAGTTTGCCTCTGTTCGTCTATATGTGTGTATGAGGAGTGCGTCAGCTTCCCTGGTGGCCAGAGCTTGCCTCTGTTCATCTATATGTGTGTATGAGGAGTGCGCCAGCTCCCCTGGTGGCCAGAGTTTGCCTCTGTTCGTCTATATGTGTGTATGAGGAGTGCGCCAGCTCCCCCTTGTGGCCAGAGTTTGCCTCTGTTCGTCTATATGTGTGTATGAGGAGTGCGCCAGCTCCCCCTGGTGGCCAGAGTTTGCCTCTGTTCGTCTATATGTGTGTATGAGGAGTGCGTCAGCTTCCCTGGTGGCCAGAGCTTGCCTCTGTTCATCTATATGTGTGTATGAGGAGTGCGCCAGCTCCCCTGGTGGCCAGAGTTTGCCTCTGTTCGTCTATATGTGTGTATGAGGAGTGCGCCAGCTCCCCCTGGTGGCCAGAGTTTGCCTCTGTTCGTCTATATGTGCGTATGAGGAGTGTGCCAGCTCCCCTGGTGGCCAGAGCTTGCCTCTGTTCGTCTATATGTGTGTATGAGGAGTGCGCCAGCTCCCCCTGGTGGCCAGAGTTTGCCTCTGTTTGTCTATATGTGTGTATGAGGAGTGCGTCAGCTCCCCCTGGTGGCCAGAGTTTGCCTCTGTTCGTCTATATGTGTGTATGACGAGTGCGCCAGCTCCCCTGGTGGCCAGCTTGCCTCTGTTCGTCTATATGTGTGTATGAGGAGTGTGTCAGCTCCCCCTTGTGGCCAGAGTTTGCCTCTGTTCGTCTATATGTGTGTATGAGGAGTGCGCCAGCTCCCCCTGGTGGCCAGAGCTTGCCTCTGTTCGTCTATATGTGTGTATGAGGAGTGTGTCAGCTCCCCCTGGTGGCCAGAGTTTGCCTCTGTTCGTCTATATGTGTGTATGAGGAGTGCGCCAGCTCCCCCTGGTGGCCAGAGTTTGCCTCTGTTCGTCTATATGTGTGTATGAGGAGTGTGTCAGCTCCCCTGGTGGCCAGAGCTTGCCTCTGTTCGTCTATATGTGTGTATGAGAAGTGCGCCAGCTCCCCCTGGTGGCCAGAGTTTGCCTCTGTTCGTCTATATGTGTGTATGAGGAGTGTGTCAGCTCCCCCTGGTGGCCAGAGTTTGCCTCTGTTCGTCTATATGTGTGTATGAGGAGTGCGTCAGCTCCCCCTGGTGGCCAGAGTTTGCCTCTGTTCGTCTATATGTGTCTATGAGGAGTGCGTCAGATCCCCCTGGTGGCCAGAGTTTGCCTCTGTTCGTCTATATGTGTGTATGAGGAGTGTGTCAGCTCCCCCTGGTGGCCGGAGTTTGCCTCTGTTCGTCTATATGTGTGTATGAGGAGTGTGTCCCCCCTGGTGGCCAGAGTTTGCCTCTGTTCGTCTATATGTGTGTATGAGGAGTGCGCCAGCTCCCCCTGGTGGCCAGAGTTTGCCTCTGTTCGTCTATATGTGTGTATGAGGAGTGTGTCAGCTCCCCCTGGTGGCCAGAGTTTGCCTCTGTTCGTCTATATGTGTGTATGAGGAGTGCGTCAGCTCCCCCTGGTGGCCAGAGTTTGCCTCTGTTCATCTATATGTGTGTATGAGGAGTGTGTCAGCTCCCCCTGGTGGCCAGAGTTTGCCTCTGTTCATCTATATGTGTGTATGAGGAGTGTGTCAGCTCCCCCTGGTGGCCAGAGTTTGCCTCTGTTCGTCTATATGTGTGTATGAGGAGTGCGCCAGCTCCCCTGGTGGCCAGAGCTTGCCTCTGTTCAGCTATATGTGTGTACTATGTGGAAACAGCAGGGATTGTCTGCTAAGTATGTGTACCTGTAATCAGCTCTGAGTCCCCTTCGGGGTGAGAAGAAGAGCGGAATATAAATAAAGTAAATACAATTGAATAACATAGACTGAATACTAATATAATATAGAATTATAGTACAATATATAGATTGAAGGATTATTTCAATTATAATATAATCAATATATAACATGGAGATTGAATGATAATATATAGAGTCCCCTTCTCAATAGTGAAAGGAGCTGCTTTTTGCCGTCGATGCTGCCCTTGCCGCCCATTCAGAAGCAGCCCTGCAGCGCCTCACATCCTGCTTTGCAACAGCTGCAGAGCTGTTTGGGCTGGAAGTCAGCCTGAAGGAAACGGAAGTCCTCTACCAGCCCGCACCACAGGAAGAACACCAGCATCCCTACGTCAGCATAGGCACATCTGTGCTTCAGTCCATTCAGCAGTTCACCTCCCTGGGAAGCATCATCTCTTCAGATGCCAAGGTTGACAAAGGGATAGATCACAGATTAGCAAAGGCATAGAGTGCATTCGGAAGGCTTCACAAAAGTCTGAAGCAACAAGCACCTGAGGCAAAGCACCAAAATCAGGGTCTACAGAGCTATCGTACTGTCTATTCTCCTCTATGGGTCTGAAACATGGGTCACCTATCGCCAAGACCTACGACTCCTCCAACATTTTCATCAGTGCTGTCTTCGCACAACCCTAAATATACACTGGACCGACTATGTGACGAATGTTGCTGTCCTTGAGCAAGCAGGGATCACCAGCATTAAGGCCATGCTATTGAGAACACAGCTGCGCTGGGCAGGGCACGTCTCTAGGATGGAGGACCACCGCCTCCCAAAGATACTACTCTATGGTGAACTCGCCAAGTCAGCGCAAGAGCGCCCCAAAAGAGATATAAGGACTCCCTGAAACAACACCTCAGGCTCGGCCAGATTGATCACCAACAATGGTCCACCCTGGCCTCACATCGGGAGGCATGGAGAAAATTAGATGGGAAAATTAGATGGAGAAATGGAGTATAAATTCCACAAGCTCCTTGTGAGTTGCTGGGAAAAAGGTGAACTGCCATCAGATCTCTGAGATGCAGTTATCATCACCCTGCCACATTGGGAGGCATGGAGACGCACTATTCACAATGCTGTGGCCTCTTTCGAGAAGACACGCCGAATGGGTCTCGACAACGCAGAAAGAACCGCAATTTGAAAACAACATCACCCAAGGAGACTTGTGTCCTCCTCCACCTTATTGATAATAGTGAAAAGTACAGTAGAGTCTCGCTTATCCAACCATCGCTCATCCAACATTCTGTATTATTAAATTCAGTCTGCCTCCTGCCCGGAACCGCAGCTGTTTCAATACATTGTGATTGAAATGTATGTTGTTTTGTTGCAATATTCTATGGATTGTTGCTGTGGGTGAAACAGAGGGGAGGCTTGGCATAGCTTTGAAGAGCTGTCGCCATGGCAACAGGGCTAAAGGTTTGAATTTTACAGCCAACTGCCACAAGAGAAGGGGAGGAGTTCTGTTTTGAGTTATTGGTCCTGAGGACTGCAGTATTTTTTGGTCTAAGGTCTGCAGCAGTCCAGTTTTATGGGTGTAGAGACCCTAGTTAAAGTTGGAAGAGTCCAGGGGTTTATAGAGGTTTAGTGGAAACCCTATAATATATCCCCATTGTGTTTTGTGTAACAGAATAAGTTTGTGCCTCTGAGGAAGTATAAAACCAACCAAGATTTGTACCCATTTGTGTCATAATAAATTGTTTGCATCTTAAAGAAAAACACCTCTCCTAATTCTTTTATTGGTGGTGGCCCTCAAGGTCAGTGGTCAGACAGATAAATGGTGGCAGCGTGGTCAAGTTACTGAGAAATTATATCCAACATAGTCTACCCTGCCATAAGACGGAAGTGGCTTAGGTAACTTCAAGGTCCTTTGCATTGAGGGTCAGGAGTTTGGATATCGAAAGATTGTCCAGTCTGAGGCCGGTCAACAGGGGGTTGTCACAATTGTGATTTAAATGTATTGCAATTTTGGTTGCGAAATACGTAAATACAGTAAATACAACATTACGTTACCGTGTATTGAACTGCTTTTTCTGTCCATGATGTTTCGGTGCTTAATTTGTAAAATCATAATGTAATAGGCTTTTCTATAATCCCTCCTTATTATCCAACATTTTTGCTTATCCAGTGTTCTGCTGACCTGTTTATGTTGGATAACGATACTTTACTGTACTTCTATTGATATCCATCTATTTAAAGTTGTGGTTCCCAAAGTGGGCGGTACCACCCCCTAGTGGGCGGTGAGGCGATCCAAGGGGGCGGTGGGAGGCTCAGGAGACTTTGGGGGGCACTGAAGCCCTGTAAGGGGGCGGGGATGTGATTCAAACTCATAAGCGCGCGAGTCTGCGCCTGCCAGCTGGAAACCCCGTGCAGGCGCTCCCTGGAAACTGTAGCGCGTGCCCCCTTCTTCTCCTCAACTCCACCCACGGCGCAGTATCGCCCCTTCCAATCCAACGGGTCCCTTGGAAGGAAGGAGCGATACGGGACTGCGCCATGGGCAGAGTTGAGGAGAGGAAGGGGGCACGCTCTGTGGTTTCCAGGCAACGACTGCACGGGGTTTCCAACTGGCAGGCTGAGCAGTTGCGCTCTTGCGAGTGTGTGCCTGCCAGTTGGTCCGGCGGAGAAGGAAAGCCTCCTCCGCGTCTGCAAACGCCCCCTGAGTCGCTGCGGCGTTTGCAGGCGCCTCCGGGGAGACGGCCGTGGCACGAAGGAAAATGCAAGCAGTTCCCAATTTCCAGGGTCCAGTATTCTCTATTGCTCAAGTTTAGTTCAATTCCATTGCTCTTGGGAGTTCTAAACGCTCTTTGATTATAGGTGAACTATAAATCGCGCATGTTTAACCCAGTTTGAATGCAGGGAGAAGCCATCTACGTTAGTTTGGCGGGGATTTCTTTCCTCCACCTAAGAACTGGGCGTTAAAGGTGGCTGTTGGCCCAGTTCCCAGGCGTAGGAAAGAAATTTATTTATTTATTTACGTCATTTATATTCCGCCCTTCTCACCCCGCAGGGGACTCAGGGCGGGTCACAATGCACATATACAGGCAAACATTCAATGCCCTTTGACATACAAACATGTAAGACAGAAACAGAGGCAATTTAACGTTCCAACTTTTTCTGGCCACCAGGGGGAGCTGTCACATTCCTTCATTCCTTTTGTGTGTATTTCCTGGATATTAATAATAATTAATAATCAATAATATTAATAATAATATTAATACTATTAATAATAGAAATATTATAGATTAAATGTTAAATAAATATAATAGAAATATTATTTATTTATTTATTTATTTACATCATTTATATTCCGCCCTTCTCACCCCGCAGGGGACTCAGGGCGGGTCACAATGCACATATACAGGCAAACATTCAATGCCCTTTGACATACAAACATGTAAGACAGAAACAGAGGCAATTTAACTTTGCAACTTTTTCTGGCCACCAGGGCGAGCTGTCGCATTCCTTCACTCCTTTTGTGTGTATTTCCTGGATATTTTATGGCCTCGTAAATCAGTTAAATTAGCCTTCCCAAGCAAGTGGTACCTAAATTTCCTACTTGACAGATGCAACTGCAAAGGTTGACAACAAGCTACACAATTGGTCGAGCGCTCACTCCGACCCGGGAAAGCCTCAAACTCATGACCTTCTGGTCAGTAGAGATCTTATGCAGCTGACACCCAGCCAGCTGCGCCATATTCCCGGCGCCGGAAGGGAAGGCCAGCTAAGGGAAATCCACCGATTTCTTTTCCGGAAATGGCGGCGGTGACTTCGAAATTGCAAATTCACTTCCGGGTTGCTTACATCGCTTCAAAACCGTTTCAAAAGTGAATTAATTTCGAATTAATTTCAATTTTTATCGCTTTCCAAAAAACCTAACCTGGCCTAGTATACAATGCATTATAATATTAGCACAGCACAATATGAGTATTATAGCCTTCGGAGAGTGGACATTTAGTTTGATATCCTCAATGCTCTGTTTCGGAGTCCATTAATCCCCCCCGCCCCCATGTTTACATGTGTTCTCCTTTACAAAGAATGCCACCCCGTTGATCTTACCCGAGTTTTTAACATTTCATATTTGTACATGTGGCCCGCCCTTTCGTGTGATTTTAGATATTGTTTGTATATTGTTCTTTTACTTAGATATATATAATTTACTGTGTTAATTGTTGATGTATTGACAACGGGAATGTGGCGCAGCTGGCTGGGTGTCAGCTGCATAAGATCTCTACTGATCAGAAGGTCATGAGTTTGAGGCCTTCCCGGGTCGGAGTGAGCGCTCGACCAATTGTGTAGCTTGTTGTCAACCTTTGCAGTTGCATCTGTCAAGTAGGAAATTTAGGTACCACTTGAGTGGGAAGGCTAATTTAACTGATTTACAAGGCCATAAAATATCCAGGAAACACGCTGATAAATGAAGGAGTGCGACAGCTCCCCCTGGTGGCCAGATGTTAAATTGCCTCTGTCTGTCTTGTGTGTTTGTGTGTCTAAATGTAATGCGTACATTGGAATCCGCCCTGAGTCCCCTGCGGGGTGAGAAGGGCGGAATAGAAATGAAGTAAATAAATAATTACATAAATAAATTGAGGCAAGTGTGAATGTTGTCGTTGCCACAGCTCCCCCTGGTGGCCAGATGTTAAATTGCCTCTGTCTGTCTTGTGTGTTTGTGTGTCTAAATGTAATGTGTACATTGTCATCCGCCCTGATTCCCTTGCGGGGTGAGAAGGGCGGAATAGAAATGAAGTAAATAAATAAATAAATGGAGGCAAGTGTGAATGTTGTCATTGCCACAGCTCCCCCTGGTGGCCAGGTGTTAAATTGCCTCTGTCTGTCTTGTGTGTTTGTGTGTCTAAATGTAATGTGTACATTGTCATCCGCCCTGATTCCCTTGCGGGGTGAGAAGGGCGGAATAGAAATGAAGTAAATAAATATATAAATGGAGGCAAGTGTGAATGTTGTCATTGCCACAGCTCCCCCTGGTGGCCAGATGTTAAATTGCCCCTGTCTGTCTTGTGTGTTTGTGTGTCTAAATGTAATGTGTACATTATAATCCGTCCTGAGTCCCCTGCGGGGTGAGAAGGGCGGAATAGAAATGAAGTCAATAAATAATTACATAAATAAATAGAGGCAAGTGTGAATGTTGTCGTTGCCACAGCTCCCCCTGGTGGCCAGGTGTTAAATTGCCTCTGTCTGCCTTGTGTCTTTGTGTGTCTAAATGTAATGCTTACATTGTCATCCGCCCTGAGTCCCCTGCGGGGTGAGAAGGGCGAATAGAAATGAAGTAAATTAATAAATAAATTGAGGCAAGTGTGAATGTTGTCGTTGCCACAGCTCCCCCTGGTGGCCAGATGTTAAATTGCCCCTGTCTGTCTTGTGTGTTTGTGTGTCTAAATGTAATGCGTACATTGTCATCCGCCCTGTGTCTCCTGCGGGGTGAGAAGGGCGAATAGAAATGAAGTAAATAAATAATTACATAAATAAATTGAGGCAAGTGTGAATGTTGTCATTGCCACAGCTCCCCCTGGTGGCCAGGTGTTAAATTGCCTCTGTCTGTCTTGTGTGTTTGTGTGTCTAAATGCAATGCGTACATTGTCATCCGCCCTGATTCCCTTGCGGGGTGAGAAGGGCGGAATAGAAATGAAGTAAATAAATAAATAAATGGAGGCAAGTGTGAATGTTGTCATTGCCACAGCTCCCCCTGGTGGCCAGATGTTAAATTGCCTCTGTCTGTCTTGTGTGTTTGTGTGTCTAAATGTAATGCGTACATTGTAATCCGCCCTGAGTCCCCTGCGGGGTGAGAAGGGCGGAATAGAAATGAAGTAAATAAATAAATAAATGGAGGCAAGTGTGAATGTTGTCATTGCCACAGCTCCCCCTGGTGGCCAGATGTTAAATTGCCCCTGTCTGTCTTGTGTGTTTGTGTGTCTAAATGTAATGCGTACATTGTAATCCGCCCTGAGTCCCCTGCGGGGTGAGAAGGGCGGAATAGAAATGACATGAAATAAATAAATAAATAAATGGAGGCAAGTGTGAATGTTGTCATTGCCACAGCTCCCCCTGGTGGCCAGATGTTAAATTGCCCCTGTCTGTCTTGTGTGTTTGTGTGTCTAAATGTAATGAGTACATTGTCATCCGACCTGAGTCCCTGCGGGTGAGAAGGGCGGAATAGAAATAAGTAAATAAATAAATAAATGGAGGCAAGTGTGAATGTTGTCATTGCCACAGCTCCCCCTGGTGGCCAGATGTTAAATTGCCCCTGTCTGTCTTGTGTGTTTGTGTGTCTAAATGTAATGTGTACATTGTGATCCTCCCTGAGTCCCCTGCGGGGTGAGAAGGGCAGAATAGAAATGAAGTAAATAAATAATTACATAAATAAATTGAGACAAGTGTGAATGTTGTCGTTGCCACAGCTCCCCCTAGTGGCCAGATGTTAAATTGCCCCTGTCTGTCTTGTGTGTTTGTGTGTCTAAATGCAATGTGTACATTGTCATCCGCCCTGATTCCCTTGCGGGGTGAGAAGGCCGGAATAGAAATGAAGTCAATAAATAAATATAAAAAACAACAACACAGCAGCAAATGAAAACAAAATAATCAATAAAACACATACAGTAAGTACACAAAGTTTAAAACCGTAGTGGCCAGGACAAATGTCATATATTATTATATTTTTAAAATAAACGAACACTCGACAGAGGTAAGATGTCTCTAGCAGAAGGGTTTTTGTGTAATGTGGAGAGATCAACCCAACAGGTAGTTAAAGTGCATCTGACCAACATCAACTCCGCTGGACTGAACGCCACATTGTCCGAATGTCCGATCACTGCCTCCCAAAGCAGTTACTACAATATACTACTACTACGCAGTACTACTAGCGCTGGCTGTTGAAGACCTAAAAGGAGGAGGGAGGCCCGCTGTCTTCTGCGAAGCCGTGGCCTCAGTTGGTGTTGCGGCCCAGGTTCCGGAGGCCTCTGCGACACCAGCTGAGCCCCCGGCTTCGCTTCTTCTAGGTCCTCAGCAGCCAGCGCAGCTGCCGGGGAATGGCTAGCAGTGGCCCTGGCTGCTCGAGTTGACCCAAAGCCACACAGTGATATTAAAATGCATTTACTTAAGAGGGAAAATTCTGGATAATCAACTTAAATGCAGAGTATCCGGGAGGACTCAATGACCGTTTATCAATCAGTGAGCTGTTAGTTTAATTACACCTGGGGTTCCATACAGAGTTATATTGATGCGCGTTTACATCTACCAGTGTTCGGTTGCATCGCGTCGGTGGCTGCGCCCACACCAAAATGCTTAAGAATAACTAGATTGGTATGTATTTTTGATTTCAACTTCCAGCCAGATTGTAGTTCCATGTACGGGCATTGTATAATTATGAACGTTATGTATTGATTTGCCTCTTGTATATGTTATATTAACAGAAATCCGGACCTGTGAAACTCATATTTAGCATTAAGTCTGGGGTCCCGATGAAGCCAGGATTGGCGAAACGGCTTGGACCATGACTGTCGACCCTTCTGAGAACCACGCCAGAATTTATTAACCCATTGTGGATCTCTATATTACTATTGGAATTCGTGGCTTCTCAAGACTTTTGTTTGCTTTGAATCTTACGTCTAATACAGACAATTAACTCTGATACATATACGTTGGTTTCTAGCAACGACGAATGCAGAATACTGCCTTTAATTTTGAATATTGACTTTACAAGATAAATATTATTTTCAACCTCATATTGGACCCTTGCGTCTTCCTCTAAACCCGTCTACTTGACTTCAGGCCCGCTGTCCTCGCCAAAGCCGTGGCCTTGCTTGCTGCCACGGAGGCCTCCGGAGCCAGGGCTGCAACACTAATCGTGGCCCCGGCTTTGGCGAAGACAGCAGGCCTCCCTCCTCCTTTTAGGACTTCAGCAGCCAGCGCCGCCACCAGCCATTCCCCCGCTGGCCACAGGAGACTGAGAGGCCAGGCTGAGGCAGCAGTTGAGCTGCGGGCCTTGGGTAACATGGCGGGCCTTCTTCCAGTTTTCTCTGTGCTGACGAGGGGGGGGGGAGGGGGAGAAGGGGTTTGCATGTCTTGGAATGAGTACCATGCATGTGCTGTGCTGCTGTAGCGCGGGTGTTGATGGGAGTTGTAGTCCCATTCGTTTTTCGTATTTTTGTCCGTTTTGTTTTGGGGTTTTTTCGGGTGGTAAACATACCTCTTTCCATAGGGGGGGGCAGTGACCTGATTTGGTGTTTGTGGGTTCAGCGGTTTTGCTGTCTATAAGCCCCTCACCACGACAGCTCTCTTTTTATATATATAGATTATTATCTGCTCTGGAATGGCAGGGGTTGGACTGGATGGTTCTTGGGGTCTCTTCCAGATCTAGGATTCTATAACTCCCAGAAATTAGCTTTGCCCAGCCATCAGGAGGACCAGATTGAGAACCACTGATGTAGAGTGGCAACCATAAGCTAGCAACCCTTTCCTTCGAAGGAAAACGGGAACGGGTTGCCCTGGGATGACAGCATTTGGTGCGCAGAGTTGCCCCCTTGTGACCTTGAGTCAAGTCTGCTTTAGGAATTTACATAAGGAAGCCACATATATCTAAGAATAAACAGAACCCATTCTGAAGGGGTGAGATCCTTTGTTGGGAGGTGATTAGCTGTCCCTGTTTTTTTTCTTGTTTGGAGTTCCCTTGTTTATGAGTGTTTTCAACAGACCTCCCTACCTCCTCTGAGGATGCCTTTAGCCATAGATGGGGGAGTAACGTCAGGAGAGAATGCTTCTGTCTTTTGTTCTTTCTCCCCCTTCTCTGTCTCCCTCGCCTTTGTCCCCTCCCTGGTGGCCGGACTTGTTTGACTGATTGAGGGGCCACTTCTGGCTCTGCAGGGCTCACTGGGAAGGAGGGAGGAGACTGGGCCGTGCGGAGCCTTCTGGGAAGTGTAGTCCTGTGGCCGTGTCCGCTTCGTCCGCCGTCTCCCAGCCAGTTTTGGACCCGGGTTGTGTTGGTGGCACCGTGGCTGCCTCCTCCGCCGCCTCCTTGGCCTCCTCCGCACTGGGAAGCGGCAGAGGAGGGGGGCGCGGTGTTGCCTGTGCGGGCCGGGTCCGGGAGCGTGCCTGCCTCTCTCTGTGGTTAGGGCGTACTTCCGGGTCCGCACGGCTCAATGCGAAGGAGGGCAAAGAGTGGGCCGTGCGGGGTCTTCTGGGAACTGTAGTCGCTTGGTCGTGGCCGTTTCCTCCGCTGTCTCTCAGCAGCTTTTGGACCTGGGTTGCGGGGGCGTCGTCGTGGCTGCCTCCTCCACCGCCTCCTCGGCCTCCTCCGCTGCCTCCCAGCCGGTCCCGGGACGCGTGGGAGGCACCATGGCTGCCTTGGTCCCGGCGTCGCCCGTGCGGGTCGGGTCTGTGAGCGGCTGGGAGGCCGAGGAGGCGGCAGAGGAGGTGGTCTCGGCGCCGCCCGTACAACCCGGGTGCAGGAGCGGGTGGGAGGCGGCGGAGGAGGCGGTTACGGCGTCGTCGTGAATGGTGAGCGAGGACTGAGGGCGAGGGGATGGGTTTGGGGGGGATTCAGTGCGCCTGCGCCATTGTTCTCCTTCTCCCGTCCGCTGGTGGGGGAAAGAGGGCATTGCCATTCCCCAAGCGCCGCAACGCCAGGTCCCGTTGGCGGTTTTTTGGGGGTGATCCTTGGGGGTCTTGCGAGGTATCTGCGTCGGGTTTTTTGTGCCCTCTAGGTACCTCGTGGTATGTTGTAATGTATAGGGTTTTTTTGTGCTTCTGGGGTTTATAGTTTTGCTGTCCATTTGCCCCGTTGCACGACCATTCCCTTTTTATATATATAGATTTTAGTTGTTACACAATATTTTAAGTCTTTATACACTTAAAATAAAGTGAAGGAAAGGCCCTTCAAGGCTGGAGGGATGGAGGGAGGATTGAGGAGGAAAAGCACCTTGGAGAGCGGCGGCGGCAAAACCCCGCAAAACAGTGAAAATACCATGATATATATTTTTAATTAATATTTTTGGAAATCCACCAAGCAACGAGTGCGCAATAAGTGAACCGCAAAGTAGCGAGGGAACACAGTAAATGCAAGAAAGGATTTAGAAGGAATAAGAATAACAAAAAACCCCCCAGAAGCTGAGCTTATTTGCTGATAAATTGTTAACAAGTTAAAAAGCCAGGGTAAAGGGTCATCTAGACATGATTTATAAAACAACATGTAAACTGGAATAAATCAGAAATTATGTTACTTAACTATTTTGAAAAATGGCGTGCTCAATACTTGCTCTAGGGTTGCCACTTTTTGATATAAAAAATAAGGGACATTTACCTAAAAATACAGAATTTTTCACACAAAAATAAGGGACACTTCATAAAACAGAATTGAGGTTATGTTTCACATGGCCTCCTTCTTTCCCCACGCTCCCAGGGAAACTTCCCACCACCACCTCATCCCCTCCCGCACAGCCTCCTCCTCCTCCGCCGCCGCGACCGTTACGCTGGTATCACCAAGGTCAGATTGGGTTGTACCTCCTGTTCTATATCATTTTAGGTCATCGTCTTTTGGGGAAGGTGTCTTAGGGGCATGGGCATGGGCATCAACCAGGGGCGGTCCTACAAGATAGGCCAAGTATGCGGCCGCCTAGGGCGCCATCTGGGAAGGGGGCGCCATCCTGGCCGCATGGGGCGCCATCCTGGCCCTGCCGATGTTCCTCAGACAGTGCTGCAGCTGCCTGCTTTTTGACCCCGGCCTTGTGCGCTCCGACGCCGCTTCTGGGCACGCGCGGAGGTTTTCACGCAGGCGCAGTTGCTCCGGAGCTGAAGTTGAGCGCAGGAGCAACTGCACATGTGCGAAAACCTCCGCGCATGCCCAGTAGCTCCCTTGCGCAGAAGCCTGTAAGCAAAGCACTCCCTATCGGGCAGGCAGGGAGTGCTTCCCCTCTCCTTTTGTCTCCGCCGCGCGCGCGTTTGCGGGGAAGGAGAAAAGAATCAGTGAAGGAAGTGTAAGTGAAGGAATGAATGAAGGGCTTTCCTCCTCCTCTGCGACCTCTTCTCTCCCTCCTTCCTTTCTTCGGCTCTATTTCTGTCTAGACCTGAGGGGCCTGAGGCTATGAGGAGTTGTGGGAGTTGGAGGCCAAAACACCTAGAGGGAGGGAGGGAGGGCCCAAGTTTGCCCAGGCCGCGCTGCCTGTATTCGACCTCATTTGAACATTTTGGCTGTTTTTCTATTTACATTTACATTGGGATCCTAATTTTGGACTTATGGGAGACTCCTATGGATTATGAGACGGGTGGTAGGTCATATATTCCGATTTTGATGCATTTACATTGCATTTCTTGTTGATTATTCTACAGTTCTGCTTAATATTGCCATACAATATAATACAAATACAATAGAATGATGATACATTTTATATTACATGTAATATTACAAACAATATTGCAGTATAGTGGTATTATACAAAATAGTAATATATAATATTTTATTTTACTTTATTTTGGGTTATTTGAGTTTTATAGGAGTCATGAAAATATTTAGTAGAGGATAATTTTATTTAAATAAATAATGTTATTATTTTATAATAATAATATAATAGAATGTTACATTATATTATAATGTCAATATATTATAATATAATTATATTGTAATGTAGTATAATATAATTATGATATAATATAGTATGAGTATGGTATAATATATTGTATATACATTGATACAATATAATACTACTAATGGTATTGTGATATTATAATTGTATATTTGTTTTACATGGGGGCGGCAAAATAATGTTTTTTTTTGGGGGGGCACCAAAATAATGGCATCAACGGGTACCACCGAGGGTCAGATCGGGTTGTACCTCCTGTTCTATATCGTTTAAGGTCATCGTCTTTTGGGGAAGGTGTCTTGGGACCATGGGCATGGGCGTCAACTGGTACCACCGAGGGTCAGATTGGGTTGTACCTCCTGTTCTATAGTATTTAAGGTCACCGTCTTTTGGGGAAGGTGTCTTGGGACCATGGGCATGGGCGTCAACTGGTACCACCGAGGGTCAGATTGGGTTGTATCTCCTGTTCTGTATCATCTAAGGTCACCTTTTGTGGAGGGTGTCTTGGCACCATCTCCTTCCATGCCAGGATGAGGACAGACATATGGGCATCAACTGGTATCACCAAGGTCAGATTGGGTTGTATGTCCTGTTCTATATCATTTCACCAGAAATCTTCTTTTATATATCATTTAAGGCCATAGTCATTTGGGGAAGTTGCCCTGAGACCATCTCCTTCAATACCAGGATGAGGACACTATGGTCGGAAACCCTAGAACAGTGGTTCTCAACCTGTGGGTCCCCAGACGTTTTGGTCTTCAACTCCCAGAAATCCCAACACCTGGTAAACTGGCTGGGATTTCTGGAGTTGTAGGCCAAAACACCTGGGGACCCATAGGTTTAGAACCATTGTCAAAGAGGTCATTGATGCCAGTCAATGTAAACATCAAGGAAGGGTCAGATTGAGTTAGGAAGAAGTTGTTTTCGAGACTTGTGGGTGAAGGAACTACGCGGGGAGATATCTTTGTTAAAGTACTGTAAAGTTTATTCAAACAGTGTTCTAAGCGTAGAGGTTTCAGTGTTCAAAGCTTAGGTGGTTACAGTATCTTCTTAGAGGCACGTATCTTAGAGGCACGTATCCCTAGAGGGCCGGCAATTGCCCACGCCTGAGTTAGACCTTCTGTTCTATGGTGTTTGGAGCAATAATTGTTTGATGATGGAGGTGACCATCTCCTGTCATGCTGGGAGTGGGACAGATTGGTCTGAAACCTTGGATAACTTTCATTGAGCCACTGGAGGCATCACCTGAAAGGTCCAAGGGTCAAATTGTGTTGGATCTCCTGTTCGATATAATTTGAGGTCATAGTCTTTTGGGGAAGGTGCCTTGGGACCAGCTCCTTTCATGCCAAGGAGAGGACGGATGCATGGGCATCAACTGGTATCACCAAGGTCAGATTGTGTTCTATCTCCTGTTTGATATCATTTAAGGCAGGGGTGGGCAATTATTTATTTCCAAGGGGCCACACGAGAGCCAAAAAATATTATGGAGGGCCGCACCTAAAGGCCGAACTACATTCGAATCTACACTATTTATTTATTTATTTACTATATATTACACATCATTAATATTAACATATTAATATATCTAGAAATATTCATATATTATTAGTATTAATATCAATTATTATATTATAATGTGTGTGTATATATAGACATAATATATTGAAATTATAATATAATATAACATTATATTATTTATTATATTATTATAAAATTATTGTAAAATAATAATAAAAACCACTAAAATACAATTAAATTCAAGAAGGCAAGGTGCGAACCAAGATGGAGGCTGACATCCTCAAGAGAGGAAGGATCCCAAGATGGAATGGCCCAATGGACCCAGCCCAGGGGATGGCAAAGCGGACCCAGCCGTCAGAGCAGCAGACGATCGGAGACTGCAGGCCTCCGCCCTCTCTCGCCCCCAGCCGTTCCATCAGAGGCATTCCCAATTGACTGATCGCCCTGCCATGGAGTGCCTGCCATCCCAGCTTTGGAGTGTCTGCTATCCCGGGAGGCGATCCGAGCCTGCAGCGGAAGCAGTCGGCGACCTGAGGCGGCTGATCGCCCTGGCGACCCAGAAGGCGATCAAGTCTTCCGGGTCGCCAGGGCGATCAACCGCCGCAGGTCGCCGACTGCCCCCGCTGCAGGCCCGGATCGCCTCCCGGGATGGCAGGCACTCCAAAGCCGCCGCTCCTCCGATCGTTCTCCGGAGCGGCGGGCTGTCTGCCAACGCAGGCCCCACAGCCCGTGATGGGATAGCGGCAGCGACAGCCCTTCCTCTTGCAGAAATGGCCCCGCCCCCGACGCCCTTCTCCCCGGGCCGGTCAGAATTGGCCGGCGGGCCACATCTCGGCCGCGGGCCGTAAGATGCCCAGGTCTGATTTAAGGTCATCATATTCTGGGGAAGGTGTCTTGGGACCGTCTCCTTCCATGCCAGGATGGGGACAGACGCATGGACATCAACTGGTACCACCAAGGGTCAGATTGGGTTGTATTCTTCGGCGTTGAGTATTTATGTCACAGCGGATAGGCAACAGAAATATAGAAGTTTAATTCCCCATCGGCCCAAAAACTCCAGTCTCTGTTCGAGTGAATAATGAAACTCTCATTCAATTCACAAGGTAAATATATAACTTTGTATTGAATTGTATTTAACAATAACTGGCAAAACATCAAAAAACAACAGCCATCACAGCTACCTTTCTAAACATCCTTTCCTCACAGATATTAAATCCCCAACTGACAAATCCCAACTGTCACTTTGTAACTGACATTCCTCAAGGTTCCATTTAGCAGTCTTGAAACAGCGCCATCTGCTGTCAAACATGTCACACTGCAGGTCATCTCAAACTGCGAAAATATATCTTGTGCTGAGTCATGAATTGCTATTCAAAATGCAATAATCTGACATGTATCTCCTGTTCTATATCATTTAAGGTCATCGTCTTTTGGGGAAGGTGCCTTGGGACCATCTCCTACCATGCCAGGATAAGGACAGACGCATGGACATCAACTGGTACCACCGAGGGTCAGATTGGGTTGTATCTCCTGTTCTATATCATTTCACCAGAAATCTTCTTTTATATATCATTTAAGGCCATAGTCATTTGGGGAAGTTGCCCTGAGACCATCTCCTTCAATACCAGGATGAGGACACTATGGTCGGAAACCCTAGAACAGTGGTTCTCAACCTGTGGGTCCCCAGACGTTTTGGTCTTCAACTCCCAGAAATCCCAACACCTGGTAAACTGGCTGGGATTTCCGGAGTTGTAGGCCAAAACACCCGGGGACCCATAGGTTTAGAACCATTGTCAAAGAGGTCATTGATGCCAGTCAATGTAAACATCAACAGAAAGCAGGAAGGGTCAGATTGAGTTAGGAAGAAGTTGTTTTCGAGACTTGTGGATGAAGGAACTACGCGGGGAGATATCTTTGTTAAAGTACTGTAAAGTTTATTCAAACTGTGTTCTAAGCGTAGAGGTTTCAGTGTTCAAAGCTTAGGTGGTTACAGTATCTTCTTAGAGGCACGTATCTTAGAGGCACGTATCCCTAGAGGGCCGGCAATTGCCCACGCCTGAGTTAGACCTTCTGTTCTATGGTGTTTGGAGCAATAATTGTTTGATGATGGAGGCGACCATCTCCTGTCATGCTGGGAGTGGGACAGATGGGTCTGAAACCCTGGATGACCTTCATTGAGCAACTGGAGGCTTCACCTGAAAACTCCAAGGGTCAAATTGTGTTGTATCTCCTGTTCGATATCATTGAAGGTCATAGTTTTCTGGAGAAGGTGCTTTGGGACCTCCTTCTTCTGTCCTAATTTTGACATATTAGGAGATGATCCCTAATGCCGACTGCCTTAAATGTTGTCAAAGACGAAAACACAACCTAATATGACGATGCCAACTGAGATGGAAGTTATTTAGGGTTTCGGAGATCTTTGTCCTACTCCTGGCATAGAGTAGATGGTCCCAAGCTCCCTTCTCCAAATGACTATTACCTTGGGACCACCTCCTTTCATACTGGGACTAGAACAGATTGGTCTGAAACCTGGAGAACTTTCATTGAGTCACTGCGGGCATCACCTGTGTAATACTATATATTACACATCATTAATATTAACATATTAATATATCTAGAAATATTCGTATATTATTAGTATTAATATCAATTATTATATTATAGTGTGTGTGTATGTATAGACATAATATATTGAAATTATAATATAATATAACATTATATTATTTATTATATTATTATAAAATTATTGTAAAATAATAATAAAAACCACTGTTCAAAGCTTAGGTGGTTACAGTATCTTCTTAGAGGCACGTATCTTAGAGGCACATATCCCTAGAGGGCCGGCAATTGCCCAAGCCTGAGTTAGACCTTCTGTTCTATGGTGTTTGGAGTAATAATTGTTTGATGATGGAGGCGACCATCTCCTGTCATGCTGGGAGTGGGACAGATGGGTCTGAAACCCTGGATGACTTTCATTGAGCAACTGGAGGCATCACCTGAAAGCTCCAAGGGTCAAATTGTGTTGTATCTCCTGTTCTATATCATTTAAGGTCATCGTCTTTTGGGGAAGGTGCCTTGGGACCATCTCGTTCCATGCCTGGATAAGGACAGATGCATGGACATCAATTGGTACTACCGAGGGTCAGATTGGGTTGTACGTCCTGTTCTATATCACTCACGGAGCTAGTCATTGGGGAACCCCTTCCTACCAGGACAACCCATCGGAAAGGAGCAAAAACCCGAAAAGTAAACATCATGCAACTTACCGTCCAGGTGGCGGATTTGGCGGTGCTGGATTGCTGGAAGGTGACTTCGAAGTGATGCGGACCCGGGTAGTCGGTGTTGGAGGGGATGACGGGCGCCGGGGACATGGTGTCGAAGGTGGAACTGGGCTGGGAGTAAGGTGAGAGCGTCGGGACATTGGAGGCGTGCTCCGAGCTGTACGGGCTCGATGAGGCGGCGCGGCTGTCAGTGCTCTGATCCATGCTGCCGTTGAGCAAATTGAACTGGGACTGGAGGAATGGGAAGAGGGGGGAGGAGGGAAGGGAAGGTGTGGTGGAGAGATGGAGAGAAGTCAGACGGTTCGAGGCACGGGAATGAGCTCCGAGAGCGAGGCTTTGGCAGAACTTCGCCCGGCGGCTTGTCAGGACAGGCGTCATCAAGGGGCAGCACTGGCGTGGAATGGGAAATACCTTTGAGGGGTCTTGTGGTTGGGCTTTATATTTTGGTTTCTCCCCCCCCCCCTCCCCACCTCCATGCATACATATCACCTCTCTGCACACACCGGGGGAAAAACAAGTCTCCGCTTGCGCACCACGGAGAGAAGGGTATCCTTGACAGTGTGACCTCATTCCTCAGCTCCATCCGCAACGCAAGGGAGAATCAACACAACAAGGGGTGCATTTGGGTGCTCCCAAACACTGCTTTCTGAGCCAGACAACTACATTTCCCATCATCCTCATGTTGGATTGGGATGGTGGCCGTCATAGGTCGAGATATATGCCAGGTGGCTTAAGGAGCATCTACTATACCAGTGTTTCCCAACCTTTTTTGAGCCACGGCACACTTTTTACATTTCCAAAATCCTGGGGCACACCACCAACCAAAATGACGCGAAATGACACTCTAACACAGTAATACATATAGTTAATCTATATATATAAAGGAAGAGTCGTCATGGAAAGACTGTCCCAAACAGAGAAACCTTACAACGCAGAGACACCAAACTTGCCAACAGAAATAGGCCTCAGACAAGGTACGTTTGTAGCAAAGAAACTCCCCCAAAACCTAAAAGGCCCCCAAAACAACGAGTAAAAAACTACATTTCCCAGCATCTTCCGGGGCTGCCAACGACTCTCCCAGCCTCTACATTCTGACAACATGATTGGCTGCCAATAAGGGCAGATTTGCATAACTCCTGTACTGGCCAGCCAACATGAACATTCCGACCCATAATAAACTGTCAGAGGAGGATAAGGCAAAGGGCTGAGCCACCAAAACAACCCACAACAACACAGCAATGACTCCAACAACAGCATAACTAACAACAACTCCAACCCTTACATACTCAGACTTCCCCGCATCTCTAAAATAGGGCACAGCAACGCGTGCCGGGTACAGCTAGTATATTTATAAATGTATTGATATACTCAGTGTGAAACCTGGGCCTGTTTCGATGAACACAACATGGATATCCTGGCAGGAATGGCAGAAAGACACAAACTTCCCACACAGAACTCCCATAACCAAGAGAAAATGCGATAAGAGTTTGGTGGGCATTGACCTTGGGTTTTGGAGTTGTAGTTCACCTATATCCAGAGAGCACTGTGGACTCAAACAATGTTGGATCAGGACCAAACTTGGCATGAATACTTAATATGCCCAAATGTGAACACAGATGGAGTTTGGGGAAAATAGACCTTGCCATTTGGGAGTTGTAGTTGCTGGGATTTATAGTTCCCCTACAACCAAAGAGCATTCCGAACCCCACCAATGATAGAACTGGGCCAAACTTCCCACACAGAACCCCCAGGAGGCAAGAGGAGGTCTCTACTTGGGGAAAGGGAGCCGGGCCTTCCCAATGCATGGAGAGGGAGAGACCAAATAGACAACGGGTGGGGAGGGGGGTGGTTGCAATTTTGTGCCTTTATTGAGGTAGGTTTCTTAGGGTTTTTATACTTCAACACACTAGACTCCCCCCCCCCCCACCCCCCAATGGAGGTTCCAATTTCCCACGGCACACCTGATGATCGCTCACGGCACACTAGTGTGCCCCGGCACACAGGTTGGGAAACACTGTACTATACAATGTAGAATTAAGGCACTGTAATACAACATGGCTCAGTGCTATGCATGATGTTTAGTCTTCTCAGCCCAAGAGTGCTGGGAAGAGTGCCTAACCAAACTACAACTCCCAATTCTTTGGCAACACCGAGCAACTGAGCGAGCGACGGGAGGAATATGTGCCAGCATTTCGATTGGCTGCCATTGTGGGATTATTTGCATAATGGGCTCTAACTGGCCAGCCTCAGAACTCCAACATTCTACCGCCCCAGACAGAGGGGATTGGTTGCCACTGAAATGGAATTTGCATAACTGCCTCCAAATGGCCAACCACATTCAAACATTCTAAAGTGACTCAGAGGGAAAGGGAAAAAGCCTCAGCCAGTCAGCCACTGAGGCCCACAGCACTGACAGATCAGGACCAAACTTGGCAAACAGGTGACCAATGGCCCACGTCACTACCTGGTGTGGTTTAGGGCAGGAGGGGCCACGAATGACGGGATTTGCAGTACCTTCACATCATTCACTTCCCAAACAACACTAAAGCCCCTATAAAACACAAACCAGCCCCAAAATTGAGAGAAAGGCTTCCTTAACTTGATTTTCCTGACTAGGCCTCAGCTCATGGGATATTGTTAGGCTTCCTTAACTTGATTTTCCTGACTAGGCCTCAGCTCATGGGATACTGTTAGGCTTCCTTAACTTGATTTTCCTGACTAGGCCTCAGCTCATGGGATACTGTTAGGCTTCCTCAACTTGATTTTCCTGACTAGGCCTCAGCTCATGGGATACTGTTAGGCTTCCTTAACTTGATTTTCCTGACTAGGCCTCAGCTCATGGGATACTGTTAGGCTTCCTCAACTTGATTTTCCTGACTAGGCCTCAGCTCATGGGATACTGTTAGGCTTCCTCAACTTGATTTTCCTGACTAGGCCTCAGCTCATGGGATACTGTTAGGCTTCCTCAACTTGATTTTCCTGACTAGGCCTCAGCTCATGGGATACTGTTAGGCTTCCTCAACTTGATTTTCCTGACTAGGCCTCAGCTCATGGGATACTGTTAGGCTTCCTCAACTTGATTTTCCTGACTAGGCCTCAGCTCATGGGATACTGTTAGGCTTCCTCAACTTGATTTTCCTGACTAGGCCTCAGCTCATGGGATACTGTTAGGCTTCCTCAACTTGATTTTCCTGACTAGGCCTCAGCTCATGGGATACTGTTAGGCTTCCTCTCAACTCCTGAGGCCTCAGCTCATGGGATACTGTTAGGCTTCCCTCAACTTGATTTTCCTGACTAGGCCTCAGCTCATGGGATACTGTTAGGCTTCCTCAACTTGATTTTCCTGACTAGGCCTCAGCTCATGGGATACTGTTAGGCTTCCTCAACTTGATTTTCCTGACTAGGCCTCAGCTCATGGGATACTGTTAGGCTTCCTCAACTTGATTTTCCTGACTAGGCCTCAGCTCATGGGATACTGTTAGGCTTCCTCAACTTGATTTTCCTGACTAGGGCCTCAGCTCATGGGATACTGTTAGGCTTCCTCAACTTGATTTTCCTGACTAGGCCTCAGCTCATGGGATACTGTTAGGCTTCCTCAACTTGATTTTCCTGACTAGGCCTCAGCTCATGGGATACTGTTAGGCTTCCTCAACTTGATTTTCCTGACTAGGCCTCAGCTCATGGGATACTGTTAGGCTTCCTCAACTTGATTTTCCTGACTAGGCCTCAGCTCATGGGATACTGTTGGGCTTCCTCAACTTGATTTTCCTGACAAGGCCTCAGCTCATGGGATACTGTTGGGCTTCCTCAACTTGATTTTCCTGACTAGGCCTCAGCTCATGGGATACTGTTAGGCTTCCTCAACTTGATTTTCCTGACTAGGCCTCAGCTCATGGGATACTGTTAGGCTTCCTCAACTTGATTTTCCTGACTAGGCCTCAGCTCATGGGATACTGTTAGGCTTCCTCAACTTGATTTTCCTGACTAGGCCTCAGCTCATGGGATACTGTTAGGCTTCCTCAACTTGATTTTCCTGACTAGGCCTCAGCTCATGGGATACTGTTAGGCTTCCTCAACTTGATTTTCCTGACTAGGCCTCAGCTCATGGGATACTGTTAGGCTTCCTCAACTTGATTTTCCTGACTAGGCCTCAGCTCATGGGATACTGTTAGGCTTCCTCAACTTGCTTTTCCTGACTAGGCCTCAGCTCATGGGATACTGTTAGGCTTCCTCAACTTGATTTTCCTGACTAGGCCTCAGCTCATGGGATACTGTTAGGCTTCCTCAACTTGATTTTCCTGACTAGGCCTCAGCTCATGGGATACTGTTAGGCTTCCTCAACTTGATTTTCCTGACTAGGCCTCAGCTCATGGGATACTGTTAGGCTTCCTCAACTTGATTTTCCTGACTAGGCCTCAGCTCATGGGATACTGTTAGGCTTCCTCAACTTGATTTTCCTGACTAGGCCCCCGGGACTTGCAGTACCTTCACTAAGTTCCTTTGGCACACAATGCCTTCTTCAAATAACCCGGGCACTGCCGGGTCCTCAGCTAGTATAATATATTTTAAGACTGAATTCAACTAAATGTGAGTCTATACGTCCATACGATGAGAAAAGGATTCCCATGCCAGAATGACGGACACTTCGGACCTGGCTCTGCAAAAGGCACGCTCAGGACTCTGGGAAGGAAGAGAAGACGGAAGGAAGGAAGGAAAGAAGGGGGAAAGAAAGAAAGACAGGCAGACAGACAGAGGAAATAAAGGAGGGAGGGGGAGAGGAAGAAAGAAAAGTAGAACCAACTATGGAAAAGGAAGAAAAGAAAATAAGGAGAAAGGGTGAAGGGGAGAAAGGAAGGAATGAAGAGGGAGAATGGAGGAAAGAAGGGAGAGAGAGGGAGGGAAAAGGAAGGAGAGAAGGAAAGGGTGAGGGGGAAGAAGGAAGGAAGGAAGGAATGAAGAGGGAGTATGGAGGAAAGAAGGAAGGGGAGAGAGGAAGGGAAAAGGAAGGAGAGAAGGAAAGGGTAAAGGGGGAGGAAGGAAGGAAGAGGGAGAATGGAGGAAAGAAGGAAGGGGAGGAGGAAAAGGAAAAGGAAGGAGAGAAGGAAAGGGTGAAGGGGAGAAAGAAGGAAGGAAGAGGGAGAATGGAGGAAAGAAGGAAGGGAGAGAGGGAGGGAAAAGGAAGGAGAGAAGGAAAGGGTGAAGGGGAAGAAAGGGAGAAAGGAAGGAAGAGGGAGAATGGAGGAAAGAAGGAAGGGGAGAGAGGGAGGAAAAGGAAGGAGAGAAGGAAAGGGTGAAGGGAGAAAGGAAGGAACGAAGGAAGGAAGGAAGGAAGAGAAAGGAAGGAGAGAAAGAAGGAAGGGGAGAGGGAGGGAAAAGGAAGAGAGAAGAAGAAAGGGTGAAGGGGGAGAAAGGAAGGAAGGAAGGAAGGAAGGAGAGGAGGAAAGAAGGAAGGGGAGAGAGGGAGGGAAAAGGAAGGAGAGAAGGAAAGGGTGAAAGGAGAGAAGAAAGGGAGAAAGAAGGAAAGGAAGAAGAAGGGAGAATGGAGGAAAGAGGAAGGGGAGAGAGGGAGGGAAAAGGAAGGAAGAAGGAAAGGGTGAAGGGGAGAAAGGAAGGAAGGAAGGAAGGAAGGAAGAAGGAGAATGGAGGAAAGAAGGAAGGAGAGAGGGAGGGAGGAAGGAAGGAGAGAAGGAAAGGGTGAAGGGAAGGAAGGAAGGAAGAGGAAGGAAGAGGGAGAATGGAGGAAAGAAGGAAGGGGAGAGAGGGAGGGAAAAGGAAGAGAAGGAGAAGGAAAGGGTGAAGGGGAGAAAGGAAGAAGAAGGAAGGAAGGAAGGAAGGGGAGAATGGAGGAAAGAAGGAAGGGAGAGAGGAGGGAGGGAAAGGGAAGGAGAGAAGGAAAGGGTGAGGGGAGAAAGGAAGGAAAGGAAGGAAGGAAGAGGGAGAATGGAGGAAAGAAGGAAGGAGAGAAGGAAAGGGTGAAGGGAGGAGGGAAAAGGAAGGAGAGAAGGAAAGGGTGAAGGGGAGAAAGGAAGGAAGGAAGAGGGAGAAGGAAGGAAAGAAGGAAGGGGAGAGGGAGGGAAAAGGAAGGGAGAAAGGAAGGGGGGAAGAGGAGAAGAAAGGAAGGAAGGAAGGAGAGGAAGGAAGAGGAAGGTAGGAAAGGAGAAAGGAAGGAAGGAAGAGGAGAAGAGGAAAGGAAAGAAGGAAGGGGAGAGAAGGAGGGAAGAAGGGAGAGAAGGAAAGGGGTGAAGGGGAGAAGGAAGGAAAGGAAGAAGGAAGGAAGGAAGGAAGGGAGAATGGAGGAAAGAAGGAAGGGGAGAGAGGGAGGGGAAAGGAAGAAGAGAAGGAAAGGGTGAAGGGAAGAAAGGAAGGAAGAAGGAAGAAGGGAGAATGGAGGAAAGAAGGAAGGGAGAGGGAGGGAAAAGGAAGGAGAGAAGGAAAGGGTGAAGGGGAAAGTGAAAAGAAAGGAGAGAAGGAAAGGTTGAAGAGGGAGAATGGAGGAAAGAAGGAAAGAGAGGGAGGGAAAAGGAAGGAGAGAAGAGAAGGAAAGGGTGAAGGGAGAAAGGAAGGAAGAAGGAGGAGAAAGGAAGAAGGAAGAGAGAGAATGGAGGAAAGAAGGAAGGGAGAGAGGGAGGAAAAGGAAGGAGAGAAGGAAAGGGTGAAGGGTGAAGGAAGGAAGGAAGGAAGGAAGGAAGAGGGAGAATGGAGGAAAGAAGGAAGGGGGAGAGAGGGAGGGAAAAGGAAGGAGAGAAGAAGGGGTGAAGGAAGGGGAGAAAGGACGAGAAAGAAGGAAGGGAGAGAGGAGGAAAAGGAAGGAGAGAAGGAAAGGGTGAGGAGAAGGGAAGGAAGGAAGGAAGAGGGGGGAATGGAGGAAAGAAGGAAGGGGAGAGAGGGAGGGAAAAGGAAGGAGAGAAGGAAGGAAGGAAGAGGGAGAATGGAGGAAAGAAGGAAGGGAGAGAGGGAGGGAAAAGGAAGGAGAGAAGGAAAGGGTGAGGGGGGAAAGGAAGGAAGGAAGGAATGAAGAGGGAGAATGGAGGAAAGAAGGAAGGGGAGAGAGGGAGGGAAAAGGAAGGAGAGAAGGAAAGGGTGAAGGGGAGAAAGGAAAGGAAGGAAGGAAGGAAGGAAGGAAGGAAGAAGAGGGAGAATGGAGGAAAGAAGGAAGGGGAGAGAGGGAGGGAAAAGGAAGGAGAGAAGGAAAGGGTGAGAGGGAGAAAGAAAGGAAGGAAGGAAGGAAGAGGGAGAATGGAGGAAAGAAGGAAGGGGAGAGAGAGGAGGGAAAAGGAAGAAGAGAAGGAAAGGGTGAAGGGGGAGAAAGGAAGGAAGAAGAAGGAAGGAAGAGGGAGAATGGAGGAAAGAAGGAAGGGGAGAGAGGGAGGGAAAAGGAAGGAGAGAAGGAAAGGGTGAAGGGGAGAAAGGAAGGAAGGAAGGAAGGAAGGAAGGAAGGAAGAGGGAGAATGGAGGAAAGAAGGAAGGGGAGAGAGGGAGGGAAAAAGGAAGGAGAGAAGGAAAGGGTGAAAGGGAGAAAGGAAGGAAGGAAGGAAGGAAGAGGGAGAATGGAGGAAAGAAGGAAGGGGAGAGAGGGAGGGAAAGGGAAGGAGAGAAGAAGAAGGAAAGGGTGAAGGGGAAGGAAGGAAGGAAGAGCGAGAATGGAGGAAAGAAGGAAGGGGAGAGAGGGAGGGAAAGGGAAGAAGAAGAAGGAAAGGGTGAAGGGGGAGAAAGGAAGGAAGGAAGGAAGGAAGGAAGAGGGAGAATGGAGGAAAGAAGGGGAGAGAGGGAGGGAAAAGGAAGGAGAGAAGGAAAGGGTGAGGAAGGAAGAAAGGAAGGAAGGAAGGAAGGAAGAAGGAGAATGGAAGAAAGAAGGAAGGGGAGAGAGGGAGGGAAAGGGAAGGAGTGAAGAAGAAGGAAAGGGTGAAGGGGAAGGAAGGAAGGAAGGAAGGAAGAGGGAGAATGGAGGAAAGAAGGAAGGGGAGAGAGGGAGGGAAAGGAAGAAGAAGGAAAGGGTGAAGGGGAGAAAGGAAGGAAGGAAGGAAGGAAGGAAGGAAGGAAGGAAGGAAGGAAGGAGGAGAATGGAAGAAAGAAGGAAGGGAGAGAGGGAGGGAAAGGGAAGGAGAGAAGAAGAAGGAAAGGGGAAGGGGAGGCGGGAAGGAAGGAAGGAAGGAAGGGAGGGAGGAGGGGGAGGAGGGAAGGGAGGGAGGGCCAGGCTGCTCTGGAGAGCCAGATGAAAAGAGCCACACCTGGCTCCTGACCCCTGCTATAAACTCACAGTGTTTTCTCTGAGAACTTCTGAGGCTGGACCTACACTGCCACATAGTGCATTTTGAACTGAGTTACATGGTCAGTGAAGAGTAGAGCATTGCATGGGTCTACGCTAGCTGTACCAGTGGTTCCCAACCTGTGGTTCATGGACCACCAGTGGTCCGCAAGAACTAAAATATGGTCCGCAGATCCACCATTACTACACCAATGCAATGATAGCGACTGGCCTCGTGATACCCTCTTATAGTGCCAAAACTTATTAAATACTAGCTGTACCCGGCAGGCGTTGCTGTGCCCTATTTTGGAGATGCGAGAAAGTCTGAGTATGTAAGGGTTGGAATTGTTGTTAGTTATGGTGTTGTTGGGACCCTGGCTGTGTCGTTGTGGGTTGTTCTGGTGGGTGGGATGTTGAAGACCTGGGGAGTTGTCGGTGTGTGGTGAAAGTTTTTTGTCTTTCCGTCTGCTGTGTTGATGTAGAGGTTGATGCGTGTGTGGGTGGGGTACTTTGGAAGTGAGTGGAGGTACTTGAAATCCCATTATCCATGGTGTGTCCTCCTCTAATCTGCAGTCGGATGGAGTGTGGGTCATGGGGTGCATTGTTTGCCAAGTTTGGTCTTTATCGGTCTTGGTTCTTGGACACAGTGGTCTGTGGGGAATGATGGGTTTTGAAGTAGTACAAATCCCATTATCCATGGAGGTACTTCAAGTCCCATAATCCATGGTCCACCCTCCTCCAAACTGTAGTAGAATGTAGAGTGGGTCATAGGGCTCTGTGTGCCAAGGTAGGTTACTGTAAATTCAGGCCATACACAATGTCCCATGAGCTGAGGCCTAGTCAGGAACAGCAAGTTAATGAAGCCTTACTGTCAATTCAGGCCATACACAATGTCCCATGAGCTGAGGCCTAGTCAGGAACAGCAAGTTAATGAAGCCAGTTAATGAAGCCTTACTGTCAATTCAGGCCATACACAATGTCTCATGAGCTCTAGTCAGGAAAATCAAGTTAATGAAGCCTAACTGTCAATTCAGGCCATACACAATGTCCCATGAGCTGAGGCCTAGTCGGAGAATCAAGTTAATGAAGCCTTACTGTCAATTCAGAGCATAAACAGCATTCCATTAAGTGAGGCCTAGTCAGGAAATTAAGTTAATGAAGCCTTACTGTCAATTTTGGGCGTGGTCTGTGATTTGTAGGGGTGTAAATTTTGTGCCTCAGCCCTTTGCCTTATCGTCCTCTGACAGTTTATTATGGGTCGGAATGTTCATGTTGGCTGACCAGTACAGCCAACATGCAAATCCGCCGTTATTGGCAGCCAATCATGTTGTCAGAATGTAGAGGCTGGGAGAGTCGTTGGCAGCCCCGGAGGATGCTGGGAAATGTAGTTTTTTTACTCGTTGTTTTGGGGGGCCTTTTAGGTTTTGGGTGGGAAAGTTTCTTTGCTACAAACATACCTTGCTTGAGGCCTATTTCTGTTGGCAAACTTGTTGTTTCTGCGTTGTAAGGTTTCTCTGTTTGGGACGGTCGGTCCATGACGGGAACCCCTTTATATAATAGATAGTTTTCTATGGGTGAGCAAATGGCGACTACTGGATGACATATGTTCAGCTGCAATTTGATTCTCCATGGTTAGCTGTGTGTCTAAGGCCACACCCAAACTCTTAACAGTAGCGGACGGAGATAGGGGAGCACCATCAAAGGTGGGCAGATGGTGCAGCACACCTACCGGGCGGCCAGGCCACAAGATCTCAGCCTTGGCCGGATTCACCTTCGATCTGCTGGTACGCAACCAATTTGACACAGCTTCGAGACACAAGATGAAACAGTCCGGTACTGAGGTTGCTCCAGGCTCCAAGCGCAGCAAGAGCTGTTGTCGTCCACATAGTGGTAACACTCCAGTCCGAAGCTCCGCACCAGACTAGCAAGTGGCTTAACAAAGATGTTAAAAAGAAGCGGGGAGAGAATTGCAACAGAGGACAGTTCGAGTTTTGCTCTCAGCGTAGCCAGAGGTTAGCTTCGACTGGGCAGTTAGTCTGACTTGTCAATGGACTCTGGCAGTGGTCAGTTGGTTGGTTAGGACAGTGTTTCCCAACCAGTGTTCCGTGAGCGATCATCAGGTGTGCCGTGGGAAATTGGAGCCTCCAGGAAGGGGGGGGGGAAGAGTCTAGTGTGTTGAAGTATAAAAACCCTAAGAAACCTACCTCGATGAAGGCACAAAATTACAAACACCACCCCTTCCCACTCGTTGTCTACTTGGTCTCTCCCTCTCCATGCATTGGGAAGGCCCGCCTCCCTTTCCCCAAGTAGAGACCTCCTCTTGCCTCCTGGGGGTTCTGTGTGGAAAGTTTGGCCCAGGTCTATCATTGGTGGGGTTCAGAATGCTCTTTGATTGTAGGGGAACTATAAATCCCAGCAACTACAACTCTCAAATGTCAAGGACTATTTCCCCTGAACTCTATTTGCATTCATATTTGGGCATATTGAGTATTCATGCCATGTTTGGTCCTGATCCAACATTGTTTGAGTCCACAGTGCTCTCTGGATATAGGTGAACTACAACTCCAAAACTCAAGGTCAATGCCCACTAAACTCTTATAGTATTTTCTCTTGGTTATGGGAGTTCTGTGTGGGAAGTTTGTGTCTTTCTGCCATTCCTGCCAGGATATCTATGTTGAGTTCATTGAAACAGGCCCAGGTTTCACACTGAGTGTATAAATACATTTAAAAACATATTAACTATATGTATCACTGTGTTAGAGTGTCATTTTGTGTCATTTTGGTTGGTGGTGTGCCCCAGGATTTTGCAAATGTAAAAAGTGTGCCGTGGCGCAAAAAAGATTGGGAAACACTGGGTTAGGAGAAGGGTCTGTCAGTTAGAAAGAAAGAGAAAGCTAACTGAGGAAGCCTGGAGTTAGCTAAGGATTAACTAAGTTAGTTAGTACTCAGTTATAAGTGTTAAAGCACAAGTCCTTTTGATTGATAAGCTGGAAAACCTTTTTAGTCTAGTTTAATATGCTGTTTTACTTCTGTTGTGTTTTTACATGATTGTGAGCCGCTCCGAGCCCTCGGGGGTGGGGGTGGGGGTGGCGTACAAGTCCAAATAATAAATAAATAAATAAATAAATAAATAAAGGAAAGGCTTGAATGAAACCTAAGCTGGAACTACATTTTGTAACGTCTTTCTGAGTGAAGAAGTTACTGTAACCAT
Source organism: Anolis apletophallus (assembly GCA_030556195.1). Classification (NCBI taxonomy): domain Eukaryota; kingdom Metazoa; phylum Chordata; class Lepidosauria; order Squamata; family Anolidae; genus Anolis; species Anolis apletophallus. The sequence goes on along the minus strand of JARBWK010000017.1, from coordinate 25,265,146 downwards.
CAAGCATCTGGACCCTAGAAACCACCAAGCCTCTGTGTAACTTTGAAACCATTACGCTTCTGTCATAAAAATAAACCAAGTTACTGTTCCTTTGCCAACAAGCCTCTCTGTCTCATTGTGGAAATCTCCTAGTATATGGACTTAAAATAGCGTATAACTACTAAAATCTCTATATATAATAAAGCGGAATGTTTGTTTGTATGTATGTGTGTGTGTATGTGTGTATGTATGTGGCAGCGTTCTGATTGGCTGCCACTTTCACAGGCCACAGCGACCAGCACGGGTGATGGACCTGCACCAAACTTGGGACACATAACCCCCCTTACCCCCTTTACGTCCTAGTGCGGTTTGGGGACATGGACCACGGATTATGGGATTTGTAGTACATTCAAACACTTTGGTTCCCACAGACCACTGCGGCCACCTAAAAGGACCAAAAGAGACCACACTTGGCACACACATCCCCCATTACCCACTCTACGTCCTGGTGCAGTTCGGAGAAGGGCGGACCACGGATTATGGGGCTTGAAGTACCTCTACTCACTTCCCAAGTCCGCTGTGACCCTCATCCGATTACTGATCGAGACCACACTTGCCACACATTACCCCCAAGACTGTCTTCACGTCCTGGTGAGGTTTTGCGGAGGACTGACAATGGATGATGGGATTTGTAGTACTTTCACAACCCTCTGTTCCCACAGACCACTGCAGCCCCTGACACACACTGATAAAAACCACACTTGGCACACAGAACCCCAGTGACCCACTCTACATCCTACTGCAGTTTGGAGGGGGTCGGACCATGGATGATGGGACTTGCAGTACCTTCACTAATTTCAAGATACCACTGCTACTCCCAATAATGAGGGATCAAGACCAAACTTGGCAGACAGAGCCTCCATGACCCACTCTACGTCCTGGTGCTGTTTGGAGGTGGGTGGACCACAGATGATGGGACTTGCAGTACCTTCACTAATTTCAAGATACCGCTGCTACTCCCAATAATGAGGGATCAAGGCCAAACTTGGCAGACAGAGCCTCCATGACCCACTCTACGTCCTGGTGCTGTTTGGAGGTGGGTGGACCACAGATGATGGGACTTGCAGTACCTTCACTAATTTCAAGATACCACTGCTACTCCCAATAATGAGGGATCAAGGCCACACTTGGCAGACAGAGCCTCCATGACCCATTCTACGTCCTGGTGCTGTTTGGAGGAGGTTACACCATGGACGATGGGACTCGCAGTGCCTTCACTAACTTCCTGACACCACTGTGAGACACATAAATAACTACTACACACCAACTAATACGTTTCTCAAAAAACCCGGGCAACGCCGGGTCCCCAACTAGTAATGTATAAATATTAAAATAAATATAGCGTGGCTACATGGCAGTTTTTCACTTATTGCGGGAGGTGCTAGGAAACTCCGCATTAGGCTGGCAAGTGGCTTGACATAGATGTTAAAAAGAAGGGGGGAAGAGAATTGCACCCCGAGGCACCCCACAAGAGAGAGGGGATCTTTCGGAAAGACCGGCCGTTAACTCCACACGCTGACCCCGACCTCGGAGGAATGAGTCAAACCAACTAAGGGCCTGGCCACGAACTCCGGATATGGCAAGTCGATGGATCAGTATGTCATAGTCGACGGTGTCGAATGCGGCGGTAAGACCAAGGAGTACCAGCAGCACCGACCCCCCCTCTGTCGAGCTGGTAGTGGAGGTCATCTGTAATGGCGACCAGGACGGTCTCCGTCCCGTGGCCAGGGCTAAAACCAGTCTAGAAAGGGTCCAGACCGGCTGTGTCGTCCAAAACCTGCTGCAGTTGCCCTAGTACAGCCCGTTCGATCACGTTGCCTAAAAATGGGAGATTAGAAACCGGTCGATAATTGGCAAGGGTCATCGGACAGAGGCTGGTACAGGTGGTATAGATCAGGCATGGGCAAACTTCGGCCCTCATAGGTCATTTGGGGGTGGTGCTTTGGGACCACCTCCTTTCATCCTAATTCGGACGAGGAGATGGTCCCAAGCCACCTTCTCCAAATGACCTATGACCTATGACCTTGGGGCCATCTCCTTTCATGCTGGGACTAGAACAGCTTTCAAGGTCTGTTAGCTGAATTAAGTTCCAAGTAGGAGGAGAAGGAGGAGAGAAGAAGAAAGAAAAGAGGAAGAGAAGGAGAAAGAGAAGGAGAAGATGAAGTGGAAAGGAGAAAGAGAAGGAGGAGAAAGGAGAAGGAGAAGAAGAACAAGAGGAAAAGAGGAGGAGGCGAAGGGAGAGAAGGAATAGAGGAAGAAGAAGAAGAAAGGAAAGGAAGAGAAGGAGAAGATGAAGTGGAAAAGAGAGAGAAGGACAAGGAAGAAAGAGAAGGAAGAGAATGACAAGAGGAAAAGAGGAGGAGGAGAGAGAAAATGAGTAGAAGAAGAAAAATAAGAAGAAGAAAGAAAAGGAAGAGGAGAAGATGAAGAGGAAAAGAGGAGAAAGGGAAGGGGAGAAAGAGGAGAAGGAGAGGAAGGAGAAAAGGAGGAGAAAAAGAAAAAGGAGGAGGAAAGGAAGAAGGAGAAAAAGGGGGAAATGAAGAGAAGGAAAAGATGAAGAGGAAAAAGGAAGGTGAAGCAGAAAGGGAAGAGGAAGAGGAGAAGAAAGAATGAAAATGAAGAGGAAGAGAAGAAAAGTAGAAGAAAAAGGAGAAGGAGAAGATGAAGTGGAAAGGAGAGAGAGCAGGAGAAGAAAGAAGGAGAAGGACAAGAGGAAAAGAGGAGGAGGAGGAGGGAGAGAAGGAGGAGGAGAAGAAAAAGAAGAAAGGAAAGGAAGAGAAGGAAAAGGAGAAGATGAAGAGGAAAAGAGAAGGAGAAAGGGGAGAAGGAGGAGAAGAAGAAAAAGAAGAAGAAAGGAAAGGAAGATGAGAAGATGAAGAGGAAAACAGGGGAAAGAGGAGAAGGAGAAAAGGAGGAGAAAAAGAAAAAGGAGAAGGAAAGAAAGGAGAAAAGGGAAGAAAGGAAGAGAAGGAGAAGATGAAGAGGGGAAAAGAAGGTGAAGCAGAATGGGAAAAGGAAGAGGAGGAGGAGAAAGAATGAAAAGGAAGAGGAAGAAAAGAAGAGTAGAAGAAGAACAAGGAGAAGGAATAGAAGGACAAGAGGAAAAGAGGAGGAGGGAGAGAAGGAGTAGTAGAAGAAAAAGAAGAAAGAAGAGGAAGGGAAGGAGAAGATTAAGAGGAAAAGAGAAGGAGAAAGGGGAGAAGGAGGAGAAGGAGAGGAAGGGGAAAGGAGGAGGAAAAGAAAAAGGAGGAAAGGAAGGAGAAAAGGGGGGAAAGGAAGAGAAGGAGAAGATTAAGAGGAAAAGAGAAGGACAAAGGGGAGAAAGAGGAGAAGGAGAGGAAGGGGAAAAGGAGGAGGATAATAAAAAGGAGGAAAGGAAGAAGCAGAAAAACGGGGAAAGAAAGAGAAGGAAAAGATGGAGAGGGGAAAAGAAGGTGAAGCAGAAAGGGAAGAGGAAGAGGAGAAGAAAGAATTAAAAGGAAGAGAAAGAGAAGAAATGTAGAAGAAGAAAAAGGAGAAGGAGAGGGAGAAGGAATAGAAGGACAAGAGGAAAAGAGGAGGAGAAGGGAGAGAAGGAGTAGAAGAAGAAAAAGAAGAAGAAAGGAAAGGAAGAGAAGGAGTAGATTAAGAGGAAAAGAGAAGGAGAAGGTGAAGTGGAAAAGAGAGAGAAGGAGAAGGAAGAGAAGGACAAGAGGAAAAGAGGAGGAGGAGGGAGAGAAGGAGGAGATTAAGCGGAAAAGAGGAAAAAGAGAAGGAGAAGATGGAGTGGAAAAGAGAGAGAAGGAAGGAGAAGGAAGAAGGAGAAGGAAGAGAAGGACAAGATTAAGAGGAAAAAGAGGAGAAAGGGAAGGGGAGAAAAAGGAGGGGGAAAGAAGGGAGAAAAGGGGGGAAAGGAAGAGAAGGAGAAGATGAAGGGTGGAAAGGTGAAGCAGAAAGGGAAGAGGAGGAGAAAGAATGAAAAGGAAGAGAAAGAGAAGAAAAGGAGAAGGAGAAAAAGGAGAAGGAGAGGGAGAAGAAGGAAGGGAAAGAGAAGGAGAAGAAAGGAGAAGAGAAGGAAGAGAGGGGGAAGGAAGAAGAAGAGAAGGTGAAGGTCTGATGGTATCTTTTTTGTCAGGGCAGCGTGCTTGCTCTATCAATATTTAACATTTACACAACTGCTCAGCCGCTGGCAGAAGGCAGAGAGAGTTTCATCTATGCTGACGATCATGTCATCACCGCTCAAGCAGGGTGGTTCACAAACGTTGGTCCTCCAGGTGCTTTTGACTTTGTCTCCTCGGATCCATGAACATTGGCCAAGGAGCGGGATGAAGCCCCAAACACGTCAAGGACCAAAGTATGGAAATCTGTGTTTCGGCCTTTGTCGGAGGTCCACATCTCCCAGCGTTGGTGGTGGAGATTCTGGAGGCCACGTTCTTCCAGAGCTTGGGTTTTTCCACGGAGTCGGGATCCCACTCTCCCTGCCTGATGCCTTAGTATATGCTTAACTGACGCATCGCCCACCTTCCCACCGCTGAGGTCTTTGAGAGGCAGATGACGGACGTGTTGTAACATGGGGCTTTCCTTACTTGCTCTTGCATGTTGGCCTTCCACCTTGGAACAAACAGACTCCAGGGGGACCCGGGGCAAAGATCAGGCCACCCATAGCAGATCCTCAAGTGCATTTGGGGTGCAAGAGCATCGTTGGGATTTGAGCCGGCCCCATGGGTGATTCTCCAGTTGGCTTGGAGGACACTGGGATCCACCTGACCTGGGGCCAAACATCTCTTTTGGTGGTGCTTTTGATATTAATCTGCGTTAATTTGACAGCTCTTGTTGCTTTGAGAAGGTAGAAAGTGGATCATAACAAGTACAAGAAGCCCAAATCTAGGGGGGAAACGTTATACAGTATTATATGTCCTATATCTAGGTGGATTCTGGGAGAGACTAGTTGTGGGGATGGTGATGTTCTTCCTGTGGTGCGGGCTGGTAGAGGACTTCCCTTTTCTTCAGGCTGACTTCCAGCCCAAACAGCTCTGCAGCTGTTGCAAAGCAGGATGTTAATCCTATACTGACGTGGGGATGGTGGTGTTCTTCCTGTGGTGCGGGCTGGTAGAGGACTTCCCTTTTCTTCAGGCTGACTTCCAGCCCAAACAGCTCTGCAGCTGTTGCAAAGCAGGATGTTAATCCTATGCTGACGTGGGGATGGTGGTGTTCTTCCTGTGGTGCAGGCTGGTAGAGGACTTCCCTTTTCTTCAGGCTGACTTCCAGCCCAAACAGCTCTGCAGCTGTTGCAAAGCAGGATGTTAATCCTATACTGACGTGGGGATGGTGGTGTTCTTCCTGTGGTGCGGGCTGGTAGAGGACTTCCCTTTCTTCAGGCTGACGTCCGGCCCAAACAGCCCTGCAGCTGTTGCAAAGCAGGATGTTAATCCTATACTGACGTGGGGATGGTGGTGTTCTTCCTGTGGTGCGGGCTGGTAGAGGACTTCCCTTTTCTTCAGGCTGACTTCCAGCCCAAACAGCTCTGCAGCTGTTGCAAAGCAGGATGTTAATCCTATGCTGACGTGGGGATGGTGGTGTTTTTCCTGTGGTGCGGGCTGGTAGAGGACTTCTCTTTTCTTCAGGCTGACTTCCAGCCCAAACAGCTCTGCAGCTGTTGCAAAGCAGGATGTTAATCCTATGCTGGCTGGTAGAGGGGATGGTGGTGCAAAGCAGGTGTTTTATGCTGACGTGGGGATGTGGTGTTTTGCGGGCTGGTAGAGGACTTCTCTTTTCTTCAGGCTGACTTCCAGCCCAAACAGCTCTGCAGCGGTTGCAAAGCAGGATGTTAATCCTATGCTGACGTGGGGATGGTGGTGTTTTTCCTGTGGTGCGGGCTGGTAGAGGACTTCTCTTTTCTTAAGGCTGACTTCCAGCCCAAACAGCTCTGCTGCTGTTGCAAAGCAGGATGTTAATCCCATGCTGACGTGGGGACGATGGTGTTCTTCCTGTGGTGCGGGCTGGTAGAGGACTTCCCTTTTCTTCAGGCTGACTTCCAGCCCAAACAGCTCTGCAGCTTTTGCAAAGCAGGATGTTAATCCTATGCTGACGTGGGGATGGTGGTGTTCTTCCTGTGGTGCGGGCTGGTAGAGGACTTCCCTTTTCTTAAGGCTGACTTCCAGCCCAAACAGCTCTGCAGCTGTTGCAAAGCAGGATGTTAATCCCATGCTGACGTGGGGATGATGGTGTTCTTCCTGTGGTGCGGGCTGGTAGAGGACTTCCCTTTCCTTCAGGCTGACTTCCAGCCCAAACGGCTCTGCAGCTGCTGCAAAGCAGGACGTGAGGCGCTGCAGGGCTGCTTCTGAATGGGCGACAAGGGCAGCATCGTCGGCAAAAAGCAGCTCACGGACTAGATAGTTTAGAGTCTTAGTGCGAGCCCTCAGGCGGCTTAAGTTGAACAAGCTGCCATCAGTACGATGGCGTATATAAATGCCGTCTTCTTCTTCGAGGTCTGCCGTAGCCCTTTGGAGCATCATGCTGAAGAAGACTGTCAATAAGGTTGGTGCAAGAACACAACCTTGTTTCACTCCGTTAATTATGAGAAAGGGCTCCAAGAGAGCATCGCCGTGTCTGACTTGACCGCGCTGGCCCTCATGTAACAGGATAATCAGTTTGAGGAATTTAGGGGGACATCCTAGACCAGGGGTGGGCAATTACTTTTTCCAAGGGGCCACACGAGAGCCCAAAAATATTATGGAGGGCCGCACCTAGAGGCGGAACTACATTCTAATCTACATTATTTATTTATTTATTTACTTACTATATTTACTATATATTACACATCATTAATATTAACATATTAACATATCAAGAAATATTCATATATAATTAGTATTACTACCAAAATTATTATATGATCTCTCGGCATTACTTCGCCAACGAAGATTCTTAGGAAGGACTCACCCCACGCTTTCTACAAGCGCATTGATGACTAAGAAGGCCAATCTGAGATAGGCAAGTCCGGTTGCAGAAAGCACAGCAGAAAGTGTCCTTGGGTGAGGTTGTTTCCAAGTTGCGGTTCTTTCTGTGTTGTCATTTCTCTTCAAGACCCGTTCGGCGTGACTTCTCGAAAGAGGCCGCAGCATTGTGGATAGTGCGTCTCCATGCCTCCTGATGTGGCAGGGTGATGATAACTGCATCTCGGAGATCTGATGGCAGTTCACCTTTTTCCCAGCTACTCACAAGGAGCTTGTGGAATTTATACTCCATTTCTCCATCTAATTTTCCCATCTAATTTTCTCCACGCCTCCCGATGTGAGGCCAGGGTGGACCATGGTTGGTGATCAATCTGGCCAAGCCTGAGGTGTTGTTTCAGGAGTCCTTGTATCTCTTTTTGGGGGCGCCTCTCTTGAGCTCCCCCATGACGACTTCACCGTAGAGTAGTATCTTTGGGAGGCGGTGGTCCTCCATCCTAGAGACGTGCCCTGCCCAGTGCAGCTGTGTTCTCCATAGCATGGCCTCAACGCTGGTGACCCTGCTTGCTCAAGGACAGCAACATTCGTCACATAGTCGGTCCAGTGTGTATTTAGGATGGAGCGAAGACTGCGCTGATGAAAGCGTTCGAGGAGTTGTAGGTGTTGGCGATAGGTGACCCATGTTTCAGACCCATATAGGAGAATAGACAGTACGATAGACCTGTACACACTGATTTTGGTGCTTTGCCTCAGGTGCTTGTTTCTCCAGACTCTTTTGTGAAGCCTTCCGAATGTACTCTATGCCTTTGCTAGTCGGTGATCTATCTCTTTATCAATCTTGGCGCCTGAAGAGATGATGCTTCCCAGGGAGGTGAACTGCTGGACAGACTTCAGCACAGGTTTGCCTCTGCTGACGTGGGGATGATGGTGTTCTTCCTGTGGTGCGGGCTGGTAGAGGACTTCCGTTTCCTTCAGGCTGACTTCCAGCCCAAACAGCTCTGCAGCTGTTGCAAAGCAGGACGTGAGGCGCTGCAGGGCTGCTTCTGAATGGGCGACAAGGGCTGCATCGTCGGCAAAAAGCAGCTCACGGACTAGATAGTTTAGAGTCTTAGTGCGAGCCCTCAGGCGGCTTAAGTTGAACAAGCTGCCATCAGTACGATAGCGTATATATATGCCGTCTTCTTCTTCTTCTTCGAGGTCTGCCGTAGCCCTTTGGAGCATCATGCTGAAGGCGATTGTAAATAGGGTTGGTGCAAGAACACAACCTTGCTTCACTCCATTAGTTATGAGAAAGGGCTCCGAGAGAGCATCGCCGTATCTGATTTGACCGCGCTGGCCCTCGTGTCACAGGATCATCATTTTGAGGAACTTGGGGGGACACCCTAGACGTTCCAGGATCTGCCACAGACCTTTTTTGTGAGGTCGACAAATGTTACCTAGAGTCCTTTGTTCTGCTCTCTACATTTCGCTTGCAGTTGTCTAAGGGCAAATACCATAGCTGTGGTGCTCCTATTATGTTGTTGTAATAGCCACTTGCTATTTGTTGTTATTGTTGACATTATCATAGCCACCCTCTATTTATTTATTTATTTGTTTGTTTGTTTATTTATTTCATTTCTATTCTGCTCTTCTCACCCCGCAGGGGACTCAGGGTGGATCACAATGTACACGTTACATTTAGACACACAAACACACAAGACAGACAGAGGCAATTTAACGTCTGGCCACCAGGGGGAGCTGTGGCAATGGCAACAATCACACTTGCCTCCATTTATTTATTTGTTTGTTTATTTATTTACTTCATTTCTACTCCGCCCTTCTCACCCCGCAGGGGACTCAGGGTGGATTACAATGTACACATTACATGTAGACACACAAACACACAAGACAGACAGAGGGAATTTAACACCTGGCCACCAGGGGGAGCTGTGGCAATGGCAACATTCACACTTGCCTCAATTTATTTATTTATTTACTTCATTTCTATTCCGCCCTTTTCACCCCGCAGGGGACTCAGGGCGGATTAAAATGTACACATTACATGTAGACACACAAACACACAAGACAGACAGAGGGAATTTAACACCTGGCCACCAGGGGGAGCTGTGGCAATGGCAACATGCACACTTGCCTCAATTTATTTACTTATTTATTTACTTCACTTCTATTCCGCCCTTCTCACCCCGCAGGGGACTCAGGGAGGATCACATTGCACACATTACATGTAAACACACAAACACACAAAACAGACAGAGGCAATTTAACATCTGGCCACCAGGGGGAGCTGTGGCAATGGCAACAATCACACTTGCCTCCATTTATTTATTTACTTACTTCATTTCTGTTCCGCCCTTCTCACCCCGCAGGGGACTCAGGGCGGATCACAATGTACACATTACATGTAGACACACAAACACACAAGACAGACAGAGGCAATTTAACACCTGGCCACCAGGGGGAGCTGTGGCAATGGCAACATTCACACTTGCCTCAATTTATTTATTTATTTACTTCATTTCTATTCCGCCCTTCTCACCCCGCAGGGGACTCAGGGCGGATCACAATGCACACATTACATTTAGACACACAAACACACAAGACAGACAGAGGCAATTTAACGTCTGGCCACCAGGGGGAGCTGTGGCAATGGCAACAATCACACTTGCCTCCATTTATTTATTTATTTACTTCATTTCTATTCCGCCCTTCTCACCCCGCAGGGGACTCAGGGCGGATCACAATGCACACATTACATTTAGACACACAAACACACAAGACAGACAGAGGCAATTTAACGTCTGGCCACCAGGGGGAGCTGTGGCAATGGCAACAATCACACTTGCCTCCATTTATTTATTTATTTACTTCATTTCTATTCCGCCCTTCTCACCCCGCAGGGGACTCAGGGCGGATCACAATGCACACATTACATTTAGACACACAAACACACAAGACAGACAGAGGCAATTTAACGTCTGGCCACCAGGGGAGCTGTGGCAATGGCAACAATCACACTTGCCTCCATTTATTTATTTATTTACTTCATTTCCATTCCGCCCTTCCCACCCCGCAGGGGACTCAGGGCAGATTACAATGTACACATTACATTTAGACACACAAACACACAAGATAGACAGAGGCAATTTAACGCCTGGCCACCAGGGGAGCTCTCACACTCCTTCATTCCTCAGCGTGTTTCCTGGAGATATTTTTTATGGCCTCGTAAATCAGTTAGATTTAGCCTCCCCACTAAGTGGTACCTTTATCTCCTACTTGACAGATGCAAGTGTCTTTCGGGTTGCAAAGGTTGACAACAGGCTACACAATAGGTCGAGAGCATTATTACTATTATTATTATTATTATTAGCAGCATCATCATTATTATTATATTAATAGCCACCCACCATATTGTTGCTATTATTGCTGTCGTTATAATAGCCACCCACTAGTTGTTGTTATAATAGCCAGTCACTATTGTTACTGTCACAGCCCTATTTTCTTCCTACTACTAGTGCTGGTGTTGTTCTTGTCACAATAGTAAAGGTTTCCCCTGACATTAAGTACAGTCGTGCCCGACTCTGGGTGGTGGTGCTCATCTCCATTTCTAAGCCAAAGAGCCGGCATTGTCCGTAGACACTTCCAAGGTCATGTGGCTGGAATGACTGCATGGAGTGCCATTACCTTCTCACTGCTAGGTTGGTAGAAGCTGGGGCTAGCAATGGGAGCTCACCCTGCCCCACAGATTCAAACCGCTGACTTCCTGGTCAGCAAGTTCTGCAGTTTAGCGGATTAAGCCGCTGCATCACTGTGGCATTCTTGCCATAATAGCCACCCACTATTTTGTTGTTGTTGTTATTATTATTAGCCTCTAAACTATCTATTCCGTGAGCTGCTTTTTGCCGACGATGCTGCCCTTGTCGCCCATTCAGAAGCAGCCCTGCAGCGCCTCACATCCTGCTTTGCAGCAGCTGCAGAGCCGTTTGGGCTGGAAGTCAGCCTGAAGAAAACAGAAGTCCTCTACCAGCCTGCACCACAGGAAGAACACCATCATCCCCACGTCAGCATAGGCACATCTGTGCTTAAGTCCGTCCAGCAGTTCACCTCCCTGGGAAGAAGCATCTCTTCAGACGCCAAGATTGATAAAGAGATTGATCACAGACTAGCAAAGGCTTAGAGTGCACTTCACAAAAGAGTCTGGAGCATCAAGCACCTGAGGCAAAGCACCAAAATCAGTGTGTACAGAGCTATCGTACTGTCCATTCTCCTCTATGGGTCTGAAACATGGGTCACCTATCGCCAGCACCTACGACTCCTTGAACACTTTCATCAGCGCTGTCTTCGCGCAATCCTAAATATACACTGGACTGACTATGTGACTAATGTTGCTGTCCTTGAGCAAGCAGGGGTCACCAGCATTGAGGGCATGCTATTAGGAACACAGCTGCGCTGGGCAGGACACGTCCATAGGATGTAGGACCACCGCCTCCCAAAGATACTACTCTATGGTGAACTCGCAAGAGAGGCGCCCCCAAAAAGAGATATAAGGACTCTCTGAAACAACACCTCAGGCTCGGCCAGATTGATCACCAACAATGGTCCACCCTGGCCTCACATCGGGAGGCATGGAGGCGCACTCTCCACAATGAGAAGACACGCCGAACGGGTCTCGAAGAGAAACGACAACGCAGAAAGAACCGCAACCTGGAAACAACATCACCCAAGGAGACTTTCAGCTGTGCTTTCTGCAACCGGACTTCCCTATCTCAGATTGGCCTTTTTAGTCAAAAGCGTGGGATGAGTCCTTCCTAAGAATCTTCGTTCGCGAAGTAATGCCGATTGAGAGAGAGAGATATGAGTGCCATTACCGTCTCACCGTAGTGGCACCTATTGGTCTACTCGCATTTGCATGTGTTTTGAACTGCTAGGGTGGTAGAAGCTGGGGCTAGCAATGGAGCTCACCCTGCCCCCAGATTCAAACCGCTGACCTTCTGGTCAGCAAGTTCTGCAGTTCAATGGTTTAATCCGCTGCGTCACTGTGCCATAATAGCCACCCACTATTTTGTTGTTGTTGTTGTTGTTGTTGTTGTTGTTGTTGTTGTTGTTGTGGCTCCATCCCTGAACCAGTGTGCTGTGTGCATTGGGCTATCGTGGTAAGGCAGCAAATAGACCAGACAAGATGCCATACAGTTGGATTGTTGGGGACCCTTTGGCTTCAGGCCGCTGCGCCAGTGTGCCAAAGGGCCAGGTGGCTCCGGAGCGCATATTTTCGGGAGGAAAAGAGGTGTTCGGTGTCGGCGCATGTTGGCGTCTTGCCCCGAATTCCAGCCGTTGCTCACTGAACAGTGATGATATTGTGGGAGATGCGAGCGCATGGAGGTCTCCTCGACATGGATGGCTCACTCAAAAAAATATAGAAAGAAAGCGTTATAGCGCAACATCAGAAACGTTTTCCGTGGGTGAGGTTCGGCGATCCCAAGTTATAACACGTCCCTTGATTCCAAAGTTGGGTTGGTTTTTCGACATTTCAGGCTGAAGGCATGTGAACGGGAAGGGTTGGCGCAAAGGGGAGTGGTGGGGGGTGGTGGTTATGGGATGTCTTTGAGATGTTGCTGTATTGTGGGTGCTCTCCACCATAGGATCAATGGCATTCCGACCGCCTGAACTACCATGGCTCTGTGCCTTGAATCCTGGGAGTCAGGGGGCCCCC
>JARBWK010000017.1:25119805-25252368 GCA_030556195.1 Anolis apletophallus | reverse complement strand
GCGGCTTCCCCCGCCGCCGCCCGAGCGCGGGCGGGTGCCACTCCTTCCTTCAGCGAAGGGAGGAGGGGCACCGGTGCGAGCGCGGCGGCAGTGGGGGAAGCCGCGTGAGTTGCCCTAGGGGCGGGACTTCAAGCGGCGCCTTCTCCCTCACCCCGGTTCCGCCTCCTCCCTTCACTGAAGGGAGGAGGGGCAGAGCCACTGCTGGCGTGACGGACAAGGCGCCGCTGAAAGTCCCGCCCTAGGGAGACTCACGCGGCTTCCCTCGCTGCCGTCGCGCTCGCACGGGGCTCACTGCCTCCTTCCTTCAGTGAAGGCAGGAGGGGTGCGATGCGGCGCGGCAGTGGGGAAGCCGCGTGAGTCTCTAGGGACGGACTTCCGGTGGTGCCTTGTCCGTCACGCTGGCCTTGCCCCCCGCAAGAGGCCCCGCCCCCCCGGGAGGCGGCATTTAGACAGGGGGGCCTTGGGCGGCACAGTCCGCTAATCCGGGCCTGGGTTCCTGTACGGAGCCTGGCAGCTGCATTCTGAACCATACGAAGTTTCCGGGTCACTGACAAAGGAAGACCAACGTAAAGAGCCCGAGGACTGGAGGGAGGCAAATGTAACACCGATCTTCAAGAAAGGATCCAGAGGTGATCCAGGAAATTATAGACCAGTCAGTTTAACCTCAGTTCCAGGCAAGTGATGGAAACCATTATTAAAGAAAAAAATCACCAAGCACATAGAAGAACAGGCATTGCTGAAGGAAAATCAACATGGTTTCTGCAAAGGCAAATCATGTCTTACTAACTTGTTAGAATTCTTTGAGGGTGTAAATAAACACATAGATAAAGGGGACCCAGTCGATATTGTTTACCTTGACTTTCAAAAGGCTTTTGACCAAGTCCCTCACCAAAGGCTCCTAAACAAGCTCTTTAGCCATGGAATCAGGGGACAGGTCTTGTCCTGGATTGGAACCTGGCTAAACTGTGGGAAACAAAGGGTGGTAATAAACGGACACTTCTCTGGGAGGAAAGAGGTGAGAGTGGCGTACCCCAAGGTTCAGATTTGGGTCCGTTACTTTTAATTTATTCATTAATGACCTGGATGTAGGAGTGAATTCTGAGGTAGCAAAGTTTGCAGACGACACTAAACTGTTCAGGGTAGTTAAAATGAAACTTTATTTATTTATTTATTATTTATTACTTCGACTTATTAGTCGCCCTATCCCACAGGCTCAGGGCGACTTACATATATAAGTCATAAAAACAGAACAAAACAGAACATGGTTAAAATTGCCACTACCAGTGCTAGCATGGTTTAGGCAAGCCTAACACACATATATCTCTAAACACCGAACGCTTGGGCAAAGAGGAAGGTTTTGCAGGCCCTGGGCGGAATGTTAGCAGATCGGCCTGCGCTCGGACTAATGGGGGAAGAGCATTCCACAGTACCGGCGCCCGCGGCGCTGAATGCCCTCCTCGCGTTGATCCTAGGTGGATGGATCGTTGACTAGGCACCACCAGAAGGTTTTGGGACTCGGATCGCAGTGGTCGTGGTGGACTGTAATGGGAGAGGCGGTCCCTTAGATACACTGGCCCCAGACCATTCAAGGCCTTAAAGGTCAAGACCAACACCTTGAAGGTGATCCGGTGCTCTATCGGAAGCCAGTGCAGTTCACGCAGCACAGGCGTGATGTGGCAGCGTGATGGAGAACCTGCCACCAGCCGTACTGCCGCGTTCTGCACCAGCTTGACTGACTGTAAAGAGCTCCAGAAAGATCTCTCGAAATTGAGTGAATGGGCAACAAAGTGGCAAATGCATTTTAACCTAAACAAGTGTAAAGTCCTGCACATCGGGGCAAAGAACCCCAACTACACCTACAAATTGATGGGGTCAAAGCTTTCCGAGACAAACCAGGAAAGGGATCTTGGGGTTTTGGTGGACAGCTCAATGAAGATGTCAACCCAGTGCGCAGCAGCAGTGAAAAAGCAAATTCTATGCTTGGCATGATCAGGAAGGAATCGAAAATAGGTCGGCAAATGTTGTATTGCCTCTCTACAAATCGATGGTGAGGCCACATCTGGAGTACTGTGTACAATTCTGGTCTCCGCACCTTAAGAAGGACATAACGGAACTGGAAAAGGTACAAGAAGGGCAACAAGAATGATCCAAGGGATGGAGCAGCTCCCTTACGAAATCAGGTTGCAACGCCTTGGTCTTTTCAGCCTTGAAAGACGGCGTTTAAGAGGTGACTTGATCGAAGTGTATAAAATCATGCATGGGATAGAAAAGGTGAATAAAGAAAAAATATTTTCTCTGTCACACAACACTAGGACTTGAGGGCACTCCCTGAAGCTCCAAGGTAGGAAAGTTAGGACTAATAAAGGGAAATATTTCTTCACCCAGAGAAAGGGTCATTGGGTCGTGGAACTCCCTTCCAGAGGAGGTTGTGACAGCGGTCAGCCTGGACAGCTTCAAGGCAGGATTGGACAGATTCATGGACACCAAGGGAATCAGTAGTTACTGAAATGGACATCCAAGTGCCACCTCTGTGTGGATGGAGGCAGGCAGGATTTCCCCGGGTACTGGTTGTGGGGGGTCGGGAGCAGGTGAGGGTTTTGCCCTCCTTTCTGCTAGAGATCCCTGTGTACAACTAGTGGGCCACTGTGTGACACAGAATGCTGGACTAGATGGGCTGAGGCCCGATTCAGCATGGCTCTTCTTATGTTCTTATGTTCTTAAGAGCGTTACAGTAGTCCAGTCTCGAGGTGACTGTGGCATGGACCACTGTGGCCAAGGCCTCCCGGGAAAGATAGGGCGCCAGCTGCCTGGCTTGGCGAAGATGCAAAAATGCCTGCTTACTGACGGCGGAGACCTGGGTGTTGCGCCCGTTTATTTGATACTAGCTGTACCCGGCACGCGTTGCTGTGCCCTATTTAGAAGATGCGAGAAAGTCTGAGTATGTAAGGGATGGAATTGATGTTACTTATGGCCTTGGTGGGGTCATGGCTGTGTCGTTGTGGGTTGTTCTGGTGGGAGGGATGTTGAAGTCCTGGGGAGTTGTCGGTGTGTGGTGTTGCTGGCGTTCTGCAGAGCTTGTGGGTATACAATGTTTTTTGTCTTTCCGTCTGCTGTGTTGATGTAGAGGTTGATGCTCGTGTGGGTGGGGTACTTTGAAAGTGAGTGGAGGTACTTGAAATCCCATCATCCATGGTGTACCCTCCTCTAAACTGCAGTCGGATGGAGTGTGGGTCATGGGGCACTGTGTGCCAAGTTGGGTCTTTATCGGTCTTGGTTCTGGGCCACAGTGGTCTGTGGGGAATGAAGGGTTTGAAAGTACTACAAATCCCATAATCAATGGAGGTACATCAAATCCCATAATCCATGGCCCACCCTCCTCCAAACTGCAGAAGAATGTAGTGTGGGTCATAGGGGCTCTGTGTGCCAAGGTAGGTTACTGTAAATTCAGGCCATACACAATGTCCCATGAGCTGAGGCCTAGTCAGGAACAGCAAGTTAATGAAGCCTTACTGTCAATTCAGGCCATACACAATGTCCCATGAGCTGAGGCCTAGTCAGGAACAGTAAGTTAATGAAGCCTTACTGTCAATTCAGGCCATACACAATGTCCCATGAGCTGAGGCCTAGTCAGGAAAATCAAGTTAATGAAGCCTTACTGTCAATTCAGGCCATACACAATGTCCCATGAGCTGAGGCCTAGTCGGGAAAATCAAGTTAATGAAGCCTTACTGTCAATTCAGGCCATACACAATATCCCATGAGCTGAGGCCTAGTCGGGAAAATCAAGTTAATGAAGCCTTACTGTCAATTCAGGCCATACACAATGTCCCATGAGCTGAGGCCTAGTCAGGAAAATCAAGTTCATGAAGCCTTACTGTCAATTCAGGCCATACACAATGTCCCATGAGCTGAGGCCTAGTCGGGAAAATCAAGTTAATGAAGCCTTACTGTCAATTCAGGCCATACACAATGTCCCATGAGCTGAGGCCTAGTCGGGAAAATCAAGTTAATGAAGCCTTACTGTAAATTCAGGCCATACACAATGTCCCATGAGCTGAGGCCTAGTCAGGAAAATCAAGTTCATGAAGCCTTACTGTCAATTCAGGCCATACACAATGTCCCATGAGCTGAGGCCTAGTCAGGAAAATCAAGTTCATGAAGCCTTACTGTAAATTCAGGCCATACACAATGTCCCATGAGCTGAGGCCTAGTCAGGAAAATCAAGTTAATGAAGCCTTACTGTCAATTCAGGCCATACACAATGTCCCATGAGCTGAGGCCTAGTCGGGAAAATCAAGTTAATGAAGCCTTACTGTCAATTCAGGCCATACACAATGTCCCATGAGCTGAGGCCTAGTCGGGAAAATCAAGTTAATGAAGCCTTACTGTCAATTCAGGCCATACACAATACCCCATGAGCTGAGGCCTAGTCGGGAAAATCAAGTTAATGAAGCCTTACTGTCATTTCAGGCCATACACAATGTCCCATGAGCTGAGGCCTAGTCAGGAAAATCAAGTTAATGAAGCCTTACTGTCAATTCAGGCCATACACAATGTCCCATGAGCTGAGGCCTAGTAAGGAAAATCAAGTTAATGAAGCCTCACTGTCAATTCAGGCCATACACAATGTCCCATGAGCTGAGGCCTAGTCAGGAAAATCAAGTTAATGAAGCCTCACTGTCAATTCAGGCCATACACTATGTCCCATGAGCTGAGGCCTAGTCAGGAAAAAATCAAGTTAATGAAGCCTTACTGTCAATTCAGGCCATACACAATGTCCCATGAGCTGAGGCCTAGTCAGGAAAATCAGGTTCATGAAGCCTTACTGTCAATTCAGGCCATACACGATGTTCCATCAGCTGAGGCCTAGTCAGGAAAATCAAGTTAATGAAGCCTTACTGTCAATTCAGGCCATACACAATGTCCCATCAGCTGAGGCCTAGTCAGGGAAATCAAGTTAATGAAGCCTCACTGTCAATTCAGGCCATACACAATGTCCCATCAGCTGAGGCCTAGTCAGGGAAATCAAGTTAATGAAGCCTTACTGTCAATTCAGGCCATACACAATGTCCCATGAGCTGAGGCCTAGTCAGGAAAATCAGGTTCATGAAGCCTTACTGTCAATTCAGGCCATACACGATGTTCCATCAGCTGAGGCCTAGTCAGGAAAATCAAGTTAATGAAGCCTTACTGTCAATTCAGGCCATACACAATGTCCCATCAGCTGAGGCCTAGTCAGGGAAATCAAGTTAATGAAGCCTCACTGTCAATTCAGGCCATACACAATGTCCCATGAGCTGAGGCCTAGTCAGGGAAATCAAGTTAATGAAGCCTTACTGTCAATTCAGGCCATACACAATGTCCCATCAGCTGAGGCCTAGTCAGGAAAATCAAGTTAATGAAGCCTTACTGTCAATTCAGGCCATACACAATGTCCCATCAGCTGAGGCCTAGTCAGGAAAATCAAGTTCATGAAGCCTTACTGTCAATTCAGGTCATACACAATGTCCCATGAGCTGAGGCCTAGTCAGGAAAATCAAGTTAATGAAGCCTTACTGTCAATTCAGGCCATACACAATGTCCCATGAGCTGAGGCCTAGTCAGGAAAATCAAGTTAATGAAGCCTTACTGTCAATTCAGGCCATACACAATGTCCCATGAGTTGAGGCCTAGTCAGGAAAATCAAGTTCATGAAGCCTTACTGTCAATTCAGGCCATACACAATGTCCCATGAGCTGAGGCCTAGTCAGGAAAATCAAGTTAATAATAATAATAATAATAATACTTTAATATTTGTGAGTCGCCCTCCACCGGCGGTGCTCCGGGCGACTTACAACAGTTAAAACCCTAGGGTGAACAATGTACAACAGTTTAAAAACATGGAATATGAACAGGAGGGTGGCTCAGGTAGTCCAGGGTGCCGAGCCAGTCCCGAACGCTAAGCGGAAGAGCCAGGTCTTCAAGGCTGGCCGGAATCCAGATAGAGTCGGAGAGGCTCTGAGGGTGGGCGGCAGTGAGTTCCAAGTCGAAGGGGCCGCGACGGAGAAGGCTCTCCGCCGAGTTTCCGCCAGTCTAGCCTCCCGCACTCCAGGGGTAGTCAGGCGGTCACCGTTGATGGAGCGTGCTGGCCTCTCGCTGCATTAGCCGTCAGCCGGTCACTCAGATAGGAAGGCCCTATGTTGTGCCGGGCTTTATAGGTGAGCACCAGGAGTTTGTAAAGGGCTCTGAACTCTAGGGGCAGCCAGTGAAGTTCTTTAAGAATGGGGGAAATGTGATCCTCACTGATGACCCAGTAATGAGTCTGGCTGCGGCGTTATGGATACGTTTCAGCCTCTTAGTTGTTGTCTGGGGAGGCCCACATATAGGGCGTTGCAGTAGTCGAGGCGTGAGACGACAGTGGCATGGACCACTGTTCTCAAGGCCTCTGGTGGAAGGTAGGGAGCCAGCCGACGGGCCCTACGGAGATGGAAAAAGGCGCCCTTAGCTGCAGCCTGACAGTAATTGACAGTAATGAAGCCTTACTGTCAATTCAGGTCATACACAATGTCCCATGAGCTGAGGCCTAGTCAGGAAAATCAAGTTCATGAAGCCTTACTGTCAATTCAGGTCATACACAATGTCCCATGAGCTGAGGCCTAGTCAGGAAAATCAAGTTAATGAAGCCTTACTGTCAATTCAGGTCATACACAATGTCCCATGAGCTGAGGCCTAGTCAGGAAAATCAAGTTAATGAAGCCTTACTGTCAATTCAGGTCATACACAATGTCCCATGAGCTGAGGCCTAGTCAGGAAAATCAAGTTAATGAAGCCTTACTGTCAATTCAGGCCATACACAATATCCCATGAGCTGAGGCCTAGTCAGGAAAATCAAGTTAATGAAGCCTCACTGTCAATTCAGGCCATACACAATGTCCCATGAGCTGAGGCCTAGTCAGGAAAATCAAGTTAATGAAGCCTTACTGTCAATTCAGGTCATACACAATGTCCCATGAGCTGAGGCCTAGTCGGGAAAATCAAGTTAATGAAGCCTCACTGTCAATTCAGGCCATACACAATGTCCCATGAGCTGAGGCCTAGTCAGGAAAATCAAGTTAATGAAGCCTTACTGTCAATTCAGGCCATACACTATGTCCCATGAGCTGAGGCCTAGTCAGGAAAATCAAGTTAATGAAGCCTTACTGTCAATTCAGGCCATACACAATGTCCCATGAGCTGAGGCCTAGTCAGGAAAATCAGGTTCATGAAGCCTTACTGTCAATTCAGGCCATACACGATGTTCCATCAGCTGAGGCCTAGTCAGGAAAATCAAGTTAATGAAGCCTTACTGTCAATTCAGGCCATACACAATGTCCCATCAGCTGAGGCCTAGTCAGGGAAATCAAGTTAATGAAGCCTCACTGTCAATTCAGGCCATACACAATGTCCCATCAGCTGAGGCCTAGTCAGGGAAATCAAGTTAATGAAGCCTTACTGTCAATTCAGGCCATACACAATGTCCCATGAGCTGAGGCCTAGTCAGGAAAATCAGGTTCATGAAGCCTTACTGTCAATTCAGGCCATACACGATGTTCCATCAGCTGAGGCCTAGTCAGGAAAATCAAGTTAATGAAGCCTTACTGTCAATTCAGGCCATACACAATGTCCCATCAGCTGAGGCCTAGTCAGGGAAATCAAGTTAATGAAGCCTCACTGTCAATTCAGGCCATACACAATGTCCCATGAGCTGAGGCCTAGTCAGGGAAATCAAGTTAATGAAGCCTTACTGTCAATTCAGGCCATACACAATGTCCCATCAGCTGAGGCCTAGTCAGGAAAATCAAGTTAATGAAGCCTTACTGTCAATTCAGGCCATACACAATGTCCCATCAGCTGAGGCCTAGTCAGGAAAATCAAGTTAATGAAGCCTTACTGTCAATTCAGGTCATACACAATGTCCCATGAGCTGAGGCCTAGTCAGGAAAATCAAGTTAATGAAGCCTTACTGTCAATTCAGGCCATACACAATGTCCCATGAGCTGAGGCCTAGTCAGGAAAATCAAGTTCATGAAGCCTTACTGTCAATTCAGGCCATACACAATGTCCCATGAGCTGAGGCCTAGTCAGGAAAATCAAGTTAATGAAGCCTTACTGTCAATTCAGGCCATACACAATGTCCCATGAGCTGAGGCCTAGTCAGGAAAATCAAGTTAATGAAGCCTTACTGTCAATTCAGGCCATACACACTGTCCCATGAGCTGAGGCCTAGTCAGGAAAATCAAGTTAATGAAGCCTTACTGTCAATTCAGGCCATACACAATGTCCCATGAGCTGAGGCCTAGTCAGGAAAATCAAGTTAATGAAGCCTTACTGTCAATTCAGGCCATACACAATGTCCCATGAGCTGAGGCCTAGTCAGGAAAATCAAGTTAATGAAGCCTTGAGGCCTGTCAATTCAGGCCATACACAATGTCCCATGAGCTGAGGCCTAGTCAGGAAAATCAAGTTTAATGATTCAGGCCTACACTGTCAATTCAGGCCAATTCAGGCCATACAATGTCCCATGAGCTGAGGCCTAGTCAGGAAAATCAAGTTAATGAAGCCTACACTGTCAATTCAGGCCATACACAATGTCCCATGAGCTGAGGCCTAGTCAGGAAAATCAAGTTAATGAAGCCTCACTGTCAATTCAGGCCATACACAATGTCCCATGAGCTGAGGCCTAGTCAGGAAAATCAAGTTAATGAAGCCTTACTGTCAATTCAGGTCATACACAATGTCCCATGAGCTGAGGCCTAGTCAGGAAAATCAAGTTAATGAAGCCTCACTGTCAATTCAGGCCATACACAATGTCCCATGAGCTGAGGCCTACTCAGGAAAATCAAGTTAATGAAGCCTCACTGTCAATTCAGGCCATACACAGTGTCCCATGAGCTGAGGCCTAGTCAGGAAAAATCAAGTTAATGAAGCCTTACTGTCAATTCAGGCCATACACAATGTCCCATGAGCTGAGGCCTAGTCAGGAAAATCAAGTTAATGAAGCCTTACTGTCAATTCAGGCCATACACAATGTCCCATGAGCTGAGGCCTAGTCAGGAAAATCAAGTTAATGAAGCCTTACTGTCAATTCAGGCCATACACAATGTCCCATGAGCTGAGGCCTAGTCAGGAAAATCAAGTTAATGAAGCCTTACTGTCAATTCAGGCCATACACAATGTCCCATGAGCTGAGGCCTAGTCAGGAAAATCAAGTTAATGAAGCCTCACTGTCAATTCAGGCCATACACAATGTCCCATGAGCTGAGGCCTAGTCAGGAAAATCAAGTTAATGAAGCCTCACTGTCAATTCAGGCCATACACAATGTCCCATGAGCTGAGGCCTAGTCAGGAAAATCAAGTTAATGAAGCCTTACTGTCAATTCAGGCCATACACAATGTCCCATGAGCTGAGGCCTAGTCAGGAAAATCAAGTTAATGAAGCCTTACTGTCAATTCAGGCCAGACACAATGTCCCATGAGCTGAGGCCTAGTCAGGAAAATCAAGTTAATGAAGCCTTACTGTCAATTCAGGCCATACACAATGTCCCATCAGCTGAGGCCTAGTCAGGAAAATCAAGTTAATGAAGCCTTACTGTCAATTCAGGCCATACACAATGTCCCATGAGCTGAGGCCTAGTCAGGAAAATCAAGTTAATGAAGCCTTACTGTCAATTCAGGTCATACACAATGTCCCATGAGCTGAGGCCTAGTCAGGAAAATCAAGTTAATGAAGCCTTACTGTCAATTCAGGCCATACACAATGTCCCATGAGCTGAGGCCTAGTCGGGAAAATCAAGTTAATGAGGCCTTACTGTAAATTCAGGCCATACACAATGTCCCATGAGCTGAGGCCTAGTCGGGAAAATCAAGTTAATGAGGCCTTACTGTCAATTCAGGCCATACACAATGTCCCATGAGCTGAGGCCTAGTCAGGAAAATCAAGTTAATGAGGCCTTACTGTCAATTCAGGCCATACACAATGTCCCATGAGCTGAGGCCTAGTCAGGAAAATCAAGTTAATGAGGCCTTACTGTCAATTCAGGTCATACACAATGTCTCATGAGCTGAGGCCTAGTCAGGAAAATCAAGTTAATGAAGCCTTACTGTCAATTCAGGCCATACACAATGTCCCATGAGCTGAGGCCTAGTCAGGAAAATCAAGTTAATGAAGCCTTACTGTCAATTCAGGCCATACACAATGTCCCATGAGCTGAGGCCTAGTCAGGAAAATCAAGTTAATGAAGCCTTACTGTCAATTCAGGTCATACACAATGTCCCATGAGCTGAGGCCTAGTCAGGAAAATCAAGTTAATGAAGCCTTACTGTCAATTCAGGCCATACACAGTGTCCCATGAGCTGAGGCCTAGTCGGGAAAATCAAGTTAATGAAGCCTTACTCTCAATTTTGGGCCTGGTCTGTGACTTGTAGGGGTTTAAATTTTCTGTGGGAAGTGAATTGGGTGTCCGTGTTGGCGACTGCCTCAGGCCTTTGCCTTATCCTCCTCTGCCAGTTTAGAGAGTCGGAATGTTCGTGTTGGCTGGCCAATAGAGGCATTATGCAAATGCTCCCTCACTGGCAACCAATCATGTTGTCAGAATGTAGAGGCCGGGAGATTCGCTGGCGGCCGCAGAGGACGCTGGGAGATGTAGGTTTTTTTGTATCATTGTTTTGGGGGCCTTCTAGGTTGAGGGGGGAAGTTTCTTTGCTAAAAACCTTCCTTGCCTGAGGCCTATTTTTGTTGCCAAGTTTGGTGTCTCTGCCTTGGAAGGTTTCTCTTCCTCTGGCAGTCGTTCGATGACGGGTCTTCCTTTATATATATAGATTCCCACATTTGGGAATCTGGTGGGGAGTGTTGCGCCTCCATCTATAGCACGGTGTCCAAAATGACACCTAGGCTTTTCACGGTGGCCGATGGAGCAAGAGGCAACGGGCGGCCAGGCCACAGTATCTCCATCTTCGCCGGGTTCACCCTCAGCCTGCTAGCACGCAGCCATCCTGTCATGGCTTCAAGGCATAAGGCAAAATTATCCGGTACCGAAACTGCCCCGGTCTCCAAACGCAGAAGGAGCTGGGTGTCATCAACATACTGATAACACTCCAGTCCGAAACTCCGTACCAGCTGAGCGAGTGGTCAAGCATAGATGTTAATAAACGAGGTTAAAGGATAGCCCCTTGAGGTACCCCCAGGGGCGGTCTTCCCATTAGGCGAACTACGCGACCGCGTAGGGCGCCATCTTGGAGGCGCCATTGTGGGGCGCCACACCGCCGTATCTCCGTGCTGCTGCTGCGTTGCGCCAACAGGCGCTTCTGGGCATGTGCTGAGGTTTTGCGCGCATGCCCAGTGCCTACGGAGCTCCACTTGAACTCCGGAGGCGCTGCGCATGCGTGCGAAAATCTCTGCGCACATGCCCTGTGTCTACAGAGCTCAAGTGAACTCCGTAGACACAGCGCATGCACGCGGAGATTTCCGCGTGCATACGCAATGCCTTCGGAGCTCACTTGAGCTCCATAGACACAGCGCATGCGCATGAAAATCTCCGCCCACATGCGCTGTGTCTACAGAGCTCAAGTGAACTCCATAGACACAGCGCATGCGCGCGGAGGTTTTGCGCGCATGCCCAGTGCCTACAGAGCTCCACTTGAGCTCCGTAGACACAGCGCATGCGTGCGAAAATTTCTGCGCACATGCCCTGTGTCTACAGAGCTCAAGTGAACTCCATAGACACAGTGCATGCGCGCGGAGATTTCCGCGTGCATGCGCCATGCCTACGGAGCTCACGTGAGCTCCGTAGACACAGCTCATGCGCGTGAAAATCTCCGCCCACATGCGCTGTGTCTACAGAGCACAAGTAAATTCCATAGACACAGCGCATGCGCGTGGAGGTTTTGCGCGCATGCCCAGTGCCTACGGAGCTCCACTTGAGCTCCATAGACAGAGCGCATGCGCGCGAAAATCTCTGCGCACATGCGCTGTGTCTACAGAGCTCAAGTGAACTCCGTAGGCACAGCGCCTGCGCGCAGAGATTTTCGCGCGCACGCTCAGTGCCTACGGAGCTCAAGTGGAACTCCGTAGGCACTGGGCATGCGCGCAAAACCTCCGCGCATGCCCAGAAGCGCCTGTTGGCGCAGCGCGGCGGCAGCACGGAGATACGGCGGTGCGGCCCCCCACGATGGTGCCTCCAAGATGGCGCCCTACGCCGCTGCGTAGTTTGCCTAATGGAAAGATCGCCCCTGGGGGTACCTCAAGGGGCTATCCTTTCCCCTCTTTTATTAACATCTATGCTGCACGGAGATACGGGCGGTGCGCTCGGGAGCCGGGGGGGGTCAAAAATGTTCGCTTACCCCCCCCCTGGGAGAGCTCGGACCGCCCCTGGGTACCCCACAATAGAGGGGGCGCCTCTCGGAGACTTGTCCCATCCACTCCACTCGCTGCCCCCAATTCTGGAGAAATGAGGGGAACCAATTACGGGCCAGCCCACGGACTCCGGACGCGGCGAGGCGGTGTATCAACAGATCGTAATGGACATAACTCATGGAATATAAAGGGGCAGAACTGTGAGAGTGATCAATAACGAGTCATCATATCGTAAAAATCACAGATGCTATTATTGTGAACAATATACGTGCTAAATAGCAGAACAATACCACATATAGTGCAATGCAGTACAATTAAATCACAGTATCGCAAGTCTGATATAACAAGCGTAACACAGTCGTAACAAACGGAGCCCTTACAACACAATGGGCTCAAACGACGCTCTAATCTGAGTAGCCCTGTAAATAGTCCAGAGTCTAATAACTCACAGGCTAGTGACTGAGTCAGCGGGGGAGCCTTGGTGGGTAGAAGAGCTGGCAAGCTGCCGAATGGGCAGGCGCCTACGGCTGGAGGTAAGCTGACGCCAAGATGGCCGTTTCGCGTAAACCACGCTTCCTCAGGGCGCTCTGAACTTCTGACCGCTCCTCCCCAGGGTTGTAGTGGAACAAATGGGACTCAGAGTCAAGACGGGAGATTTCGCGTTTCACTACAACCCTGGGGAGGAGCGGTCAGAAGTTCAGAGCGCCCTGAGGAAGTTTCGCGCATGCGCCATCGTCGTGGGGTGAGCCCAGCCACCCAGAGCAGCCAACCCCTCCCCTCCATGAGACCGAAAAGGAAGAATGCCCTGCCCCGCCTCCAGCCGCCCAACACTCCTCCCCCTTGCCCGCGCATAGGGCGACCACCGACCCCAGGCAGCTGGGCCCACCCCGCAGCAATGGCACACGTGCGGAAGTTTCGCGCATACGCCATCGCCGCAGGACGAGCCCAGCCGCCCGTTGCCACCAACTGCCCCCCACCACGAGGCCGAAAAGGAGGAGCGCTTGCATAGGGCGACCACCGACCCCAGGCAGCTGGGCCCGCGCCGCAGCAATGGCACACATGCGGAAGTTTCGCGCATGCGCCATCGCCGCAGGACGAGCCCAGCCGCCTGGAGCTGCCAACCGCCCCCCACCACGAGGCCGAAAAGGAGGAGCGCTTGCATAGGGCGACCACCGACCCCAGGCAGCTGGGCCCGCACCGCAGCAGTGCCACACGTGTGGAAATTTCACGCATGCGCCATCATCGCGGGGCGAGCCCAGCCACCTGGAGCTGCCAACCCTCCCCTCCATGAGACCGAAAAGGAAGAATGCCCTGCCCCGCCTCCAGCCGCCCAACACTTGCCCGCGCATAGGGCGACCACCGACCCCAGGCAGCTGGGCCCGCACCGCAGCAATGGCACACGTGCGGAAGTTTCGCGCATACGCCATCGCCGCAGGACGATCCCAGCCGCCCATTGCCACCAACTGCCCCCCCACCACGAGGCTTGCATAGGGCGACCACCGAAGGGCAGCTGGGCCGTGCCGGCAATGGCACAGAGCTTGCCATCGCCGCAGGACGAGCCCAGGCTGCCACCAACTGCCCCCACCACGAGGCCCCCATAGGCCGACCCCAGGCAGCTGGGCCCGCGCCGCAGCAATGGCACACATGCGGAAGTTTCGCGCATGCGCCATCGCCGCAGGACGAGCCCAGCCGCCCGTTGCCACCAACTGCCCCCCACCACGAGGCCGAAAAGGAGGAGGCTTGCGCGCCACCGACCCCAGGCAGATGGGAGCAGCAATGGCATGCTTGCATGCGCCAGGGCGAGCCCACCGCCACCAACTGCCCCCACCAGGCAAATGGAGCGCTTGCATAGGGCTACCACCGCAGGCAGATGGCGCGCCGCCGCAGCATGGCACACATGCGGTTTCGCGCATGCGCCATCGCCGCAGGACGAGCCCAGCCGCCCGTTGCCACCAACTGCCCCCCACCATGAGGCCGAAAAGGAGGAGCGCTTGCATAGGGCGACCACCCGCAGGACGAGCCCAGGCACTGCCCCCCCACCATGAGGCGAAAAAGGAGGGCCCGCGACCACTGCAGCAGTGGGCCACACACAATGGCGGAAGTTTCGCGCATGCGCCATCGTCGCGGGGCGAGCCCAGCCACCTGGAGCTGCCAACCGCCCACCAACACGAGGCCGAAAAGGAGGAGCGCTTGCATAGGGCGACCACCGACCCCAGGCAGCTGGGCCCGCACCGCAGCAGTGCCACACGTGCGGAAGTTTCACGCATGCGCCATCGTCGCGGGGCGAGACCAGCCACCCGGAGCCGCCAACCGCCCACCAACACGAGGCCGAAAAGGAGGAGCGCTTGCATAAGACGACCACCGACCCCGGGCAGCTGGGCCCACCCCGTGGCAACGGGTGCATGCACGAAACTAGCTGGCTCCTCGCACGTGCACTCTGGCGCACATGCACACCCTCCACGCGGCTGGAGAGCGAGGGGGGCGCCAAAATAAGGTTTGTTTACCATTTTTAATTACCTTAGTCCGGCCCTGGGGGTCAGACTGGATGGCCTTTGGTTGTCCTAGGATTCTGAGAAAAGAAGATGAGAA
This sequence comes from Anolis apletophallus, assembly GCA_030556195.1. Classification (NCBI taxonomy): domain Eukaryota; kingdom Metazoa; phylum Chordata; class Lepidosauria; order Squamata; family Anolidae; genus Anolis; species Anolis apletophallus. The sequence continues at coordinate 25,237,409 of JARBWK010000017.1, read as the reverse complement.
AACCACCGACGCCAATGCCAAAGTTAGCCTTCGTATGGCACCGCTGGTATGGCATGGGACCTCATTTCAGGGATCCTTGTTTACCAAATTGACAGCATTCATGCCTGCCAGTGGATTAGCCCCCTGTGGCTCCAGGGAGAGAAAGCCAAGTTCACAAGAGAGAGAGAGAAGGGTGGAAATGCCTCCTACCTGTGTGCGAACCCCCTTGCGCCCCTTGCGCCCCTTGCGCATGGGGTCCCCTTCCAACCAGGGCCTCGGGATTGAGGCTTCGTAGGACTTCAAGCCACCCAGTAAGTAGCGTCCTGGTCTCCAAGGTGATGACAAGGAGTTGTGTTAAGAGCCCTCGCGCATACGCACCTCGCTGAAGCGGCCAAGCAAGCCTGGCAGGGAGGGGACCAGGGCCTCACCAAGGCATGGTTGGAGGCATTTCAGGTCAGTGTAGGAAGCCAACTACACACGGCTCAAGTCCGCAGTCCTCAATGAGGAACAGCTATTTATTTACTTACTTACTTACTTTATTTATATTCCACTCTTCTCACCCCAAAGGGGACTCAGAGCGGATTACAAGTACAGGTACACATGTGCACATATAGACGAACATATAGAGCGGGGGTCGGGAACCTTTTTGACGTGCGGAGGGAGGAATATGTGCCAGCGTTTTGATTGGTTGCCACTGTGGGGTTATTTGCATAAAGGACTCTGATTAGCCAGCCTCAGAACTTCGACATTCTAAGGCACTGTTTCCCAACCTTTTTTGAGCCGCAGCACACTTTTTACATTTGCAAAATCCTGGGGCACACCACCAACCAAAATGACACAAAATGACACTCTAACACAGTCATACATATAGTTAATATGTTTTTAAATGCATTTATACACTCCGTATACAAAATGACACTCTAACACAGTCATACATATAGTTAATATGTTTTTAAATGCATTTATACACTCCGTATACAAAATGACACTCTAACACAGTCATACATATAGTTAATATGTTTTTAAATGCATTTATACACTCCGTATACAAAATGACACTCTAACACAGTCATACATATAGTTAATATGTTTTTAAATGCATTTATACACTCCGTATACAAAATGACACTCTAACACAGTCATACATATAGTTAATATGTTTTTAAATGCATTTATACACTCCGTATACAAAATGACACTCTAACACAGTCATACATATAGTTAATGTTTTAAATGCATTTATACACTCCGTATACAAAATGACACTCTAACACAGTCATACATATAGTTAATATGTTTTTAAATGCATTTATACACCGTATACAAAATGACACTCTAACACAGTCATACATATAGTTAATGTTTTAAATGCATTTATACACTCCGTATACAAAATGACACTCTAACACAGTCATACATATAGTTTTTAATATGTTTTTAAATGCATTTATACACTCCGTATACAAAATGACACTCTAACACAGTCATACATATAGTTAATATGTTTTTAAATGCATTTATACACTCCGTATACAAAATGACACTCTAACACAGTCATACATATAGTTAATATGTTTTTAAATGCATTTATACACTCTAACACAGTATACAAAATGACACTCTAACACAGTCATACATATAGTTAATATGTTTTTAAATGCATTTATACACTCCGTATACAAAATGACACTCTAACACAGTCATACATATAGTTAATATGTTTTTAAATGCATTTATACACTCCGTATACAAAATGACACTCTAACACAGTCATACATATAGTTAATATGTTTTTAAATGCATTTATACACTCCGTATACAAAATGACACTCTAACACAGTCATACATATAGTTAATATGTTTTTTTTAAATGCATTTATACACTACATATAGTTATACAAAATGACACTCTAACACAGTCATACATATAGTTAATATGTTTTTAAATGCATTTATACACTCCGTATACAAAATGACACTCTAACACAGTCATACATATAGTTAATATGTTTTTAAATGCATTTATACACTCCGTATACAAAATGACACTCTAACACAGTCATACATATAGTTAATATGTTTTTAAATGCATTTATACACTCCGTATACAAAATGACACTCTAACACAGTCATACATATAGTTAATATGTTTTTAAATGCATTTATACACTCCGTATACAAAATGACATTCTAACACAGTCATACATATAGTTAATGTTTTAAATGCATTTATACACTCCGTATACAAAATGACACTCTAACACAGTCATACATATAGTTAATGTTTTAAATGCATTTATACACTCCGTATACAAAATGACACTCTAACACAGTCATACATATAGTTAATATGTTTTTAAATGCATTTATACACTCCGTATACAAAATGACACTCTAACACAGTCATACATATAGTTAATATGTTTTTAAATGCATTTATACACTCCGTATACAAAATGACACTCTAACACAGTCATACATATAGTTAATATGTTTTTAAATGCATTTATACACTCCGTATACAAAATGACACTCTAACACAGTCATACATATAGTTAATGTTTTAAATGCATTTATACACTCCGTATACAAAATGACACTCTAACACAGTCATACATATAGTTCATATGTTTTTAAATGCATTTATACACTCCGTATACAAAATGACACTCTAACACAGTCATACATATAGTTAATATGTTTTTAAATGCATTTATACACTCAGTATACAAAATGACACTCTAACACAGTCATACATATAGTTAATATGTTTTTAAATGCATTTATACACTCCGTATACAAAATGACACTCTAACACAGTCATACATATAGTTAATATGTTTTTAAATGCATTTATACACTTTACAAAATGACACTCTAACACAGTCATACATATAGTTAATATGTTTTCAAATGCATTTATACACTCCGTATACAAAATGACACTCTAACACAGTCATACATATAGTTAATATGTTTTTAAATGCATTTATACACTCCGTATACAAAATGACACTCTAACACAGTCATACATATAGTTAATGTTTTTAAATGCATTTATACACTCCGTATACAAAATGACACTCTAACACAGTCATACATATAGTTCATATGTTTTAAATGCATTTATACACTCCGTATACAAAAAATGACACTCTAACACAGTCATACATATAGTTATATGTTTTTAAATGCATTTATACACTCCGTATACAAAATGACACTCTAACACAGTCATACATATAGTTAATATGTTTTTAAATGCATTTATACACTCCGTATACAAAATGACACTCTAACACAGTCATACATATAGTTAATATGTTTTTAAATGCATTTATACACTCCGTATACAAAATGACACTCTAACACAGTCATACATATAGTTACCGTAATATGTTTTTAAATGCATTTATACACTCCGTATACAAAATGACACTCTAACACAGTCATACATATAGTTAATATGTTTTTAAATGCATTTATACACTCCGTATACAAAATGACACTCTAACACAGTCATACATATAGTTAATATGTTTTTAAATGCATTTATACACTCCGTATACAAAATGACACTCTAACACAGTCATACATATAGTTAATATGTTTTTAAATGTATTTATACACTCAGTGTGAAACCTGGGCCTGTTTCGATGAACTCAACATAGATATCCTGGCAGGAATGGCAGAAAAACTTCCCACACGGAACTCCCATAACCAGGAGAAAATGCTCTAAGGTTTGGTGGGCATTGACCTTGGATTTTGGAGTTGTAGTTCGCCTATATCCAGAGAGCACTCTGGACTCAAACAATGTTGGATGAGGACCACACTTGGCATGAATACTCAATATGTCCAAATATGAAAGCAGATGGAGTTCAGGGGAAATAGACCTTGACATTTGGGAGTTGTAGTTGCTGGGATTTATAGTTCCCCTACAACCAAAGAGCATTCTGAACCCCACCAATGATAGAACTGGGCCAAACGTCCCACACAGAACCCCCTGGAGTAAAGAGGAGGTCTCTACTTGGGGAAAGGGAGGCAGGCCTTCCCAATGCATGGAGAGGGAGAGACCAAGTAGACAACGGGTGGGGAGGGGGGTGGTTGTAATTTTGTGCCTTTATTGAGGTACGTTTCTTAGGGTTTTGATACTTCAACAAGGCAATCTCCAATCTGCTATAAAAACACTTTCGACTCAATTACCTCCATGTTTTCCTGTTGACATTGATTTCCTCTTATTAGAGGCCATAATTAGTTGAGAAGAGAGCTGTGATCAGAAATTCGGGATTGGACAGCGAGTCCTGGCATGCTTTTCCATCCAGAGGTGGCAATATTATTTGGTCCTTTTCTAATTGCATTGACACCTCGAGACTTTGGGGAATGCATGACACAAAGGCCAAAATACACCATCAAAGCCCTCCCGACAGATGGCTATGCAGTTTCCAATTGAAAACCTCCAGAGAAGGAGACTTCGCAGGACTCTCAGTGCTATGGGATCCTAGAGGTTGTTGTTCATACCGCAGTGGAGATGCCATCTGAATTGGCAATGGCAACGCTGTGGGAACGGGCGACACAAGAGAGAGGCGGCATCCCTTGGAGACTCCGATATAATTTGCAAGGAGCAGCAGGTGAGCAATTAACAGCCCGCAGAACTGGCAAAGGGAGGAGAGGCCAATTGATTCTCCAGCTGGTCCCTGGCCCTTACTCACCCCTAAATACGTTATTTCACAGTGTGGTTGTCATCCCTTGAAAAAGTTCAATCTAGCCATAGTGGCACAGGCCAGTTGGACTACTGCTCCATATTCAACATGGGGCTGCCTTTGGAGACTGGCCACATTTTTATAGGGTTGTTTTGGTGTTAGTTTCTGCTTTGAGTTTGCTTTGGTTGAGAAAAAGCAGAGTATAAATATATGTAGTAATAATAATAATATGATCGTCATAATAGTAATACTACTACTATAATAATGATACTAATAATGATACTACTACTATGACTATCATAATTATTAGCAATATCAGTAGTAGTCATAATACGATAGTCATAGTAGTAGTAGTAATATGATACTCATAATAGAATAGTCATAACAGAAATAGTAGCAATAATACTACTACTAAAATAATGATACCAATAGTACTATTGCGGTTATCATAATTAGTAATAATAGTAGTAATAATATGACAGTCATAATACTAGTAATAATAATATGGTAGTCATAGGAAGAGTAGTAATATGATAGTCATAAAAGAAATAATAGTAATACTACTACTAAACGATAGTAATAATAGCACTACTACTACTATTACTACTACTATTATGACTATCGTAATAATTATTAATAGTAGTAGTAATATGATAGTCATAATTGTAGTCGTAGTAATATGATAGTAGTAATGATACGATAGTCATAGTAGTAGTAGTAATACGATAGTTATAATAGAATAGTCATAACAGAAATAGTAGTAGTAATAATAATAATACTAAAATAATGATACCAATACTACTATTGCGGCTATCATAATTAGTAATAATAGTAGTAATAATAATATGATAGTAGTAATAATACGATAGTCATAGTAGTAGTAGTAATACGATAGTTATAATAGAATAGTCATAACAGAAATAGTAGTAGTAATAATACTACTACTAAAATAATGATACCAATACTACTATTGCGGCTATCATAATTAGTAGTAATAGTAGTAATAATATGATAGTCATAATAGTAGTAATAATAATAATATGATAGTCATAGTAGGAGTAGTAATATGATAGTCATAAAATAAATAGTAGTAATACTACTACTAAAATAATGATAGTACTAATATTACTATTATTACGACTATCATAATTATTAATAATAATAGTATTAATATGATAGTCATAACTGTAGTCGTAGTAATATGATAATCATGGTAGGAGTAGTAATAGTAGTAACAGAAATAGTAGTAGTAATACTACTACTAAAGTATTAATAGTACTATTACTATTACGCTTATCACAACTATTAGTAATATTAGTAGTATTAATATGATAGTCATAATAGTAGTAGTGATATACTGATAGTATTGTCTCTCTAACGCTATGTCTCCCTTTTAGGGAGCTGTCCAATCAGGTTGCAATACCCCTATGAGGCCACTTGATGGCAGCAAAGGACAGTACATTGGAGCAAAAAAATTGGGGCAAAAGACGCTTTAATAGAGCTAAAAATCCACTCGTATGGAATCTGGGTGTCTCCTCTAGAGGGCGGCAAAGAGACCGCCCGATTAGGGCACTAAGTACAAAGGAGCTCATTGGGACTCTGTCTGGGGATGATGGGATCCGTTGGCTCCAGATCTTGTCAAAACAAACAAAACAAACTTATTTACGCTATTCTTCTGAATGCGCACAAAAGACGTTATCATCAGCATACTGGCGTTCTACAATAGATGTTGTTGTAGCCTTGGTTTTGTCTTTCAGTCTGCTGCGGTTAAGCTTCCCATCAACAAGGTGAAGTATCATAGCGATGAAGATTCATATAGATGCATAGAGAGTCTGGAACTAAGCCATGTACTACTATTACTACTGATATTGCTATTACTACTCTCATTATATTACTACTACTGCGACTATCTTATTATTACTACTATTACTAATTATGATAGTCATAATAATAGTAGTATTACTACTATTGATGTTATGACTATCATTATAGTATTACTCTTACTATTATTACTCATATTACTAATAATAATAATCATGACAGTCGTAATAGCAGTAGTAGTACTATTATTATTGTGATCATTATTATAGTAGTGGTATTATTATTACTATTTCTGTTATGACTATCATATTACTATGACTACTACTATCATATCATTACTACTACTACTATTATGACTATCATATTAATACTACTAATATTGCTAATAGTTGCGATAATCGTAATAGTAGTAGTACTATTATTACTATCATTATTTTAGTAGTAATATTACTACTACTATTTCTGTTACTACTATTACTACTACCATGACTATCATATTACTACTATTATTATTAAAAATTATGAGTCATAATAATAGTAGTAATAGTAGTAGTGCTATTAATACTATCATTATTTAAGTAGTATTCTCATTATTTTTGTTACTACTATTACTACTACTACCCTGACTATCATATTAGTACGACTACAATTATGACTATCATATTAGTACTATTATTAATAATGATAGTCATAATAGTAGTAGTGCTATTATTACTATCATTATTTAGTAGTATTACTACTATTTATGTTACTACTATTACTACTCCTACCATGACTAACATATTACTACGACTACAATTATGACTATCATATTACTACTACTACTATTAATAATTATGACAGTCGTAGTAGTAGTAGTACTTTTATTACTATCATAATTTTAGTAGTAGTATTACTACTACTATTTATGTTACTATTACTAGTCCTACCGTGACTATCATATTACTACAACTACAATTATGACTATCATATTACTACTACTATTATTAATAATTATGATAGTCATAATAGTAGTAGTAATAGTAGTAGTACTATTACTATCATTATTTTAGTAGTAGTAGTATTACTATTTCTTTTATGACTATCATATTACCACTTCTACTATGACTATCATGTTATTATTACTACTATGACTATTGTATTACTACTACTACTGATACTACTAATAATTATGATAGTCATCGTAGTAGTATCATTATTACTATCATTTTTATAGTAGTATTACTACTATAATAATGATAGAAATAATAATGATATTACTAGTACTATGACTATTATAATTATTAGTAATATCAGTATCATATTACTATGACTAGTATTATGACTATCATATTACTACTACTATTATTAATAAGTATGATAGTCATAATAGTAGTATATTCTGTTGCGGCTCTTCCAAGCGTCTTCACTGGCTCCAGTTGGGTATTCTGCACCCCCACCCTCAATGTGGAATTGTACGAGACTTTGGTGAACACTACATGTATCATTGGAACTTTGGCCTGATTTTGGTATGGGATTATCATGCATTTGCTTCCCTCCATATGTTCCTCTTTGTATTGTTTGTTTGCCTTTTCTCATACACTTTATAGCATTTTTGCTCTCTATGTTGATGTGTATCATGAGGGGGTTGCACCCATGTATTACGATGCCTATCCTGTAATAAATGTATCTTATTTTTAATTCATAAATATTTGAACCTGTGCGTTTGTATAGTTGTTCTCTGCCCAGCACCATTCTCTTGTTGCTTAGTCGTAATAGTAGTAGCAATAGTAGTAGTGCTAATATTGCTATCATTGTTTTAGTAGTATTACTACTACTATTTCCGTTACTACTATTACTACTCCTACCATGACTATCATATTACTACTATTATGTTACTAATTATGATAATCGTAATAGTACTACTACTACTATCATTATTTTAGTAGTATTACTACTACTATATCTGTTACTACTATTACTACTCCTACCATGACTATCATATTGCTACGACTACGACTATCATATTACTAATATTATTGTTAATAATTATGATAATCGTAATAGTACTACTACCATCATTATTTTAGTAGTAGTATTACTACTACTATATCTGTTACTACTATTACTACTCCTACCATGACTATCATATTACTACTACTATTATTAATAAGTATGATAGTCGTAATAGTAGTAGTAATAGTAGTAGTGCTATTATTGCTATCATTGTTTTAGTAGTAGTATTACTACTACTATTTCCATTACTACTATTACTACTCCTACCATGACTATCATATTGCTACTACTACTACTATTAATTATGATAGTCATAATATTAGTAGTAGTACTATTATTGCTATCATTATTTTAGTAGTAGTATTACTACTACTATATCTGTTACTACTATTACTACTCCTACCATGACTATCATATTGCTACTACAATTATGACTATCATATTACTATTATTGTTAATAATTATGATAATCATAATAGTACTACTATCATTATTTTAGTAGAAGTATTACTACTACTATATCTGTTACTACTATTACTACTCCTACCATGACTATCATATTGCTACGACTACAATTATGACTATCATATTACTACTATTATTGTTAATAATTATGATAATCGTAATAGTACTACTACTATCATTATTTTAGTAGTAGTATTACTACTACTATATCTGTTACTACTATTACTACTCCTACCATGACTATCATATTGCTACGACTACAATTATGACTATCATATTACTACTATTATTGGTAATAACTATGATAATCGTAATAGTACTACTACTACTATCATTATTTTAGTAGTAGTATTACTACTACTATATCTGTTACTACTATTACTACTCCTACCATGACTATCATATTGCTACGACTACAATTATGACTATCATATTACTACTATTATTGTTAATAATTACTACTCACTACTACTATAAGTAGTAATTACTGTTACTACTATTACTACTCCTACTATCATTATTTTAGTAGTAGTATTACTACTACTATTTATGTTACTACTATTACTACCTACCATGTAGTAGTAGTAATTAGTACTCACTACAATTACTACTACTATTTATGACTCGTGATCATATTACTACTATTATGACTGGTAATAACTATTATGATAATCGATAATAGTACTACTACTACTATCATTATTTTAGTAGTAGTATTACTACTACTATATCTGTTACTACTATTACTACTCCTACCATGACTATCATATTGCTACGACTACAATTATGACTATCATATTACTACTATTATTGGTAATAACTATGATAATCGTAATAGTACTACTACTACTATCATTATTTTAGTAGTAGTAGTATTACTACTATTTCTTTTATGACTATCATATTACTACTCCTACTATGACTATCATGTTATTAGTTGCTAGGATTTATAGTTCACCTACAATCAAAGAGGAAGATGGAAAATAAGGTTGGGGCATAACACCTCACTCGGCCTTAAATGGGCCACTACTACAACTCTCCGGAGAGTAACAGACCTTGTCAGAACAAAGTACAACTCTCAGGATCCCATAGGTAATGAAGGAATGGATGAATGAAGTCTCTCTCCACCCCCCCACCCCCAGGTTTGGAATGGAACCTTCGGAACTGCATTGAATGCATAGGGCTCTGGACTGAACCATTGCAAAGGAGGGGGGTCCTGGAGAGTTTGGGTCCCTTACCTGCCTGGCTCTGGATGCCAAGGAGCCACAGGAAGGTGCCTGTCCCTCTGGCCTGGCTCTGGCTGCCCTCCTTGCCTGGACCAGCAGTCAATGGGTGTCTATGGAAGGGAAGAGTCGCCTGGTTAACCCTTTCCCTCCAGGGCAAGAGCAGAGGGAGAGGGAAAAGGCGCCTTTTGGAGGCCAACCGGCGGGAAGGCAGGGAGGAGGAGGAGGGAGAACTACTAGGACTGTGGCCTCTCCCAAAGGCAAACCATCTAAAGCAATGATCTTGAGTTTGGGAGTTGTAGTTGCCGGGATTTATAGTTCGCCTACAATCAAAGAGCATTCTGAACTCCAGCAACAATGGAATCGAACCAAACTTGACGCACAGAACTCCCACGACCACCGAAAACACTGGGCATTGGCCTTGAGTTTGGGAGTTGTAGTTGCTGGGATTTATAGTTCGCCTACAATCAAAGAGCATTCTGAACTCCAGCAACAATGGAATCGAACCAAACTTGGCACACAGAACTCCCACGACCACTGAAAACACTGGGCATTGGCCTTGAGTTTGGGAGTTGTAGTTGCTGGGATTTATAGTTCGCCTACAATCAAAGAGCATTCTGAACTCCAGCAACAATGGAATCGAACCAAACTTGGCACACAGAACTCCCACGACCACCGAAAACACTGGGCATTGGCCTTGAGTTTGGGAGTTGTAGTTGCTGGGATTTATAGTTCGCCTACAATCAAAGAACATTCTGAACTCCAGCAACGATGGAATCGAACCAAACTTGGCGCACAGAACTCCCACGACCACCGAAAACACTGGGCATTGGCCTTGAGTTTGGAAGTTGTAGTTGCTGGGATTTATAGTTCGCCTACAATCAAAGAGCATTCTGAACTCCAGCAACAGTGGAATCGAACCAAACTTGACGCACAGAATTCCCACGACCACCGCAAACACTGGGCATTGGCCTTGAGTTTGGAAGTTGTAGTTGCTGGGATTTATAGTTCGCCTACAATCAAAGAGCATTCTGAACTCCAGCAACAGTGGAATCGGACCAAACGTGGCGCACAGAACTCCCACAGAAAACACTGGAAGGGTTTGGTGGGCATTGGCCTTGAGTTTGGGAGTTGTAGTTGCTGGGATTTATAGTTCGCCTACAATCAAAGAGCATTCTGAACTCCAGCAACAGTGGAATCGAACCAAACTTGACGCACAGAATTCCACGACCACCGCAAACACTGGGCATTGGCCTTGAGTTTGGGAGTTGTAGTTGCTGGGATTTATAGTTCGCCTACAATCAAAGAGCATTCTGAACTCCAGCAACAGTGGAATCGAACCAAACTTGGCGCACAGAACTCCCACGACCACCGCAAACACTGGGCATTGGCCTTGAGTTTGGGAGTTGTAGTTGCTGGGATTTATAGTTCGCCTACAATCAAAGAGCATTCTGAACTCCAGCAACAATGGAATCGAACCAAACTTGACGCACAGAACTCCCACGACCACCGAAAACACTGGGCATTGGCCTTGAGTTTGGGAGTTGTCGTTGCTGGGATTTATAGTTCGCCTATAATCAAAGGGCATTCTGAACTCCACCAACGATGGAATCGAACCAAACTTGGCGCACAGAACTCCCACAGAAAACACTGCAAGGGTTTGGTGGGCATGGGCCTTGAGTTTGGGAGTTGTAGTTGCTGGGATTTATAGTTCACCTACAATCAAAGAGCATTTTGAATTCCATGAACGATGGAATCGAACCAAACTTGGCACTCAGAACTCCCACGACCACAGAAAACTCTGGAAGGGTTTGGTGGGCATTGGCCTTGAGTTTGGGAGTTGTAGTTGCTGGGATTTATAGTTCGCCTACAATCAAAGAGCATTCTGAACTCCACCAACGTTGGAATTGATCCAAACTTGGCAAACAGAACTCCCATGACCACAGAAAACACTGGAAGGGTTTGGTAGAAATTGATCTTGAGTTTCGGAGTTGTAGTTCCTGGGATTTATAGTTCGCCTACAATCAAAGAGCATTCTGAACTCCACCAACGTTGGAATTGATCCAAACTTGGCAAACAGAACTCCCACGACCACAGAAAACTCTGGAAGGGTTTGGTGGGCATTGGCCTTGAGTTTGGGAGTTGTAGTTGCTGGGATTTATAGTTCACCTACAATCATAGAGCATTCTGAACTCCACCAACGATGGAATCAAACCAAACATAGCACACAGAACTCCCACAGAAAACCCTGGAAGGGTTTGGTGGGCATTGGCCTTGAGTTTGGGAGTTGTAGTTGCTGGGATTTATAGTTCGCCTACAATCAAAGAGCATTCTGAACTCCACCAACGTTGGAATTGATCCAAACTTGGCAAACAGAACTCCCATGACCACAGAAAACACTGGAAGGGTTTGGTAGAAATTGATCTTGAGTTTCGGAGTTGTAGTTGCTGGGATTTATAGTTCGCCTACAATCAAAGAGCATTCTGAACTCCACCAACGTTGGAATTGATCCAAACTTGGCAAACAGAACTCCCACGACCACAGAAAATACTGGAAGGGTTTGGTGGGCATTGGCCTTGAGTTTGGGAGTTGTAGTTCACTGCAACAATTATGCATCCAGAGCAGTTTTTGACTCTATCTCCCGTAGTAAACAGTGGGATAAACTTGTGTCCACCTCAATAGATAGTCGACTTTTGCAATTAATTCTCACCCTACATCAGGGGCAAGGAACCCATGGCTCGGGAGCCAGACGCGGCTCTTTTCATGATTGCATCTGGCTCTCCAGAGCAACCCAGGCCTCGGTTTCCCAGCATGCAGCGGGGAGGTGTTACGCAAATGCGCCACAATTGCCACTTCCACGCGGCCATCGCCATCTCTTCCTCATCCCCCGCTGCTCTCGGGGTCCTGCGCCCTCTTAGCCGGGGATGGCGGAGCCTGGCGGTAGCGCCGCGTCGTCCTCTGCCACGGGCCTCGAGGGAGGTGGAAAAGGCGGGCCTGGCCCTGGCGCCACGGACCCAGCCTTGCTGCTCCCGGGGGACGCCCAGCTCACCGCCCTCATTGTCGGGCAGCTCAAGAGTCGCGGCCTCTTCGACGCCTTCCGGAGAAACTGCCTCGCCGACGTCGACACCGAGGCCCACCTTGGCCCCGCGCCCTCCTTAGTTCCTCTTCCTTCCTTTTCCCTCCCTTCTTTCCTCCATTCTCCCTCTTCCTTCCTTCCTTTCTCCCCTTCACCCTTTCCTTCTCCTTCTCTCCTTCCTTTTCTCTCCCTCTCTCCCCTTCCTTCTTTCCTCCATTCTCCCTCTTCCTTCCCTCTTCCTTCCTTCCTTTCTCCCCTTCACCCTTTCTTTCCTTCCTTCCTTTTCCCTCCCTCTCTCCCCTTCTTTTTTTCTCCATTCTCCCTCTTCCTTCCTTCCTTCCTTCCTCTTCCTTCCTTCCTTTCTCCCCTTCACCCTTTCCTTCTCTCCTTACTTTCCGGATTATCAAGAACGAACATGCAAATACTCAAGCCACCATCAGATGCTTTGCAACCTGCAATACTTCCGGGCTGGTCTGAATGCGAATTCGCAGTGACTCTCTCAATACAGACAAATTTCAAATCTTCTGGTCGATGTTTGTAACGAAAACCATGCGAATATAAAATAGAATCCTGATTTGTGCTCCGAAATGCGTAAACGAAAAGCTCGATTAGTTTGGCCTATGTAAACATAGAGGCAGGGACAAGAACAGTTAAGGGCATACACCGGCCCGGAAGTATTGCAGGTTGCAAAGCATCTGATGGTGGCTTGAGTATTTGCATGTTCGTTCTTGATAATCCGGAAAGGAAGGAGAGAAGGAAAGGGTGAAGGGGAGAAAGGAAGGAAGTTGGGAAAAGGGCAGGTTTTCCTTTAACGTGATTGGATGGTGTCTCTGGTGACTTTTGGAGGGAAAATCCAAGGTTATTATATTATTATATTCATTTAACGTTTAATAATATTTATATCATATTTATTATATAATATTTCTATTACATTTATTTAACATTTAATTAATAATATTTACAGTATATCCTATTTATATAACATTTCATCTGTATTTCTATTATATTCAATTAATAATATTTCTATTATAATCATTTAATGTTTAATTAATATTATTTCTATTATATTTATTATATACTATTTCTATTACATTTATTTAACATTTAATTAATAATATTTTTATTATATTTACATAACATTTTATCTATAACATTTCATTATATTTAATTAATAATATTTCTATTATATTTATTTAACATTGAATTAATAATATTTCTATTGTATTCATTTCATGTTTAATTTATATTTATATTATATTTATTACATAAAATTTCTATTATATTCATTTAACATTTAAACTATAATATTTCTATTATATTTAATAAATAATGTTTCTATTACATTTATTTAATGTTTAATTTATCATATTTCTATTGTATTTATTTAACATTTAATTTATCATATTTAAAATGTATTTATTCTATAATATTTCTATTAAATTTTTATTATATTTGCATCTTTTAATGTATAACATTTTATTATATTTAATAAATAATGTTTCTATTATTTTTACATAATATCTATAATATTTTATTATGTTTATTACATAATATTTCTATTATATTTATTTAACATTTAATTAATCATATTTCTATTGTATTTATTTAACATTTAATTAATAATATTTGTATATTTATAACATAATTTATTACATTTTATTTATTTAATTAATAATATTTCTATTATATACATTTAAGGTTTAATTAATAATATTTCTATTATATTTATTCTATAATATTTCTATTAAATTTATTTAACATTGAATTAATATTTTTTATATTTACATAATTTATAACATTTTATTTATTAATTGTATTTATCTTTATTTATATTATTTATATTATATATTCATTTAACGTTTAATTTATATTTATATTATATTTATTACATAATATTTATATTATATTTATTTAACATTTAATCTACAAATTTATATTATATTTAATAAATAATGTTTCTAGTATATTCATTTAAGGTTTAATAAATAATGTTTCTATTATATTTTTAACATTTAATTAATAATATTTTAAACATATTTACACAATATCTATAATATTTTATTGAATTTAATTGTTAATATTTATATTTATTTATTTAACGTTTAATTTATATTTATATTATATGTATTACATATTTCTATTATATTTATTTAACATTTAATCTATAATGTTTCTATTATATTTAATAAATAATGTTTCTATTATATTTATTTAACATTTAATGAATCATATTTCTCTTGCATTTATTTAACATTTAATTAATATTTCTATTCTATTTAACATTTAAATAACAATATTTCTACTATATTTATTTAACATTTAATTAATCATTTTTGTATTAAATTTATTTATCTATTTATTGTTATTTATCTATTTATTTATTATTAATTATCTATCTATTTATTTATTATTTATCTATTTATTTATTATTATTATCATTTATCTATTTATTTTTATCATCATTTATCTATTTATTTTTATTATCTATTTAGTATTTATTATTATTTTATTTATTATTTATTATTATTTATCTATTTATTTTTATTATCTATTTATTATTTATTATTCTATTTATTATTTATTATTATTTATCTATTTATTTATTATTTTCTATTTATTATCTATTATTATTATTTCTCTGTTATTTATTATTATTTATCTATTTATTTATTATTTATCTATTTATTAATTATTATCATTTATCCATTTATTATTATTATTTATTATTTATTAATTATTATTCTATTTATTATTTATTAGTATTAATCTATTTATTATTTTCTATTTATTATCTATTATTATTTCTCTGTTATTTATTATTATTTATCTATTTTTATTATCTATTTATTTTTATTATCTATTTATTATCTATTATTATTCTATTTATTATTTATTATTATTTATCTATTTATTTATTATTTATCTATTTATTAATTATTATTTATTATAATTTATCTATTTATTTTTATTATAATTTATCTATTTATTTTTATTATCTATTTATTATTTATTATTATTTATTATTAATTATTATTTATTATTTATTTATTATTTTCTATTTATTAGCTATTATTATTTCTGTTATTCATTATTATTTATCTATTTATTTTTATTATCTATTTATTAATTATTATTTATTATCATTTATCTATTCATTTTTATTATCTATTTATTATTTATTATTCTATTTATTTTTATTATTATTTATCTATCTATTTATTATTATTTATTTTTATTATCTATTTATTATTTATTATTATTTATCTATCTATTTATCTATGTATTATTATTTATATTATTTATTATTATTTATTATCTATTTATTATTTCTCTGTTATTTATTATTATTTATCTATTTATTATTATTTATCTATCTATTTATTATTATCTATTTATTATTTCTCTGTTATTTATTATTATCTACTATATTTATTTAGCAACCATTCCAACCAATTCCATCTGATCTAGTTGCAACTACCAAAACAAGAGGTAGGAGCTCAGTGGGATGGGAAATCCCTGCCAAACTACATTTCCCAGCATGCCCTGGGCCAACGCGCCTCCTCTAGCCCCGCCCTTTCCGGTCTGGCTCAGGCCCGCGAAGAGTCGTCCTGATTGGCGGGAATCTTGGACTCCGGCGCGGGCGGGGCGGCTTTGGAGAGGCGTTGCTCTTCCCCCCTCAGGGCGCATGCGCGTCGAGGGCCGGCTTGCTCTTCTCCTTGGAGTTGGTTTGAGGAGGGGAGTTGACCCCTTTCCCGCCCTTTTCTCCCCCCAGACCCAGGGCTTGACCCCCTTTCCTCACTCCCCTCCTTCCCCTGACCTATATCTCTGTGTTAGACATATCTATATGGTCTCTATCTCTCATTATTGACCAAGCCTGGGCCAACTTGGGCCCTCTAGGTGTTTTGGACTACAACTCCCAGAATTCCTAACAGCCGCAAGGCTGTTAGGAATTCTGGGAGTTGTAGTCCAAAACACCTAGAGGGCCCAAGTTGGCCCAGGTCTGCTCTATACCTTATATTTCTATTATATTTATTTAATATTCAATTAATATTTCTGTTATATTTATTTAATGTTTCATAATATATCTGTTATATTTATTTAATTGATATTGTATTATGTTTATTTAACAATTAATTAATATTTCTGTTATTTTCTTTAACATTTCATAATAATTCTGCTATATTTATTTACTCATATTTCTCTTATATTTGTTGAACATATTAATTAATTATTTTTATTTATTTATTTAATGTATTTCATAATAATTTCATATTATATTTAATTAATATTCTATTGTGTTGAACATTTAATTAATATTTCTGTTATTTTATTTAATATTTCATAATAATTTTGCTATATTCGTTTACTCATATTTCTCTATTTAATATTTCTCTTATATTTATTTAACGTTTCATAATATATCTGTTATATTTATTTCATTAATATTCTATTACGTTTATTTTACATTCAATTAATATTTCTGTTATTTTATTTAGCATTTCATAATAATTTTGCTGTATTTATTTATTAATATTTCTCTTATGTTTGTTTAACATTTAATTAATATTTCTGTTATATTTATTTAATTAATATTCTATTACATTTATTTAGCATTTAATTAATATTTCTGTTATTTTATTTAGCATTTCATAATAATTTTGCTATATTTATTTACTAATATTTCTCTTATATTTGTTGAACATATAATTAATATTTTTTTATATTTATTATTTACTAATATTTCTCTTGTATTTATTTACTAATATTTTATTACATATGTTTAATGTTTCTATATATGTAATATACATACAGATATATATGTATATATAATATTATATAATACTAATATTATTTATGATGTATTAGTAGTATGCTAATAATATACTATGTTATAATATATAATATAATATATTGTATATACATATAATATTGATAATATTATCATGTAATACAATATAATAATACTACTACTAATAATATATTATAACTATTTTTTTCTATTGCATGTAATATTACAAATAATATTACTGTATAATGTTATAGTACAATGTAATATATAATATTAATATTGTGCTATGGCAATAATATAATATAATATATTGTATATACATATAATATTGATAATATAATGTAATACAATATAATATCTCAGCGTTACTTCGCAAACGGAGATCCTTAGGAAGGACTCATCCCACTCTTTTTACAAACGTGTTGATGACTAAAAAGGCCAATCTGAGATAGGCAAGTCCGGTTGCAGAAAGCACAGCAGAAAGTCTCCTTGGGTGATGTTGTTTCCAAGTTGCGGTTCTTTCTGCGTTGTTGTTTCTCTTCGAGACTCGTTTGGCGTGTCTTGTCGAAAGAGGCCGCAGCATTGTGGATAGTGCGTCTCCATGCCTCCCGATGGGAGGCCAGGGTGGACCATTGTTGGTGATCACTCCGGCTGAGCCTGAGGTGTTGCTTCAGGGAGTCCTTATATCTCTTTTTGGGGGCGCCTCTCTTGCGCTGACCCGTGGCGAGTTCACCGCAGAGAAGTATCTTTGGGAGGCGGTGGTCCTCCATCCTAGAGACATGCCTATGTTAGGCCTATGCTGATGTGGGGGCGATGGTGTTCTTCCTGTGGTGCGGGCTGGTAGAGGACTTCCCTTTTCTTCGGGCTGACTTCCAGCCCAAACGGCTCTGCAGCTGTTGCAAAGCAGGATGTGAGGCGCTGCAGGGCTGCTCCTGAATGGGCGACAAGGGCAGCATCGTCTGCAAAAAGTACAATAGCGTGTATATATGCCGTCTACTTCTTCGAGGTCTGCCATAGCCCTTTGGAGCATCATGCTGAAGAAGATTGTCAATAGGGTTGGGGCAAGAACACAACTTTGTTTCACTCCATTAGTTATGAGAAAGGGCTCCGAGAGAGCATCGCCGTATCTGACTTGACTGCGCTGGCCCTCGTGTCACAGGATAATCATATACAAATAATATTGATAATATAATGTAATACAATATAATGCTACTACTAATAATATATTATAATTATATATTTTCTATTACATGTAATATTACGAATAATATTACAGTATAATGTTATACTACAATGTAATATACAGTATAATACTAGCTGTACCCGGCAGGCGTTGCTGTGCCCTATTTAGGAGATGCGAGAAAGTCTGAGTATGTAAGGGTTGGAATTGATGTTACTTATGGTCTTGGTGGGGTCATGGCTGTGTCGTTGTGGGTTGTTCTGGTGGGTGGGATGTTGGAGTCCTGGGGAGTTGTCGGTGTGTGGTGTTGCTGGCGTTCTGCAGAGCTTGTGGATATACAATGTTTTTTGTCTTTCCGTCTGCTGTGTTGATGTCGAGGTTCTGTGGTTTCCCGACTCTGGAGCACGCTACGTAGCGTTGTCCGTGGGAGAAGCATTCTGTGTCAAGGTCTATGCCATAGATTTGTAGTGTTTGTCCTTGAGCCTTGTTTATGGTGATGGCAAAAGCGAGTGTCGTGCCGTGTCTTTCTGTTCTGGCGTTTGTTCTGCCCTTTTTTGTGTGATGTATGTAGCGTTGCGAGTGTGTCGTCCGATGCTGTTCTTTTTAGGAGGCATGGCTTGTCTTTTGGGTCAGCTTATGCCTGCGTGGAAGGAAGGAATGGCGTACAAATGGGTTGAGCAGTAGACGCAAGGTTGTGTTATGTGCGTATTGTGTTGTGTGTAGGTATTACTTTTTTGGTGAGTTAGTGGCTGTGTGGTGGCATTGTGGGTGGTAGTATGTTGTGGAATGCTTGTGTGGGTGGGGTGTTTTGGGTGTTTGTGTGTTTGTAGAGTATCAGTGTAGTGTTGTGTTGTGGTTGGAGTATAGGTGGAGTTGTTTTTTGTTTGTGGTGGTGGTAGGTGTTGTGTGTGCGTGGTGGGTTGTGATAGGAAGTTGTGTTGTGTTGTGTGGGTAGGAATTGCTGGGACGTGTGTGTGTTTGGAGGTGTATGTGGTGGTGAGTAGTGAGTGCAGTCCTGGGTTTTGTGTTGGGGAAGTTGTCAGGTATTTGTGGGGTGTATTTTGTGTGTGTTGTGGTGACATAGTTGTGTTAGTCTGGCTGTGTGCTGGTTGTGATGTGGAGGGGGTGTTGCTTTTGCCAGTGTGTTTGTTGTGTATTTTTGGGGGGTGGGTTTTTGTGTTGCAGGATATTTTTTTGTGGGTTTTGCAAGTTTGTGTTATTCTGGGGGTATGTGTTTGTCAGTGGTGCCTGTGTCCTTGGTGCCCTATTTGTCTCCCTCCTAGATCTTGGCCTTGACAGTTTAACCCTCAAACACCAACTGACTAAACTCAAATCACTCAGCATTCTATCCTAGCCTTGACTGGCTGTGCCCAGCGTTACTATGGTTACTCAGCCTCCCTGCATTCTGTGTGGGCCGATGTTGGCCAATGGGTTTCGCTGGCTGCAGCAGAGGATGCTGGGAAATGTAGTTTTTTTAAATCGTTGTTTTTGGGGGCCTTCTAGGTTTTGGGGGGGGGAGTTTCTTTGCTAAAAACCTTCCTTGCCTGAGGCCTATTTTTGTTGCCAAATTTGGTGTCTCTGCCTTGGAAGGTTTCTCTGCCTAGGACGGTCGTTCAATGATGACTCTTCCTTTATATATATCAATATTGTATATTATATCGTATCACTCTGTACCATCAATATATAACTCCAGCTATATAATCATCTAAATCTATTTATATCTCCTCTTTATGTGTACTTCTATAATATTATTTCATTTTCCGCCCCTTTAGGGACATCCCACCCCTATTTTTCCCCTATTGGTATTTCACCCATATTATCTAATTGGTTTTTTAATATTAATTTGATTATATTCTGTCTTTTCCAGGTGGGGAGATGGTTGGCATACCTTTGTTCTTCTTCTGGATGGAGCTGGGAGACGATCCAGATATATGATTTCCCATCATTACGTGGAAGACGGCTAGTCTATCTTCAAGGACAGGGCCCTTTGTCTGAGCGAGCTGCCACCCAGACGTCTGTCTTCGGCCCAGTAAAGGATCGGGACACAATCGGTCAGCATGAATTTCTCCGAAATATTTAAACTCTCCAACCAGTTGTGCAAGTTCTCTCCAGACGGGAAATGCCTGGTGAGTTCCCTGCTTTGTTCCTATTAGGTTTGTAGGAGGACTTGGTGAGAAGATGGGACGAAAGAGGGTGGGCCAAGGCAGGGGAGCCCACACTTTTTTCAGCATGCGAGCTATTTTTGAAACAACCAAGTCAAAAAGATCTACCTTCCGTGCGCCGCTCCTTCCGCGGGGCATTGCGGGAACAAGGGAGAGCCTTCCGCGGGGCATTGCGGGAACAAGGGAGCACCTTATGCAGGGCATTGCGGGAACGGGGAAGCACCTTCCGCAGGGCATTGCGGGAACAAGGGAGCACCTTCCGCAGGGCATTGCGGGAACGGGGAAGCGCCTTCCGCAGGGCATTGCGGGAACGGGGAAGCGCCTTCCGCAGGGCATTGCGGGAACGGGGAAGCGCCTGCCGCAGGGCATTGCGGGAACAAGGGAGCGCCTTCCGCGGGGCATTGCGGGAACGAGAGAGCGCCTTCCGTAGGGCATTGCGGGAACGAGAGAGCGCCTTCCGTAGGGCATTACGGGAACGAGAGAGGGCCTTCCGTAGGGCATTACGGGAACGAGAGAGGGCCTTCCGTAGGGTATTGCGGGAACGAGAGAGGGCCTTCCGTAGGGCATTACGGGAATGAGAGAGGGCCTTCCGTAGGGTATTACGGGAACGAGAGAGCGCCTCCGTAGGGCATTGCGGGAACGAGAGAGCTTCCCGTAGGGCATACGGGAACGAGAGAGCGCCTTCCGTAGGGCATTACGGGAACGAGAGAGGGCCTTCCGGAGGGCTTGCGGGAACGAGAGAGCGCCTTCCGTAGGGCATTGCGGGAACGAGAGAGGGCCTTCCGTAGGGCATTACGGGAACGAGAGAGGGCCTTCCGTAGGGCATTGCGGGAACGAGAGAGCGCCTTCCGTAGGGCATTACGGGAACGAGAGAGGGCGTAGGGCAAGGGAACGAGAGCGCCGCCCGTAGGGCATTACGGAACGAGAGAGGGCCTTCCGTAGGGCATTACGGGAACGAGAGAGGGCCTTCCGTAGGGCATTGCGGGAACGAGAGAGCGCCTTCCGTAGGGCATTACGGGAACGAGAGAGGGCCTTCCGTAGGGCATTACGGGAACGAGAGAGGGCCTTCCGTAGGGCATTGCGGGAACGAGAGAGCGCCTTCCGTAGGGCATTGCGGGAACGAGAGCGCCTTCCGTAGGGCATTACGGGAACGAGAGGGCCTCCGTAGGGGGCATTACGGGAACGAGAGAGCGCCTTCCGTAGGGTATTGCGGGAACGAGAGAGGGCCTTCCGTAGGGCATTGCGGGAACGAGAGAGCCTTCCGTAGGGCATTGCGGAACGAGAGAGCGCCTCCGTAGGGCATTACGGGAACGAGAGAGCGCCTCCGTAGGGCATTGCGGGAACGTAGAGAGCGCTCCGTAGGGCATTGCGGGAACGAGAGAGCCTTCCGTAGGGCATTGGGAACGAGAGAGCGCCTCGTGAGGGCATTACTGAACGAGAGAGCGCTCCGTAGGGCGGGAAAGAGAGGGCTCGTAGGGCATTGCGGGAACGAGAGCGCTCTCGCTTCCCCAATGCCCCGCGGATGGCGCTCCTCGTTCCTGCAATGCCCCGCGGATGGCGCTCCTCGTTCCCGCAATGCCCCGCAAAAGGAGCGGTGCGCGGAAGTTAGATCTTTTGAGGATTCGTGGCAATTTTGGTCCAGATCCATCATTGTGTGAGTCCACAGTGCTCTCTGGATGTAGGTGCATGTGGTTGGGGGTCGCCACAACGTGAGGAACGGCATTAGGAAGGTTGAGAGACACCGATATAGTGATGTATGTTCTCCTTCAGGCTTCAGGGGTGCAGTATCGCCTGGTGGTCCGCGAGAGGCCAACACCTTCCAGATCCTGCATCTCTTCACCTGTTTGACCAAATCCAACACGTCGAATGGTCTTCGGACTCCCTCTTTATCTTATGCGCAATGTACAGGCGTGGAATCGTGCAGGTGGGGTTGTTTTGAAACTTACATAATGCTCTCCTTCAAAGCATAGGACACAATCCTAGCGTTGGACGAGACCCCAAGGGGCGCCCCAGCCCAGCCCCTCCCGCCTATATGACCCAGGGGTTCCCAACCTTTCTTTCTTGACCAAGGACCACTCCCCAACATTCGTACCAAAAAAGGCTTATGGGTCGGTTTTGGGTCAACTTTAGCTTCAGACCGCCTGGCCATGTTCCAGAAGCATTCTCTCCTGACGTTTCGCCCACATCCATGGCAGGCATCCATAGAGTTTCAGGGGTCTGTTGGAAACTAAGTAGTATATTATTATTATTATTATTATTATTATTATTACTGTGGCTTTTTCATTCCTTTCTGGTTTATTTTCCTTCCCCCTCCTTCCTTTCATCCTTGTATTTTTCTCTCTCTCCTTCTTCCCTCTTCCCTTCTTTTTTCCCCCTTCCATCTGCCACCTCCTAGGCCTCCTCCGCCACCTCGCAGCCGTTCCTGGACACGCGGCCCGGGTCCAGGAGCGGCAGGGAGGCGGCGGAACAGGGCAAGGACGCGTCAAAGAGGAAGTCCTGCCTCTCCCGGCCAGAAGTCCTCCACGGGACTACACTTCCCAGAAGGCCCCGCACAGTCACTTCCTGCTCATGCGGAGCTTTCTGGGAAGTGTAGTGCCGTGGTCGTGGCCGCTTCCTCCGCTGCCTCACAGCCGCTCCTGGACCGGGGACGCCCGGGCGTTGCTGTTCCCGCCTCCGCTGGCTTCTTGGCCTCCTCCGTCGCCTTCCAGGGGCTTCCGGACCCGAGCGCTGCTCCTGGACCCGGGTGGTGTCGTGGCCGCCTCCTCCATTGCCTCCTTGCCCGCTTCCCAGGCGGCCACGGCGCCGCCCATGTGGCCCGGGTCTGGGAACGGCAGCGAGATGGCGGGGGAGGCCGAGGAGGCAGCGGAGGAAGCGGCCACGACACCGCCCGCCTGGGTCCGGAAGGCCCTGGCACCTGGTGAGTGAGGAGAGAGGGCGACGGGATGGGTTGGGGGGGGGGGCTGAGTGCGCCTGCGCGATTGCTCTCCCTCTCTCCTCCCCTCGCGGGGGAAGGAGGCCATTGCCGTGCAGCATGCACCGCTATTTCCAATGGGCATTTTTGGGGGCTGTTTTTCGGGGGGTTGTGAGGTAGGGAGGCCGGTTTTGTTGTGCCCTGTAGGTACCTTGTGCCATGGGGAATGTGTTTGGGGAGGTTGGTGTTTCTGGGGCTTATAGTTTTCGTGTCTATTTGCCCCGTTGCACGACCATTCACTTTTTATATATATAGATTATTTAAAACAGGGGTAGGGAACCTATGGCTCAGGCAACAATCCATGAATTGGGATACAAATTGCTCCCTCATCCGCCCTATTCTCCGGATTTAGCTTCGAGTGACTATTTCTTGTTGGTCACCTTGATTAGCATTGAATAGCTAATCAAGGAAGAAGAGAAAGTATAAAGGAAAGGAAGGAAAGAGGTAAAGAAGGGAGGGAGGAGGAAAGGAAATAAAAAGTGAAAGAAGGAAGGAAACGGAGGGAAGAAAAGAGATGAAAAGTAGAGAAAGAGGGGGAAGGAAGGAAAGAGAGAATGAAGGATGAAACCGAAGAGTGAAAGAAGGAATAAAAGAAAGAGGTTGTGATGAAGTCATATTTACTGTATTTGTTACAAGTTTTAAATGTGGTTGATGTTTATATGTATGTATGTATATTGTAAGGGTAAAACTTGGCTAACCCTAAAGGGTTGACAGGAATATTAGCTGACAGGACCTCCAGGGAGTTTCCGTTACCGTGGAAACAAGAGGCGGAGCCTGTAAGTGGCTCTGGAATCTTCGGATTCAAATCTTGTCAGTTGGTGGTTAACTGCGAAAGCAGAAAAGTGTGTGGAGAGTTAGGGAGTCTGTTTTTAGCCAGCTATCAATGGGTGTTAATAGGACTCTGGTTCTACTCCGAGGGAGAGTAGTAATGAAGCCTGACTCTACTCTGGGAGAGAGTAGCAGTGCAGGGAAGCAGTTTGATTTAAGGACCAGCAGAGTGTAGGAAACTGCTGGGTTATTAGTTCCAGGAGAGCAGTGATATAGTATGAGACTGTTTCTCCATAGTTAGTATATTGTAACCTTAAGAACGTGCCTCTGAGTAGATATTGTAACCACCCAAGCTCTTGAGCTCTGAAACCTCTACGCTTAAACCTCTGTTTGAATAAACTTCATAGTTCTTTGGTAAAAAATATATTTCCTCCCACAAGCCTTCAAAACAACTCTCTCCGAGTGGGTAGCCAAGCACAATAAATTATATGGTGGCAGCAAGTGAAAATTAAAAGAGTCCTTACATATTGTGGTGGCATTGGTAGGACATTCTGCCCTGTCCCAGCCCTGAGTTCGAATCCTCACATTCTCTCCACACTTAAAACACAGGTTCGAATTCAGATCCTCACATAATTGGAGATCTCACATAATTGGTGACAGATGGTGGGATTTTAAAAGAGGGTCCACCCTGTCCAGTTGGTGGGAAGGAATAGGTAGGTACCTCTCTTTCATAATAGTCCAGATATCTACCTCTACTTTGAAAATTCTTACTATAGGCCATAGAAATGTGTGGCAGGGCACAGCTAGTAAGTAAATAAATCCGGAGAAGGGCCACGTGGAATGACCTGAGCTTGACTAGATTATAGAGCAGGGCTGCCCAACAGGCGGGCGGCGGGCCGGACATGGCCCCCCAGCCTGTTGGACACGCCCCCTGCTACCCTCCTGAAGGATTTTTTAAAAAAATATATATATTTTTAAAAAATGGCGGTGGGGGGGGGGAGGCGGGGCAGGTAGGAGGAAGGGAGCCAGCTCCTCCCTGCACCGCCCCCTACGTCCCTCTCTCCGGGCCGCCGCTGCGAGATCGCAGTGGCGGGGAGGAGGGTTAGGGGGAGGAGGCGGGCAGGGAGAAGGGAGGAGCCAGCTCCTCCTCCTTGCCCTCCTCCGTCCCTCTCTCCGCCCCGCCGCTGCGATCTGGTTCGCAGCGGCGGGGGGGGGGAGGAGGAATCCTCCCTTCCTCCTCCTCCTTCCCGGCGCTGCTGGTGGCGCCGGGCAGGAGAGGCGGCCTGCGCGGCCTGCCCCTTTTCGGCGGGACTGGGTCACTGCTGAGGAGGAAGAGGTGGAAGGAACCCGGCACCACGCCGGCGTCACCTTTCTGGCGGGGCTTGGCGACGTCACCCAGCCTCGCCGAAAAGGGACGCCACGCATGTGCGGCAGAGTTGAGGAGGAAGAGGTGGAAGGAACCCGGTGCCACGCCGGCGTCACCAAGCGCGCCCTGGTGCGCATGTACGGCGTCCCTTTTCGGCGAGGCTTGGTGACGTCACCAAGACTCGCCGAAAAGGGGCGGGCCGCGCAGGACGCCGGCGTGCTGACATCAGCACGCCGTCAGGAGCGGCCCCGCCCCTTGCTACGGCCCCCCAGGTCATCAGTGACCAGAACTCCGGGCCCTGGGCCAAAAGAAGCTGGATAGCCCTGTTATAGAGTAAACGAGCCTTTTTTCTTGGGAAGGGTCTGGCACTTCTTTGGCTTAAAGGAAAAAAAAGGGAGAACGTAGCGGGATCTGTCACCAGTCTTTCATGGTCTTTGTTGAGGCTCTGAGAGATCTGTCCTCCGTTGACCACTCGTCCTCCTCCTTGTCTCAGGTCTGGTCCTTAGAGCAGCCCGACTGGCACTGCAAGATCGACGAAGGCTCGGCCGGACTGGTGGCCACTTGCTGGAGCCCCGACGGCCGTCACATCCTCAACACCACTGAGTTCCACGTAAGTCTGAAAACAATGTGGGCACTGCTTCTCGGAGAGAACCAACGTTACCGTCTGCGATCTTGCACCCCAAAATAGCTTGGAGCGGTGTTTCTGAACTTGAGGGTTGGGACCCCGGGGGTTTCGGGGGGAGGGGGTGTCAGACGGGTCACCAGAAAAAACAGTATTTTCTGTGGGTCGTGGGGATTCTGTGTAGGGATCCTGATTGGTCTGTGCTTTCACATGCGGGGTCTTCATTTTTTTTATTTATTTGGGAGGGGGGCGGAGAGAAGCTTTGGCGTGCGCCAAGCCCCTGATTAGGCCTGGTGTTCGCGCACATGGTTTGTTTGGGGTTTTTTGGACGGGGGCCGGAGTGAAGCTTGCTGTGCCCATGCACATGTTTCTGGCGCATGCGCTGTGGCTTCCTGGCATGGGGGCTGCTGGGAGTTGTAGTCCCGGATGTGTTTTGGCAGCCGTTGGTGTTTTGGATCTCCAGGAGTGGCTGTTGTGGCTCGTGCGGACACATAGTTGTTTTCTTTTGGGGGTTGTATGGGGAAGTTCCGGGTAGGTGTTAGTGGTTGTTGTTGTTGTCGTTGGTACTCCACACATGCGCCGTTGTTTTTTGGGGCGTGGTGGTTTATGAGAGTTGTAGTCTTCCATGTTTTTAGGGTTTTTTGTCCGCTGCCGATTATTTTAAGGGGGGGGGGGGTTGGAGTGGCAAACACTCCTTGTGGTGTGTGTGTGTGGGGGGGGTGTAGCCTTAGCTGGTGTTGCTGCGTTCAGCGGTTTTGCTGTATATAAGCCCCTAAGCACGACATGTCTCTTTTTATATATATACTAGCTGTACCTGGCATGCGTTGCTGTGCCCTATTCAGGAGATGAGAGAAAGTTTGTGTACGTAAGGGTTTGAAATTATGTGACTTACGTTCTTGGTGGGGTCATGGATGTGTCGTTGTGGGTTCTTGTGATGGGTGGGATGTGGCTGTTGTGGCTGTCATGTTGTGGGGGTGGTATTTGTCAAGTGGAGGATCTGTGGTGTGTGTTTGGGATGGTGGTTGCAGAAGAGTCTGTGGTGTTGAGTGTGTAGGTTGTTGTTGTGAGTGTGTAGTGGTAGTGTGTTGTGGATATACGGTGTGTATGTGGGGTGTATTGTTTGGTTGTACTGTGTTTTTTTCTTTTTAGCAGTGTTATGTATGTGTTGTGTGTGTGTCTGTTGTGTTGTGGGTCTGTAGAGGTAAGTATCGCGAGTTGTTTGGTTGTAATGTTGTGGGTTTGGTCGTTGTTAAGGGAGTGTATGTTGTTGTGGGTGTGTTTGGATGGGCCGAAGGGAGCGGCAAGGCGGCAGAAGCGACCCCGTTCCTTCTGTCTTCACCCTGTGCCATCCGGAGGGTAGTAGAGGTGAGGCCATCGCCCCCACGCCTTGTCCTTGACCCTCCATCCTCCGGAGGGCAGCCTCAGCGGTGGGGAAGCCTCTCTCCCCCAGGGGAGTGCAGTGGCGGGCGGGAGCCCGTTGCCGCCGCTGCTCCGTGGCGGGCGCCATCTTTTATGGCGTCACTTCTGGCCGGGAGGTGGGCGTGACTTCCGGTTGCTAGTATTTGGATGGCAGTTGCCGCCCGGACCCTTTTCCTGGCGGACCGACTTCCGGCGGAGCCTTTTCGGCCAGGCCGGAAGTGGGCCGGCGGCCATTTTTGTTGTAGTTTTTTGGGGGGTTTTCCCCCGTGGTCCAGTGCTGCCTCCCCGGAGAGTCGTAGAAGCGACTGAAGCGGCGGCGATTGGCTGGGGGTGCCGTCAGCGATGGAGGCAAAGGGATGCGGAGGAGGAGGTAAGGCTACGATCCTTCCCCCCTCGCTGCTCTTTCCTCCTCCTCTGCCTTGTCCTCTTTCTCCTTGCCGGCTCCGTTGGGCATTGCCATTCACCAAGCATCGCGGCGCTTGGTGAATGGTGGTTTTTGGGGTCGATTTAGGGGTCTTGCGAGGTATGTAGGTCGGGGTTTTTGTGCTCCGTATGTACCTCGTGGTATGTGGGAATGTGTTTGGTGGTTGTTGTGGTTCTGGGGGTTCTAGTTGTGGTTCTGGGGGTTCTAGTTTTCCTGCCTATACCCGACATCACACGACCATTCCTTTTTTATATATATAGATAGTAGGCATGAGAAAAAAGTTATGAAAATGAATCGTTTCGTAAGAAATTCGTAAGAAATGCTACTTTCGAGCATTTCCGCACCTGGAACGCCAACCAGGAAGTGGACTTAATTTTTCGAACTTCGGGGGCCAGGATTTTCTTAAGTGTCGTTATTAGGTCGTAAGGGGGGCATAAGGGGGCACCGTCCTTCTCTCTCACCCCCCTCACGCCTCCCTTGCCAAGATTATGGCAAGGCAAGCCCTAAACTCGCTCCCTCCCTCGGCGGGAAGGAAGCCTGGAAAAAATGTAAACAGAGAGGATTACTCCGAAGTAAATCTGCAAAGGAGGGCACGTTGGATGAAGGGCCTCCTTGTGGATTTACTTGAGTAGACCTCTCTGTTTACATTTTTCCAGGCTTCCCTGCCTCACCTGCCAGACAGGATATAAATAATCAAATAGGATTCGTGTGAGAAACCAACCTAATGTATCATAGAATGAATGCTACTGTAAGTGCCTAATATTATAAGTAATCCAACTGGTCATACCTACATCTCATGCACATGCAATAATACAGCAGTAATAACAATAACAAGAGGTAAAATTCAAACCGAAGTATTCTGACTGGTCTCTCCTCATGCGGTGCAAACGGGCTCTTCTCTTATTAGCCCGGAAATTAGCCCGGGAAAAGCCAGCGTTGCTGCTTGGGAGCACACATACATATTCTTGGGGGGGTATTTGCTGCAGAATCGGGCTCATAGAGAAGATTCTGCAGCAAATCCCCAAAGAATATGTATGTGTGCACTCCAAGCAGAAAACGCTGGCTTTTCCCGGGCTCACAGAGAAGAGCCCGTTTGCACCGCATGAGGAGGGACCAGTCAGAATACTCGGTTTGAATTTTACCTCTTCTTATACCCATTGTTATTACTGCTGTATTATTGCATGTGCATGGAATGTAGGTATATGACCAGCCTGGGCAAACTTGGGCCCTCCCCTCGGGATCGGGGTGAGAGGCAGCGAGGAGCCGGGGGCCTCCTCCTTTTTTTGCTGCTTCCAAGAATAGAATACCCACTCCCCCTCCCTCCCTCCCTCCTTCCCCTCCTCCTTCCTATTTGGAGAGTCCCATCTAGAATTCAGTGTGATTTATTCAAGTTTTGGCCTACAACTCCCAGAAATCCCAGCCAATTTTACCAGCTGTTAGATTTCTGGGAGTTGTAGGCCAAAACCATCTGGAATGCGCATGCCTCTGGCATACGAACTACCAACGAATTTCGTTAGTAAGTTACATTTTAGAACTTTTTGGAAATTTTTTTGTAAGTCTTCCTATTACTAATCAACCCCCCCCCCCCATTAGATTTATGATTTGCTATTTTTGGGTTCTAAACCATGCCTAATAGATAGATAGATTACATTGACAGAGTTTGCATTACCATGATGGATATGGGCTGTTGGCATATAGCACCATCTAGTGGCGAATGTATTGGGTTTCCAGACAATGATTGTATTTCTTTGATCTTTGGCATTCTATGCTTGAACATATTCTTCCCTGGTGTTTGCTGTAGTTTATCATTGGAGTGAGAGCCATTGGTGACTCCTGAGTAGTGGAAGCAATAGCTGTTTGTGGAGGGAGAAGCTTGTCTCTGTAAGCGGACACCCCAGCCATATGCACACATACATATTTTCACTTTTATTATGTGTATAGATTAAAATGGTTAAAAACTATTTAGTTAAATCCAGAAAAACAAAAAAACGACATTAAAACATTTCTCATCCACTAGGTGGTTTCTGAGAAACTATGCGAGGATTAAATAAAACAAAAACGCAAACTTCCACTGTCTCTTTCCCTTGTTTCCAACAGCTGCGGATAACCGTCTGGTCCTTGTGCACCAAATCCGTGTCTTATATCAAGTATCCCAAGGCCTGTCAGCAGGGTAAGTGGAGCCAACGTGACATAGCAAAGTATTTTTTAAAAAAAGATACAATATGTGAATTCCACGAACAGGGCCTGTGGTAATCTGTTGACCGTTTGAATAACTGGACAGGGTGGACCTTCTTTTAAAATCCCACCACTGCCACCAAACCTCAGGAAGCCTGGACCCCTGCCAATCGGGTTTCCGCGCCGGACACGGGACCGAGACCGTCCTGGTGGTCATTACGGACGACATCCGCCGCCAATTGGAGAAGGGAGGTTCGCCTATCCTGGTGCTGCTTGACCTCACCGCAGCGTTCGACACGGTGGACCATGACTTGCTGTTGCGGCGACTATCAGCCATTGGGATTCAAGGCACAGCTTTGGCCTGGTTCGATTCCTTCCTGCGGGGCCGTTCGCAGCGTGTCGAGTGGCGAGGCCAAGTGTCCAAGAAATCCACCCTGTACTGTGGAGTCCCCAAAGGCGCCATTTTGTCACCAACTTTTTAACATCTACGTCCAACCCTTGGCAAGCATAGCCAGAAGTTTTGGATTTGGGTGCTACCAATCTGCAGATGACACCCAGCTTCTGCTGAAGCTTGAGCCAGGCGTAACATCGGTGCCTGAGAATTTCAGACAAGGACTAGAGGCAGTGACCAGATGGCTCCGCTCATACAAACTCAAGATCAATCCATCAAAGACGGAGATTCTATGGCCGGGACGCCCAGAGCCACCCATTCCGCTGCCTCTCTTTGAGGGAGAGCCGCTGATCCCGGCCCCGTCGGTGAAGAGTCTCGGTGTGATACTAGACTCGAGACTCTCGCTGGAGGCCCAGGTTGCTGCGACAAGTAAAGGAGCTTTCTTCCACCTACGCCAGGCACGTCAACTGGCACCTTACCTCCCATCAGGTGCGCTGGCTACGGTGGTCCATGCCACAGTGACATCGCGGCTGGACTACTGTAATGCCTTGTACGTGGGGTTGCCGCAGTCAACCACTCGTAAAATCCAGCTAATGCAGAATGCAGCCGCCAGACTCCTCACCGGGACACCGCTGAGATGCCATATCGCGCCATCTCTACAGCGCCTGCACTGGCTGCCAGTCGAGCTCAGAGCCATCCACAAGATCCTGTCGCTTAACTTTAAGGCCCTCCATGGCGCCGGCCCAGCTTATTTAAAAGACCGCTTGTCCGAACCAGCTCATTTAAGGTCGCTGCGTTCAGGAAACAGGGACCTTCTCCACATCCCAGGTGTGAGTGAGGCCCGCCTCGACACCACGAGACGGAGAGCCTTTTCCATCGCGGCCCCCGTTCTTTGGAACCTGATGCCGGCGGATCAGAGAGCCATCCGGGACATGCCCCAGTTCTGACCGCACTGAAGACCTGGCTCTTCCGAAGGCTTACGGCTAAGGACACCCTCCAGACTTGGCCTGAGTTACTGGAACTATTTTAATTAATTTTCCTATTCTTTTAGCTTTTAACTATTGAACACTTTTATGTGTTTTATGTGTAAGTCGCCCGGAGCACTGACGTGGAGGGCAACTCATAAATAATAAAATCAATCAATCAATCAATCAATCAAAATATGTGAGGGCTCTCTATAATACACTTTCAACTGTGGCCGGGTAGTTTTCTTATTCCACCCTTACCACTAATTTATATGAAGACTTATTTTATTTCCACTTGCTGCCACCATTCATTATATTTGGCTACCCACTGGGAAGAATTTGTTTTCGCGGCTTGTGTGTGAAGTAACTACGCGGGGAGATATCTTTGTTAAAGAACTGTAAAGTTTATTCAAACAGTGTTCTAAGCATGGAGGTTTCAGAGTTCAAAGCTTAGGTGGTTACAGTATCTTCTAAGAGTCATGTATCTTAAGGTTACAATATACGAACTATGGAGATACAACTTGATACTATATAGCTGCACTCCCAGAACCAATAATTCAGCAATCTTTACGCTAACTGCTTGTCCTTTAAACCCAACTGCTTCCTAGCAGTTCAAAAACAGTTGTTCTTCTACTCTCTCACAGAGTAGAGTCAGAGTCCCTTTTAAAACCGCTGATAGCTGGCTAAAACGGACTCTCTAACTCCCCATACACCCTCTCTCCTTCGACGCTCACTGTCAACTGCCAACTGCCAAAGTTTGAATCTGAAGATTCTAAAGCCCGTTGCAGGCTCCGCCTCCTGTTTCCACGGTAACGGAAACCCCTTGGAGGTTCTGCACGCTAATATCTCTGTTAACCCTTTAGGGTTTGCTAAGTTTTTACCCCTTCGATATATATACATATATTTAAATATCAACCATATTTAAAACCTATAATAAAGAAATATAACTTCACCACAGGGCCTAAAAAGCATCTGCCGTAAATGAAAATACAGCCGATCCTCTGTGCTAGCCACTAGGCTTGTGCATAATTTCGAATCATAATCATGTATCAGATTAAATTAGTTAAATTCGTGCATACGAAGTGGTTTCCACGACATTCAGGAAAGGTGTGTGTGTGTGGGGGGATAGAAATTGAAACACCCGTTTTTTATGGCCCTGCTGTAAACTACATTTCCCAGAATGCAGTGCTGCTCAATGCCCAAATGAGGACTGGCTGCAGCAGTCACTGTTTAGAGTTAGTCTGTAGATCTTAGGAAGCTATATCTTAGGAAGTAATATAATATAATGTAATGTATATACATATAATATTGATAATATTATAATGTAATACAATATAATGCTAATAATATGATATTATAATTATATATTTATATTACATGTAATATTATTAATAATATTACAGTATGATGTTATAGTACAGGGCTGTCCAACTTCTACTGGCCCAAGGGCCGGAATTCCGGTGACTGATCACCTGGGGGGCTGCAGCGGGGGGCAGGGCCACAAATGATGGGGTTTGCAGTACCTTCACCCGATTCATTTCCCACAGAACATTGAAGCCCCTACAAATCACAGACCAGGCCCAAACTTGGCACACATAGTACCCATGACCCACTCTACATCCTGCTGCAGTTTTGAGTGGGATGGACCACGGATGATGGGACTTGAAGTACCTCTAATCACTTCCCGAGACCGCTGCAACCCTCATCCACTGACTGATCAAGACCAAACTTGGCACACAGAGCCCCCATGACCCACACCACATCCTACTCCAGTTTGGAAGACATTGGACCACAGCTGATGGGACTTGAATTACCTTCACTCACTTCCTGTGCCTGTGTATGCAATGCTTGTTGACACGAAACCAAACCCAAGCTGTTCTGACTCCCTGAGGCTGCCTCCATTCAGCTTGTCAGGCTGTCAGGAATGCTGGGAGGTGACGAGGAGGAGGAAGAAGCCCCAAACCCCCTTTGAGCCAGGCCACTGCCTCATGGGCCGTTCAGGACTCCCAACTCCCAGCATTCCTGGTGGTGGAGGAAGCTGGCTAAGGCTTCTGGGAGTTGTAGGCTGCATCAGCTGAGGCCTGGCTGTGACGCACCGCGGCCGCCTCCTTCTCTGGTTTCGCCCGCTTCTGACGCTGGCGTGATGCTTTCGGAGGGAGGGCGGAGCCACGGGGGGCTCCCCGTGGCTCCACCCTCCCTCCCAAAGCATCACGCCAGCCGCCAAAGTGGCGAAACTTTATCTTATGCGCACTTTTGGGGGATTTTTTTCCGGGATTTAAAAATTTTTTAAAAATAATTTTTGCAGGAGGGTAGGAGGGCCGCAGCCAAGGGGCTGGCGGGCCATGTGTGTCCCGCGGGCCGCCTGTTGGACAGACCCGTTGTAGTACAATGTAAGAAAGAAGAGAAAGGAAAGGGAAAGGTATGATGGGGAGGGGAGGAAAACAAAGAAGGGGAGGAAAAAGGGTTTGGAGGAAGGGAGGAAAGAGAGAGAAAAGAAGGGAAGAGAAAGGATGAGAAGAAAGAAGAGGGGAATGTGTATGCAGGAAATGGAAGAACGGAGGAAGCTTTGGCCTCCATAGAGACATTGTGAGGTAGACCCTCTCAGACCTGGAGAAGGCAAAAAGGACAGAAAGAGAAAAAGAAAGGGAAGAACGGAATGACAAAAGGAAGGAGGGAGGAGAAAGAAAAAGGAGGGAGGGAAGGAATGTGGAAAAGGTGTCAGAGAAAAGGAGGAAGGGGTGAACGCAGATGGACAACACCTGGACAATGCCGGGTATATACGTTAGAGTAGGGGTGGGCAACCTACGGCCCGCGGGCCGGATGCGGCCCAGCAGCCAATTCTGTCCGGCCTGGGGAGAAGGGCGTCAGGGGCGGGGCCAAGAGGAAGGGGTGCCGCTGCCGCCATCCCATCGCGGGCTCTGTGGGGCCTGTGACGGCAGACAGGCCGGGGGAGCGGCGGCTTTGGTGTGCCTGCCATTCCTGGAGGCGATCCGGGTCTGCAGCGGGAGCACTCGGCAACCTGCGGGGGCTGATTGCCCTGGCGACCCGGGAGACTTGATTGTCTTCCGGGTCGCCAGGGCTTTCAGCTGCCTCAGATCACCGAGTGCTCCCCCTGCAGGTCCGGATCGCCTCCAGGGATGGCAGGCACGCTCCTCCGGCCTGTCTACTGTCACAGGCCCCACAGAGCCCGCGATGTTATATTATACTAGCTGTACCTGGCACGCGTTGCTGTGCCCTATTTAGAGATGCGAGAAAGTCTGAGTATGTAAGGGTTGGAGTTGTTGTTAGTTATGGTGTTGTTGGGGCCCTGGCTGTGTCGTTGTGGGTTGTTCTGGTGGGTGGGATGTTGAATGGGTTGAGCAGTAGGTGCAAGGTTGTGTTATGTGCATATTGTGTTGTGTGTAGGTATTACTTTTTTGGTGAGTTAGTGGGTGTGTGGTGGCATTGTGGGTGGTAGTATGTTGTGGAATGCTTGTGTGGGTGGGGTGTTTTGGGTGTTTGTGTGTGTTTGTAGAGTATCAGTGCAGTGTTGTATTGTGTTTGGAGTATAGGTGGAGTTGGTTTTTGTTTGTGGTGGTGGTAGGTGTTGTGTGTGCGGGGTCCCGTAAGGTTGGGGGGGGATGGGTTGTGATAGGAAGTTGTGTTGTGTTGGGTGGGTAGGAATTGCTGGAGAATTGCTCCCTCCTAGAGTTTGGTTTTGACAGTTTAACCCACAAACACCAACTGACTAAACTCAGCATTCTAACCTAGCCTTGGCTGGCTCTGCCCACCGTTACTATGGTAACTCAACCTCCCTGCATTTTGTGTGGGCCGATGTTTGCCAATGGGTTTCGCTGGCGGCCGCAGAGGATGCTGGGAAATGTAGGTTTTTTAAGCATTGTTTTGGGGGCCTTCCAGGTTTTGGGGGGGAAAGTTTCTTTGCTAAAAATCTTCCTTGCCTGAGGCCTATTTTTGTTGCCAACAATGGTGTCTCTGCCTTGGAAGATTTCTCTGCCTCTGGCAGTCGTTCGATGACGAGTCTTTATATATATAGATTATAATTTCAATATATTATGTATACACACACACACACACACACACACACACTATAATACAGGGCTGCCCAGGAAGTCGTTTGTGATCGACTGGTCGATCCCGGGACCGAAGCAGGTGCCCCACCAAGCCCCGCCCCCTCCCCGGCTTCAGTGCTACCACAGCTTCTCTAAGCTTGAGGAGGGTATGGCCAAGCC
Source organism: Anolis apletophallus (assembly GCA_030556195.1). Lineage (NCBI taxonomy): Eukaryota > Metazoa > Chordata > Lepidosauria > Squamata > Anolidae > Anolis > Anolis apletophallus. The sequence goes on along the minus strand of JARBWK010000017.1, from coordinate 25,200,689 downwards.
AGTAGTGGCTAGCTATGCCACTACTGGCTTGGCATACCCTCCTCTAGCCTGGAGAAGCTGTGGTAGCGCTGTAGCCAGAGTGGGGAGGGGGCGGAGCCAGGCCGTGCCAAGCCCCTCCCCCTGCTCCGCCCTGCTTCTCTCTCTGTAGATCTTTCTGACTTGGTTTTATTATAAGTAGCTCGCATGCTGAAAAAGTGTGGGCACCCCTGATCTATATTATAATAATTACGATATTAATACTAATAATATATGAATATTTCTTGATATATTAATATGTTAATATTAATGATGTGTAATATATAGTAAATATAGTAAACTAGCTGTACCTGGCACGCGTTGCTGTGCCCTTTTTAGGAGATGCGAGAAAGTCCAATCATCCACGGTGTGCCCTCCTCTAAACTGCAGTTGGATGGAGTGTGGGTCATGGGGGGCATGGTGTGCCAAGTTGGGTCTTTATTGGTCTTGGTTCTGGGCCACAGTGGTCTGTGGGGAATGATGGGTTTTGAAGTACTACAAATCCCGTTTTCCATGGTGGTACTTCAAGTCCCATCATGCATGGTCGGGGCTCTGTGTGCCAAGGTAGGTTACTGTCAATTCAGGCCAGACACAATGTCCCATGAGCTGAGGCCTAGTTAGGAACAGCAAGTTAATGAAGCCTTACTGTCAATTCAGGCCATACACAATGTCCCATGAGCTGAGGCCTACTCGGGAAAATCAAGTTAACGAAGCCTTACTGTCAATTCAGGCCATACACAATGTCCCATGAGCTGAGGCCTACTCGGGAAAATCAAGTTAACGAAGCCTTACTGTCAATTCAGGCCATACACAATGTCCAATGAGCTGAGGCCTAGTCGGGAGAATCAAGTTAATGAAGCCTTACTGTCAATTCAGAGCGTAAACAGCTTCCCAGTAAGTGAGGGCTAGTTGGGGAAATCAAGTTAATGAAGCCTTACTGTCAATTCAGACCGTAAACAGCTTCCCAGTAAGTGAGGGCTAGTTAGGAAATCAAGTTAATGAAGCCTTACTGTCAATTCAGAGCGTAAACAGCTTCCCAGTAAGTGAGGGCTAGTTAGGAAATCAAGTTAATGAAGCCTTACTGTCAATTTTGGGCGTGGTCTGTGATTTTTGGGGTGTAAATTTTTCGGTTGGAAGTGATTTGGGTGTTTGTGTTGGGGATTGGCTCAGGCCTTTTCCTTATTCTGTTTTGGCAGTTTAGTATGGATCGGAATTTTCATGTTGGCTGGCCAGTGCAGCAGTTATGCAAATCCGCCCTTATTGGCAGCCAATCATGTTGTTCAGAATGTAGAGGCTGGGTGAGTCTTTGGCTGCCCCGGAGGATGCTGGTAAATGTAGTTTTATTTTTACTCGTTGTTTTGGGGGCCTTGTAGGTTTTGGGGGGGAAAGTTTCTTTGCTACAAACGTACCTTGCTTGAGGCCTATTTCTGTTGGCAAGTATTGTGTTTCTGCGTTGTATGGTTTCTTTGTTTGAGGTATACATCACATGACGTGAACCCATTTATATAATAGATAAATAATGTAGATTAGCATGTAGTTCCGCCTTTAGGTGCGGCCCTCCATAATATTTTTGGCTCTCGTGTGGCCCCTTGGGAAAAATAATTGCCCACCCCTGCGTTAGAGCAACTTCAATTAAATTCACATCCTTATATCTGAAACCTGATCTTTGGGGCCACCGTTCTGTTTTCTTTTCACACACATTCAGGCTTTTTCCTCACCGGAAATTGCCAGCACAAGAGCTGTTCTTAAGTGCCTTGAAGAGCTGGAAAAACCATTGGCTTCCACTCCAGAGCACTCCAATGGCTCTTCTGTCCAGGCTTGTGTTGGTTTTCCCCTCCTTCTGTGGCCTCGATCTTTCCACTTCCTTCAAGCACTGCTCTCTTTCCTTTCCGGCAGGAATCGCGTTCACGAAGGACGGGCGCTACATGGCCTTGGCGGAGAGGAGAGACTGCAAGGACTACGTCAGCCTTTTCGTCTGCAGCGATTGGCAGCTCTTGAGGGTAATAACCCACCTTGGACCCAGCTCGAGAGAGTCGGGTTATTGGTTCACCAAGCCAGGATTGGTCAATATTAGGGTTAGATCCATCGGTCCCTTCCAATTACCGCCCGGTCTCGAATTAGTCGTTTCTGGGCGAGGTGATGGAGAGGGCGGCAGCGGAGCAGATGCAGTCCTTCCTAACTGACACAGCCGGATTAGAAGAGAAGGCAGAAGGAAGGGGAAAAGAGAAAGAAAGAAAGAAAGGAAATGAAAAAAATTATTTCAGTGAGAGCCATAATATATATATAATATATTTCAAGACTGAATTCAACTCAATGTGAGTCTATACGTACATACGATGAGGAAAGGATTCCCCGGCAGAATGAGGGGACTCTGGGAAGGAAGAGAAGACGGAAGGAAGGAGGGAAGGAGGAAAGAAAGAAAGAAAGACAGAAAAAATAAAGGAGGGAGGGGGAGAGGAAGAAAGAAAAGAACAAACGATGGAAAAGGAAGAAAAGAAAAGCAGGAGAGAGACAGGGAGGGGAAAAGAAAGAAGGAAATGGGAAAGGAGGAAATGAAAGTGGGGAGAAGAAAGGAAAGGGAGTGAGGAAAAAGTAAAATAATGAAGGGAAACGAAGAAAGGAAAGAAGGGGAGAGAGAGGGAAGTGAAAAGAAAGGAAGGAGAAGGAAAGGAAGACTTGGGGGGAAGATTAGAAAAGGAAGGAAGAGGGAGGGAGAATGGAGGAAAGAAGGAAGGGGAGAAAGGGAGGGGAAAGGAAGGAGAGAATTAAAGGATGAAGGGGGAGGAAGGAAGGAAGGAAGGAAGAGGGAGAATGGAGAAAAAGAAGGAAGGAAGGAAAAAGGGAGGGAGAGAAAAGGAAGGAGGGAGAAGGATGAAGGGGAGAGAAAAAGGAAGGAGAGAAGGAAAGAAAGGGGGAGAGGGAGGGGGAAGGAAAGGAAAAAAAAGAATTCCTGGAGGAAACCGAGGCCTGGGCTGCTCTGGAGAGCCAGATGCAATCATGAAAAGAGCCACAGCTGGCTCCTGAGCCATAGGTTCCTGACCCCTGTGTTACTGGATGGCTGCGAGCCAGTAGGTTGAAGGTGAATCCAGTGAAGACGGTAAAGAAGTAAGGGAGGAGAAAAGGAAATAAAAAGTGAAAGAAGGAAGGAAACAGGGAGAGAAGAAGGAGATGAAAAAAGTTGAGGGGAGGAAGGAAGAAGGAAGGATGAAACCAAAGAGTGAAAGAAAGAATAAATCAAAGACGGAATCCTTTTCTCATCGTATGTACGTATAGACTCACATTTAGTTAATTCAAGTCTTAAAATATATCATCTATATATATAAAGGAAGACCCGTCATCGGACGACTGCCAGAGGCAGAAACCTTCAAAGCAGAGACATAAACTTGCCAACACAAATAGGCCTCAGGCGAGGAGGTTTAGCAAAGAAACTCCCCCAAAACCTAGAAGGCCCCAAACAACGTGCAAAAAAGCCTACATTTCCAGTCCTCTACGGCCTTGAGAAACCCATTGGCCAACATGCCATTTTACAAAATGCAGGAGGTTGAGTTTGGTAGCCGATTGGGCCGGAGCCAGTGACAAGGCTAGGTTAGAGTCTAGGTGATTTGAGTTTAGTCAGTTGGTGTTTGTGGGTTAAACTGTCAAGGCAAGCTCCGGGAGGGAGCAGGTTCCCACATAGAGCAATCAATCAGACCAATAATAAAAAGCCACATGACAGCCACACAACTCGCGATGCCTATCTCTGGACCCAGAACACAACAGACACACAACACACAACGCATACATACCACTGCTAAACAAACCTACAGTACAACCAGCTAACACAGGAGGACATAACAGCTACCAGAGGAGGACATAACGCTAGCACAAATAGGGCTGGGGACACAGAGTACCACTGACAAACACATACCGCGGAATAACACAAACTTGCAAAACAAAAAAATAAAATACTGCAGACAAAACCCCAGCAAAATTCAAACAAACACCACTGGCAAAACAACACCCCCTCCATCACAGCCAGCACAAAGCCAGACTGAACACCTATGTCACCACAACACACACAAAATACCCCCCCCAAATACCTGACAACTTCCCCAACACCAAACCCAGGACTGCACTCATTCTCACTGCACCTCCAAATACACACCGTCCCTGACTGTCTCAGCAATTCCTACCCACACAGCACAACACAACTTCTATCACAACCCATCCCCAACCTTACGGGACCCCTTTAACACAACACCACCACCACAAACAAAAACCAACTCCACCTATACTCCAACCACACACAACACAACACTGCACTGATACTCTACAAACACACACAAATACCCAAAACACCCCACCCACACAAGCATTCCACAACATACTACCACCCACAATGCCACCACACACCAACTAACTCATCAAAACAGTAATACCTACACACAACACAATACGCACCATAACACAACGTTGCGTCTACTGCTCAACCCATTTGTATGCCATTCCTTCCTTCAACACCACACCTGACAACTCCACAGGACTTCAACATCCCACCCACCAGAACAACCCACGATGACAGCCATGACCCCAACAAGACCATAAGTAACATCAATTCCAACCCTACATACTCAGACTTTTCTCGCATCTCTAAATAGGGCTTTGCAGCGCCTGCAGTACAGCTAGTATATATTATATTGTATCTCGCTGAAATAAATTTCCAAATATTTTGCTTTCATGGCTCTCTGAGTCAAAAAGCTTCCCGACCCCCGGTATAGATCATCAACCCATGGCAGATCTAGTTCTGGGTGTTTATATCACTAACTCTCCTGCTCTTTTCTTTCCTCTGTTTGGTGGAAACATTTTGAAACCGAAACTCAGGACATGGCCGGGATCCAATGATAGGCTCCGAATGGCTGTGTCTTGGCAGTGTGGGACAGCTGTCTTGAGGTGAGAGACACCAAAGATAGACAGACAGACAGAGGGATGCACAGATGGATGGATAGAAAGATAGATTGATAGATACATGATAGATATGAAACCTCTTTTTGTATAAGAGATGGATGGACGGGCAGACAGATAGATAGATGATCAACAGAGATGATACCTCTTCTTCTTTCTTCTATCTATATATATAAAAAGAGAATGGTCGTGCAACGGGGCAAATAGACAGGAAAACTATAAGCCCCAGAAACACTAAACCACCCAAGCACATTCAACCATCCCACGAGGTACCTACAGGACACAAAAACCCGCCCTAGATACCTCGCAGGACCCCCAAACACCACCCCAAAAACTGCCATAGAAACCTGCGCCAGCGCCGTTTGAGGACTGCAAAGCGGCCTCCTTCGAGGGAGGGAGGGGAAAAGCCCCACTAAAAATGATGGCAGCGCCTCATAACACCCCCACACCCCTCTTTCACAGATTCCTCCGGTAGCTATCTGCGATACGACACGCTTCCGCAACACGGCACGGTTGCGGAGGGGGACCTTCGCAAGGACGACGGCGCCATGCCCGCCTCCTCCGCCAACTCCTTGGGCCTCAACCTCCAGCCGCTCCGGGGGAGGCCGGGAGGGCAGTTCGCTAAGAGCATCGCGGCGCCGTGCTACCGCCTTTCTGCCGTCTCTCGCCCTCCATCGGCACCTCAAGCCGCTTCCGGGAGGCGGCGGGAGAGGCGCTGACAGAAACGTCGCCTTGGTCTTTCAGCTCCTCCTTCAACCCACCTCCGGGCGGCTTGGAGGTGCCGATGGAGGGCGCGGAGCGGCAGAAAAAGCGAGCACAGCACCGCCATGCTCTTGAACTGCCCCCCGGGTCCCCCCTGCCGGGAACAACTGGGAGGTGCGAGGCGGGGCGGTGGGAGAGGCGGCCAGGCGCCCGTCGTCTCGCGAAAGTCCCCCTTTCATAACCGTGCCGTGTTGCGGAAGCGTGTCATATCGGAGTAACCTGACGAAAGAAGTAGAAGAAAAAAAAGTAGAGTCTTGAAATAAAAATAGAAGAATGGAAGGGGGAAGAGAAAGAAAAAAAAATAAAAGGAGGAAGGAGGAGAGGAAAAGAAACAAAAGTGAGTGATAGATGGAAGGAGGGGAAGGAAAACAAGCCAGAAAGGAAGAAAAAAGCCACAGCGAAGCGTGGCCAGGTCAGCTAGTTTTCTATAAGAGATGAGGAGAGACCCCAAGGGCCATCCAGTCCAACCGCCTTCTGCTAGGCAGGAAAAGCACAATCTAATCACTCCCAGCAGAGGGCCATGCGGCCTCAGCTTAGAAGCCTCCTAGAAAAAGAGACTCCCAACACTGTTGAACAGCTCTTTCCACCAGGAAGTGCTTTTCCTATTGATGCAGCCTGGAATGGCATTGGCCTTTTCCGCTGCTGCATTACACAGTTGACGTACGTTCAGCTTGAGGTTTTACTAAGGCCCCCTTTCACATCTCCTGTTTTCTTGCCTTTCAAGTCTTCAGTGCTGGTATCCAAGTGACCCTAACCTCTATTATTGAGGTTCCATGGTCGGACTACTGTGCCCTGAGAATCCGGTTGGAGTTGGCACCCCCACCCTGCAAAGGCGCCGAACAGATTTTGGTTCGTCCAAAGAGACTTATGGAACCCACCAGGTTCCTGAATGCTCTGAGGGACCTGGAGTCTGCCAGCGTCTCGATCGACGAGCTAGTAGACACCTGGATCATCAAACTGTCTAAGGCTCTAGACGAGATTGCCCCTAGACGCCCTCTCCAACCCCGCAGAAATCGCTCACCTTGGTTTACCGAGGAGCTTCGATCGAAGAAGCGGGAGAAGAGACGGCTAGAGAGCGTGTGGAGGAGACTCCGTGACGAAGGTTCGAGATCGGCTTATAGGCTGTTTATGGAAGCTCAAGAGACAGGGGGCAACACCGTAGTAAGCACAAATGTTAGCAATTCGGGTGAAAAAGTACAAAACTAATCAATTATATATCAAAATAGCACATATTCAAGTACTTTGATATATAATTGATTAGTTTTGTACTTTTTCACCCGAATTGCTAACATTTGTGTTTATGGAAGCTATCAAGGAAGCAAATGATTCCTACTATGCTTCCTTGATAGCGTCCGCAACCTCACGCCCGGCACAATTATTTAAAGTAATTCGGTCCTTGACGATGGTTCCTACCATCCCAAGGGCAGGCCCTTACTGCCGAGGCTTTTCAGAGCTACTTTGTGGACAAGATTTCGACCCTCCGCCGGGACCTTCCTTCCACAATTGATACAGTTAGCGAACTTGAGACTCCGTGGCCCTCCGCTGGGCCCACCGCCCGGCGGGTTCCAACCACTGGACGCAGAAGCTGTCGATAGGATTGTTACTGCAGCTAGGCCAACCACATGCTCCCTCGATCCGTGCCCTTCCTGGCTGGTTAAAGCTCCATCACAGACCAGCTGCGTTGCCACCTTGACTAAGGTGGATCGGCGCTGCTTGTGTTATTGGACCTCACAGCAGCGTTTGATACAGTCGATAATGATCTTTTGACGCACCGCCTTGCCGAAGCTGGGGTGAGGGGGACAGCTTTGTCTTGGCTGTCCTCCTTCCTCTGGAACCGGACACAGTGAGTGAGGAGGGGCGAGGGAGTCTCCGAGGGCTCCCCCTAATTTGTGGGGTCCCCCAGGGGGCCATTCTCTCCCCTCTATTTTTTAACATCTATATACGACCACTTGCTCAGCTGGTACGCAGCTTTGGGCTTGAGTGTCACCAGTACGCTGATGACACTCACCTCATTCTGAGGATGGAAGGCCGGTCTGACTCTGTACCTGATAATTTCCATCGTTGCCTTGAAGCCGTCACTGGATGGCTGCGAGCCAGTAGATTGAAGGTGAATCCAGCGAAGACGAAGATCCTCTGGCTGGATCGCCCGGGCGGTAGGGAACTCCAGCTTTCCGACAGGCCTAGTGCAGGGGTGCTCAGGAAGTCGTTCGCGATCGACTGGTCGATCCTGGGCCCGAGGGAGGTCGATCCCAGCTGGATTGGGCGCTTCTGAGGGGGCGGAGCCATGCCTCGCTAAGCCCCGCCCCCTCCGCCGGCTCCAGCATTTCCACAGCTTCTCAAGAGTAGAAGGGGGTAATGCCAAGCCAGAGGTGGCTATCTATGCCACCACTGGCTTGGCATTGCCCTCTTCTACCCTGGAGAAGCTGTGGAAATGCTCAAGCCAGAGGAGGGGGCGGAGCTAAGCCCACCAGCTCCGCCCCTCCGCCAGCTTCAGCATTTCCACAGCTTCTCAAGAGTAGAGAGGGGTAATGCCAAGCCAGAGGTGGCTATCTATGCCACCACTAGCTTGGCATTACCCTCTTCTACCCAGGAGAAGCAGTGGAAATGCTAAAGCCAGAGGGGGAGGGGGCGGAGTCAAGCCCCGCCAAGCCCCGCCCCTTCCCCCAGCTCCGCCCTGCTTCTCTCTTGGTAGATCTTTCTGACTTGGTCTTAGTATAAGTAGCTCGCATGCTGGAAAAGTGTGGGCACCCCTGGTCTAGTGGTATATGCCGATTTTAATGCTAAATGTTGCGGTTTTTAAATTGTTTTAATTGTACTATGTGCTGCGATTCGTGCGATTCGTGAGCCGCCCCGAGCCATCCGGGAGTGGCGGCCAAGAAATCTGAATAAGTAAATAAATAAATAAATCTCTTACTTTCAGTACAAAGTGTTGCTCTACTCGCTCGACGGCCGCCTGCTTTCTTCTTACTCGGCCTATGAATGGTCGCTGGGTGTCAAATCCCGCCTGAGCCCCAGCAGTCAGTTCTTGGCCATCGGCAGCTTCGACGAAAAGGTAAACATCTTAATCAATAAGCTTTGCTATATATATATATATATGTGTGTGTGTGTGTGTGTGTAATGTTTTGTTTTTCTTTGACCTTGTTGTTGTTGCGCTTCTTCCCTATTGGACAGGTGCGCATTCTGAACCATGTGACCTGGAAGAAAATCGCTGAGTTTGAGCATCCTGTCGATATTGTCAGCCCAAAGATAGTAAGTAGAACAAGTGGGGAATCATTAGGAAAGAATGGAGGCCAATAATAGTACAATTGGACTTTGTTGTTGTTGTTGTTGTTAGCTTGGTGTTGCCCGGGTCGTTAGAAAAAGTCAAATTTTTTATTGTACAAAATGCATAAGGTTGTGGGTGAACTATAACTCACGTCACGCCGGGTTCCCCCCGAGAAACTCCATCAGTACTTGGTTTGTTATGTTGGGCAAGTTCTAGATCAGAGGCCGGGAACCTATGGCTCTTTTCACGATTGCATCTGGCTCTCCAGAGCAGCCCAGGCCTCAGTTTCCCAGCGTGCAGCGGGGACGAGTGATGCAAATGCGCCGCGACTGCTGCTTCCTTCCTCTTCCTTTCTTTTTCCCTTTCTTTTTCTTTCATTCTTTTCCCTCCCTCTCCCCTTCCTTCTTTCCTCCATTCTCCTTTCCTTCCTCTTCCTTCCTTTCTTCCCATCACTCTTTCCTTCTCCTTCTCTCCTTCCTTTTCCCTCCCTCTCCCCTTCCTTCTTTCCTCCATTCTCCCTCTTCCTTCCACTTCTTTACTTCCTTCCTTTCTCCCCCTTCACCCTTTTCTTCTTCCTTTTCCCTCCCTCTCTCCCTTTCCTTCTTTCCTCCATTCTCCTTCCTTCCTTCCTTCCTTCCTTCCTTCCTTCCTTCCTTCCTTCCTCTTCTATTCTTTTTCTCCAAGTCTTCCTTTTCTTCTCCTTCCTTTCTTTTCACTTCCCTCTCCCTCCCCTTCTTTCTTTTCTTCTTTTACCTTCATTACTTTACTTTTCCCTCACTCCCTTTCTTTTCTTTTCCCCACTTTTCTTTTCCCCCTTCCCATTTCCTTCTTTTCCCCCTCCTTGTCTCTCTCCTGCTTCTCTTTTCTTCCTATTCCATAGTTCGTTCTTCTTCTTTTTCTTCCTCTCCCCTCCCTCCTTTATTTCCTCTGTCTTTGTCTCTTTCTTTCCCCCTTCCTTCCTTCCTTCCGTCTTCTCTTCCTTCCCAGAGTCCTGAGCGTGCCTTTTGCAGAGACAGGTGTTTCGATTAGAAATAGTTTGGATTTGGATTTGCGCCCCGTTAGAAATATACGTGGCTCTCAGGGCGTAGGATGCACATCACAATGGGGATGCCTGCCACGTTTGGTCCAGACGTGTCGTCGTTGGGTTTTACAATTGCTCTTCGCATACGGATGAACTATAACTCTCATCGTCCAGGGTGAAGTTCACCCCGAGGACCCACCAGCATATCAAAAAACTGCCTTGACTTTCTCTTTAGTTTATTTATAAGGAAGTGGAGAAGTCTCCGGCGGTGGATACGGAGAAGCTGGTTTTTCCTCCAAGCAAGAAAATGGCTGGCTCTCTCTTCAGCACAAGGAGCAAATGTGAGCTCATGCGCACCTTTCCCTGCTTTAACGGAACCCCTTTGTATGTTCATAATGTGGAGAGTTTTAGACTTTTGGATGAAATCTGTGGCTTTTCTTGGTCTCCCAAACTTAACATCGTATTTGTTTCCTTACATACGAGGGACCATGTGTCATGATATAAGTCTCTATGGCCGAGGTCGGGAACCTATGGCTCGCGAGCCAGATGTGGCTCTTTTCATGATTGCACCTGGCTCTCCAGAGCAGCCTGGGCCTCGGTTTCCCAGCATGCAGCGGGGAGGAGTGACGCAATGGAAAGAATGGAAGAGGAAGGGAGAGGGAGAATGGAGGACAGAAGGAAGGGGAGAGAGGGAGGGAAAAGGAAGGAGAGAAGGAAAAAATGGAAGAGGAAGGAAGAGGGAGAATGGAGGACAGAAGGAAGGGGAGAGAGGGAGGGAAAAGGAAGGAGAAAAGGAAAGAATGGAAGAGGAAGGAAGAGGGAGAACGGAGGACAGAAGGAAGGGGAGAGGGAGGGAAAGGAAGGAGAGAAGGTAAGAATGGAAGAGGAAGGAAGAGGGAGAATGGAGGACAGAAGGAAGGGGAGAGAGGAGGGAAAAGGAAGGAGAAAAGGAAAGAATGGAAGAGGAAGGAAGAGGGAGAATGGAGGACAGAAGGAAGGGGAGAGAGGGAGGGAAAAGGAAAGAATGGAAGAGGAAGGAAGAGGGAGAACGGAGGACAGAAGGAAGGGGAGAGAGGGAGGGAAAAGGAAGGAGAAAAGGAAAGAATGGAAGAGGAAGGAAGAGGGAGAATGGAGGACAGAAGGAAGGGGAGAGAGGGAGGGAAAAGGAAGGAGAAAAGGAAAGAATGGAAGAGGAAGGAAGAGGAAGAATGGAGGACAGAAGGAAGGGGAGAGAGGGAGGGAAAAGGAAGGAGAGAAGGTAAGAATGGAAGAGGAAGGAAGAGGGAGAATGGAGGACAGAAGGAAGGGGAGAGAGGAAGGAAAAGGAAGGAGAAAAGGAAAGAATGGAAGAGGAAGGAAGAGGGAGAACGGAGGACAGAAGGAAGGGGAGAGAGGGAGGGAAAAGGAAGGAGAGAAGGTAAGAATGGAAGAGGAAGGAAGAGGGAGAATGGAGGACAGAAGGAAGGGGAGAGAGGAAGGAAAAGGAAGGAGAAAAGGAAAGAATGGAAGAGGAAGGAAGAGGGAGAACGAGGAGGACAGAAGGAAGGGGAGAGAGGGAGGGAAAAGGAAGGAGAGAAGGTAAGAATGGAAGAGGAAGGAAGAGGGAGAATGGAGGACAGAAGGAAGGGGAGAGAGGAAGGGAAAAGGAAGGAGAGAAGGTAAGAATGGAAGAGGAAGGAAGAGGGAGAATGGAGGACAGAAGGAAGGGGAGAGAGGAAGGGAAAAGGAAGGAGAGAAGGTAAGAATGGAAGAGGAAGGAAGAGGGAGAACGGAGGACAGAAGGAAGGGGAGAGAGGGAGGGAAAAGGAAGGAGAAAAGGAAAGAATGGAAGAGGAAGGAAGAGGGAGAATGGAGGACAGAAGGAAGGGGAGAGAGGGAGGGAAAAGGAAGGAGAGAAGGTAAGAATGGAAGAGGAAGGAAGAGGGAGAATGGAGGACAGAAGGAAGGGGAGAGGAAGGGAAAAGGAAGGAGAAAAGGAAAGAATGGAAGAGGAAGGAAGAGGGAGAACGGAGGACAGAAGGAAGGGGAGAGAGGGAGGGAAAAGGAAGGAGAGAAGGTAAGAATGGAAGAGGAAGGAAGAGGGAGAATGGAGGACAGAAGGAAGGGGAGAGAGGAAGGGAAAAGGAAGGAGAAAAGGAAAGAATGGAAGAGGAAGGAAGAGGGAGAACGGAGGACAGAAGGAAGGGGAGAGAGGGAGGGAAAAGGAAGGAGAGAAGGTAAGAATGGAAGAGGAAGGAAGAGGGAGAATGGAGGACAGAAGGAAGGGGAGAGAGGAAGGGAAAAGGAAGGAGAGAAGGAAAAATGGAAGAGGAAGGAAGAGGGAGAACGGAGGACAGAAGGAAGGGGAGAGAGGGAGGGAAAAGGAAGGAGAGAAGGAAAGAATGGAAGAGGAAGGAAGGAACAAAGAGGGAGGGAGGGAAGAAGGTAGGGAGAGAGGGAGGAAGAAGAAATTGCGTCACTCCTCCCCGCTGCATGGTGGGAAACCAAGGCCCGGGCTGCTCTGGAGAGCCAGATGCAATCGTGAAAAGAGCCACATTTGGCTCCCGAGCCATAGGTTCCCGACCCCTGCGTTACACCCAAAATGTGAAATAACATTATTGTTATTACTATTGTTACTGTTTAAAATCAAGATACGTTCTTTCGAAACTAATTTCAAAATGAATCCAGGAACGGTTCTTTCTTAGTATCCCTCTTTGGAGACTATATTTTGCCATTGGATCCTACCATGCTTATCAAATGGCTGTTTCCCAAGGGATCCGGGGATAATCTTTCACCCAAACCCCATCCTGATTTCTCTCTCGTTCTGTGTCTTTTCCGTTCCAGATGAAATTGCCCCGGTCCCCTTCTCTTTGCACCTTGTAAAGCCTGCCATGGACCGGGCGAATCCAAGGGTCGGGGTCGGGACGTTGGCTTTCAGCTGCGACAACTGCTTCCTGGCCACCAGAAACGGTGAGTAGGCCTTGTTGTATATATACTCTTTCCTTTTCAAATCAATGCAAAACAGTGATTTCCTGTTGGTAGATATTTATTTATCCTGTCCGCTATTGCGCGTGTGGCAGGGCTCAGTGGTCTGCGGTTTGCTCTTCTCCACACTCGCATCTCGTGGCCTCCACTGTGTGGCCCCATTTCTTAAGGTCGGCTCTGCATCTCGTGGTGCCAGAGGACAGTCTGTTAGGTGCCTTACCAGTTGCCCCATCTTCTGTGTGCCCAAGAGGAAGTCTCCCATCTGTTCTCAGCCACTGATTGGGGCTCCCGGGGTTTAACCTGCCACTTTTGGACTCTTGCTTGCTGAAGTGTTCCTGCGGGTATCTCTAGATCAGGGGTGCCCATTACGTCGATGGCGATTGACTGGTCGACCGCGAAGGACGTAATGGTGATCGCAGGCAGGGATATGGTGCTGCTCCTGCTGCTTGCGGGGGGAGGAAGAGGAGGAAAGGCCGGGTGGTGGCGGCAGTGAAGAAGGGGCCGGGGCACCGCCTCCTTCGGCCGCTTCCCCTCCGCGCGTGCCAGCCAGCCTGCCAGCCTCCAATTCTTCCTTCTGGCCTTGGGGTGTTTAGCCTGACCGGGTGGAACCCCCCCCCCCCCCCCCCAGGAAGGGAGGCCACGAGGAGAAGGCGGGTCGGAGCACCCCCTGCCAGCCTGTGGGCTCTCCGTCACTCTAGGGCAGTGTTTCCCAACCTTTTTTGAGCCTTGGCACATTTTTTACATTTACAAAATCCTGGGGCACATCACCAACCAAAACGACACAAAATGACACTCTAACACAGTCATACATATAGTTAGTATGTTTTTAAATGTATTTGTACACTCAGTGTGAAACCTGGGCCTGTTTCGATGAACACAACAAAGATATCCTGGCAGGAATGGCAGAACAGACACAAACTTCCCACACAGAACTCCCATAACCAAGAGAAAATGCTATAAGAGTTTGGTGGGCATTGACCTTGAGTTTTGGAGTTGTAGTTCCGCTATATCCAGAGAGCACTGTGGACTCAAACAATGTTGGATCAGGACCAAACTTGGCATGAATACTCAATATGCCCAAATGTGAACCCAGATGGAGTTTGGGGGAAATAGACCTTGACATTTGGGAGTTACAGTTTCTGGGATTTATAGTTAACACACAATCAAAGAGCATCCTGAACTCTTGCAACAATGGAATTGAACCAAACTTGGCATATTGAACTCTCATTACCAACAGAAATTACTGAAAGGGTTTGCTTGGGAATTGACCTTGAGTTTGGAAGTTGTAGTTCACCTACACCCAGAGAGCACTGCGGACCGAAATAATGATGGTTCTGGACCACACTTGGCATGAATACTCAATATGCCCAAATGTGAACGCAGATGGAGTTCGGGGGAAATAGACCTTGACATTTGGGAGTTGTAGTTGCTGGGATGTATAGTTCCCCTACAATCAGAGAGCATTCTGAACCCCACCAATGATTAAACTGGGCCAAACCTCCCACACAGAACCCCCAGGGGGCTCCCTTCCTGAATGGCTCTCTCCCTCTTCCGCACCAGAAGGGAAGGCACTCACTCGGTCCGCGGTTGCCTTCCTTCCTTCCTTCTTTCCTGCGGTTCGAAAGAAGAAGCTGGTGGGCCTGCCTCAGACTGCACTCCTCACTTCCGCTTCCGTTCCCCGCCCTCCCTTGATTGGAGGCTGGCTGGGGAAACGGCCGAAGGAGGCGCTGCCCCGGCCCCTTCTTCGTTGCCGCCCGGCCCTTCCTCCTCCGCCTCCCCCAAGCAGCAGCAGCAGCAGGAGTTCGGCAGGAGGGGGAAGAAAGGGGGGAAGAGAGGTTTTCCCATGACGCACCAGGTGATCGCTCACGGCACACTAGTGTGCCGCGGAACAGCGGTTGGGAAACACTGTATGACTGTGTTAGAGTGTCATTTTGTGTCACTTTGGTTGGTGGTGTGCCCCAGGATTTTGTAGTGACCTTGTTTGTTGCGTACTCATCTTTTGTGTCCCTAATAATGTTGATGCTGATGCTGACGCACTGGACCATGTGCCGAGTGCCCCTTCACGTGTGGTGTTTCCTTTGGATAGATAACATCCCCAATGCGGTCTGGATTTGGGATGTCCAGAAGATGAAGCTGTTTGTGATCTTGGAGCACCTCTGCCCGGTCCATGTCTTCCAGTGGGATCCCCGCCAGCCCCGGCTTGCCATGTGCTCAGGGAGCAACCGAGTGTACCTGTGGTCTCCAGCAGGATGCGTCTCGGTCCCGGTGCCAATGGACGGTAAGGAGCCCCAAGCTGTTGCTGTCCTCCGGAGAAGGAGGCTCCACTGGACTCCCAAGGAAGTGTATTCCTCTTTCAAGGAGTTCTTGCTGAAGCTCTTCCTAATGTAGAGATGGCATTTGAATCCATGGCTCTGTTGTGTACCAGTTAGGGTTATCGCGTACCCTAAAAATACGGGATTTTTCACAAAAATAAGGGACACTTCCTTCTGCACAGCTGTTTGGGTGAGAAAAGCAAAGGCTGGAAGGAAGGAAGGGGGTGGCTTGGGAGCGGGCGATGGGAGCCCACCCGGCCTTACCTGTCGCCCACTTCAAAGCCAAGCAGGTGGGGTGGATACATTACATTATAATTATTATATTATATACTAGCTGTACCCGGCACGCGTTGCTGTGCCCTATTTAGGAGATGCGAGAAAGTCTGAGTATGTAAGGGTTGGCATTGATGTTACTTATGGTCTTGGTGGGGTCATGGCTGTGTCGTTGTGGGTTGTTCTGGTGGGTGGGATGTTGAAGTCCTGGGGAGTTGTCGGTGTGTGGTGTTGCTGGCGTTCTGCAGAGCTTGTGGATATACCATGTTTTTTGTCTTTCCGTCTGCTGTGTTGATGTAGAGGTTCTGTGGTTTCCCAACTCTGGATTTGAAAAAAGAAACTGTGTTTCTGTTCTGCCGTTTTGTGTGTGATGTATGTAGCGTTGCGAGTGTGTCGTCCGATGCTGTTCTTTTTAGGAGGCATGGCTTGTCTGTTGGGTCAGTTTCTGCCTGTGTTGAAGGAAGGAATGGCATACAAATGTGTTATGTGCGTATTGTGTTGTGTGTAGGTATTACTTTTTTGGTGAGTTAGTGGGTGTGTGGTGGCATTGTGGGTGGTAGTATGTTGTGGAATGCTTGTGTGGGTGGGGTGTTTTGTGTGTGTTTGTAGAGTATCAGTGCAGTGTTGTGTTGTGTTGTGGTTGGAGTATAGGTGGAGTTGGTTTTTGTTTATGGTGGTGGTAGGTGTTGTGTGTGTGGGGTCCCGTAAGGTTGGGGGGATGGGTTGTGATAGGAAGTTGTGTTGTGTTGTGTGGGTAGGAATTGCTGGAGAATTGCTCCCTCATAGAGTTTGGTTTTGTCAGTTTAACCCTCAAACACCAACTGACTAAACTCAAATCACTCAACATTCTATCCTAGCCTTGGCTGGCTCCGCCCACCGTTACTATGGGAACTCAACCTCCCTGCATTTTGTGTGGGCCGATGTTGGCCAATGGGTTTCGCTGGCTGCCGCAGAGGATGCTGGGAAATGTATTTTTTTGTATCGTTGTTTTGGGGGCCTTCTAGGTTTTGTGGGGGAAAGTTTCTTTGCTAAAAACCTTCCTTGCCTGAGGCCTATTTGTGTTGGCAAGTTTGGTGTCTCTGCCTTGGAAGGTTTCTCTGTCTCTGTCAGTCGTTCGATGACGGGACCTCCTTTATATAATAGATTGACATTATAATATAACATAACATAATAATATATTATAAAATAATACATTACATTACAATTATTATACTATAACATAATACAATATATTGACATATATCATTATATAAAATAATAAAATAAATATTTAAACAAAATAAAATTACTTCTTTAAATAAATAATTTGTATAGAATAATTTTAAACACAGCAAGACTTAGACAAAAGAAGGAGGAGGGTGAAAATAATAATATAAAACACAAAATAAAGTAAAATTTTTGGGGAAAGAAAGGAAAGTGAGTGAGGAAAAAGTAAAATAATGAAGGGAAAAGAAGAAAAGAAAGAAGGGGAGAGAGGGAAGTGAAAAGAAAGAAAGGAGAAGGAAAGGAAGACTTGGGGGAAAAGAATAGAAGAGGAAGGAAGGACGAGGGAGGGAGGGGGGAAAGGAAGGGGAAGGAAAGGGTGAAGGGGAAAGAAAAGGAAGGAATGGAGGAAAGAAGGAAGGAAAGAAGGAAGGAAGGAAAGAAGGAAAGAATGGAAGAGGAAGGAAGGAAGGAACTAAGAGGGAGGGAGGAAAGAATGCAGAAAGAGAGGGAGGAAAAATAATGAAATAAAAAGACAGGGAAAAAGAAAGGAAGAGGAAGGAAGGAAAGAAGGAAGGCGTGCGGCCAAGGTGGACCTTTGTGTCGACGTCAGTGAGACAGTCCCTCTGGAAGGCGTCGAAGAGGCAGCGGCTCTTGAGCTGCCCGATGATGAGGGCGATGAGCTGGGTGTCCCTCGGGGGCCGCGAGGCTGGGTCCGTGGCGCCAGGGCCCGTGGCGGAGGACAAAGAGGAAGACAAAGCGCCGCCGCTGGGCTCCGCCATCCCCGGCGAAGAGGGCGCAGGGCCCCGAAAGCAGCAGGGAATGAGGAAGAAGCGGAGATGGCGGCATGGAAGCGGCAGCCGCGGTGCATTTGCGTCACTCCTCCCCGCTGCATGCTGGGAAACCGAGGCCCGGGCGGCTCTGGAGAGCCAGATGCAATTATGAAAAGAGCCACACCTGGCTCGCGAGCCATAGGTTCCCGACCCCTGGTATATAGGATGGAAATGTATAAAGATAGAGAGATTGAAGAAACGAATATATGTACCGTATTTTTCGCACCATAAGGCGCACCTGCTGATAAGACGCACCTAGATTTTAGAGATGGAAAATTGGGGGGGGAAATGGGGGCTGTCTACTATATGGGACACTCATATGGAGGGGGGGAAGGCGCTGAAGCAGGGGCGGCGATATACTCACGCTATATTCGCGCCCTGGGCGGCTCCCGGCTGCGCCCGCAAGATAACCAGACTCCGCTGCCATGTCACCGCAGGCAGTCGGTGGCGCGGGAGGACGAGGGCGGAAAAGGGGACTCACGGGGCGGGAGGGAGGAGGGAAGGAGGAAGAGTTCCCTCAGCCCTCCGGCAGGGGCCGTCCCCTACAGCGCACCGGCGAGGCCTTCCTCCCCTTCCTCCTCGGCAGGCGCGACGGAGTGACGTCACGAAGATGCGCCTCTGGCTTCGGGCCCTTCCGAGACGCAGCGGTAGCAGCAGCAGCGCCCGGAAGGGCCGAAGACAGAGGCGCATCTTCGTGACATCACTTCGTCGCGCCTCTGCCGAGGAGGAAGAGGAGGAGGGCCTCGCTGGAGGGAGGGAGCCCTGCGGAGGCGCTGCGGCCTCTTCCTCCTTCCCTCCCTCCCTCCCTCCCGCCCCGTGAGTCCCCTCTTCCGCCCCCGTTCCTCCGCGCCGCCGACTGGCTGCGGCGACACAGCAGTGGGAGTCTGGCCATGCGCGGGCGCAGCCCAAAACCGCCGGGAGCCGCCGGGGGGGGGGCGAATATAGCGTGAGTATATCGCCGCCGCTGCTGCTCCAGCTCCCCCCTCCCTGCCTGCATCATCGCTCCATAAGACGCGGCTCATTTTTCTTCCTACTTTGGGAGGAAAAAAACTGCATCTTATGGTGCGAAAAATACGGTAAAAGAAAACAATCCTCGTGTTGGTGGTGGGGGTGGTGGGAATGGTAAATCCAGACAAGACAGAGGTACTCCTGGTCAGTCGTAAGGCCGAACAGGGCATAGGGTGACAGCCTGTGCTGGACGGGGTGACACTCCCCCTGAAGACGCAGGTTCGCAGCCTGGGAGTGATCCTGGACTCATCGCTGAGCCTGGAAGCTCAACAGGTGGCCGGGGGAGCTTTTGCACAGCTCAGGCCTGTGCGCCAGCTGCGCCCGTATCTTGGGAAGTCGGACTTGGCCACGGTGGTCCACGCTCTGGTTACATCCCATATAGAGTACTGCAACGCTCTCTACGTGGGGCTGCCTTTGAAGACAGTTCAGAAACTGCAATTAGTCCAGCGCGCAGCAGCCAGACTAATGGGAGCGGGTACAGGAGCATACCATCCCCCCTGTTGTGTCAGCTCCACTGGCTGCCTGTCCAATTCCGAGCACAATTCAAAGTGCTGGTGTTGACCTACAAAACCCTATACGGTCCCGGCTCAGTTGACCTGTCCGAACGTATTCTCCCCCATGAGCCGTCAAGAGTGCTAAGATCGTCTGGAGAGGCCCTGCTCTCAGTCCCACCACCTTCGCAGGCGCGTCTGGTGGGGACGAGGGACGGGGCCTTTTCTGTGGTGGCCCCCCGGCTGTGGGGTTCCCTCCCAAATGAAATCAGATCCGCCCTCTCCCTCCTGACCTTCCTCCCACTCCTGTCTTTGCAGGTGACTTCCAGGTGACGTCCCTTTGCTGGCACTCCAGCGGAAACTCCCTGGCGCTCCTGAGCAAGGACAACTTCTGCGTGTGTTACCTGGAAAACCCGGAGGAGGATCCCAACTAGCACAGCCAAGTGGCGGGAAAAAGAGACGCCCGTTTCCCTCCAGTTGTTTTGGTTTGAACCACAAAAAAGTAAGGAAAACCACTCTGACCAATGGATCCGGTTCAGACTTCGAAGGGAGGGGAGGGGAGGCCGTGAGTGAGGACTGTGAATGATGCACTTTAGGCAATAGTGTTCTTTTCGGTGTCTTTATTTTTTAACACGATGCTTTCGTAAACTTGAATAAAAACTGTTTTTGCTAAAGAGTAGCAAAATTATTTATGGAGTATTTATGGGGGTCACCATAACACGAGGAACCTTATTTAGGGGTCACGGCATTAGAAATGTTGAGAACCACGGCATTAATACATATATTTTTCTGCTTAATTGCTACTTGCTTGGGGACCCGGCATTGCCCGGGTTATAAAACGTATTAGTTGGTCTTTAGCAATTACTTATGTGGCTCGCAGTGGTGTCAGGAAGTTAGTGAAGGCACTGCGAGTCCCATCATGGGTGGTCCACCGTAGAGTGGGTCATGGGGGCTGTGTGTGGCAGGTTTGGTCTTGATCCATCATTATTGGGAGTTGCAGTGGTACCATGAAGTTTCTGAAGGTACTGCAAGTCCCATCATCTGTGGTCCACCCTCCTCCAAATTGCAGCAGGATGTAGATTGGGTCCTGGAGTCTCTGTGTGCCAAGTTTGGTCTTGATCCATCATTATTGGGAGTTGCAGTGGTACCATGAAGTTTCTGAAGGTACTGCAAGTCCCATCATCTGTGGTCCACCCTCCTCCAAATTGCAGTAGGATGTAGATTGGGTCCTGGAGTCTCTGTGTGCCAAGTTTGGTCTTGATCCATCATTATTGGGAGTTGCAGTGGTACCATGAAATTTCTGAAGGTACTGCAAGTCCCATCATCTGTGGTCCACCCTCCTCCAAATTGCAGCAGGATGTAGATTGGGTCATGGGGGCCCTTTATCGGTGTTTGTTGGGGGCCGCAGTGGTCTGTGGGAACAGAGGGGTGTGGAAGTACTACATATCCCATCCTCCCTTGTCAGTCCTCCTTCAAACCTCACCAGGACGTGAAGGCAGTCATGGGGGTTATGTGTGCCAAGTTTGGTCTCGATCAGTAATTGGATGAGGGTCGCAGCAGACTTGGGAAGTGAGTAGAAGTACTTCAAGTCCCATCATCCATGGTCCACCCTCCTCCGAACTGCACCAGGACGTAGAGTGGGTCATGGGGGCTGTGTGTGCCAAGTGTGGTCTGTATAGGTCCTTTTTGGTGGCCTCAGTGGTCTGTGGGAACCAAAGTGTTTGAAAGTACTACAAATCCCATAATCCGTGGCTCATGTCCCCCAAACCGCACCAGGACGTAAAGGGGGTCAGGGGGGTTATGTGTACCAAGTTTGGTGCAGATCCATCACCCGCGCTGGTCGCTGTGGCCTGTGAAAGTGGCAGCCAATCAGAACGCTGCCACATACATACAAACCCACACACATACAAACATACAAACATTCTGCTTTATTATATAGAGATAGAGATAAATATTAAATTTTTAAAAAATTAATTTCTAGGGGGGCGGTGAGTAAAAAAATTTCTGGAAAGGGGGCGGTAGGCCAAAGAAGTTTGGAAACCACTGGCCTAAAATGATGGGAAGGAGACCCTCAGAAGCCCCCCCCCCCCCTATAATGGGCCGATAGAAAACAGATGTCTCCCCTCCCATTTTTGAGAGGCTCCCAAAAGCGGATTAGGGCCCCCAGTGAAGGCCGGGACATGAAAAGGGTCAAGGTTTACCCAGAATGCACAACCCTCGTATGTATCCCTTACTCGGAGGACGAAAGCAGAAGGAATGGAAAGACTGAGACGACGGTTTGGCAGTGAGCCTGAATCCAGCATTAATTTCCCGGCAGCGATTCCCCGATTCACATTTAGCTGCGTTTATTAAGCTTTGCATACACAGGAACTCCCGACAGCCCAAACCCTGACATGCGATCGGTTGCGTTACAGCCCCGTTGTACAGAGAAATCTTGAGAGAGGAAAGAGGGAAGAAGACACCTTTCAGGGAGAGCAAGCGCTACCAAACGTTGGATTACCATCATTTCCGTGAGAACAACAAGAGATTTATCACAAACGGCAGCTTTGCAGAAAGAGGAGGCAGTGACTGGGATCCACAGGAAACTCATGCGTTGCGCCCACGGGGAAAACGGATGGGTTGCTTTTTTGCCCTTAATGGTGGACAATCTTGGGTGTTTAAGCCAGTGTTTCCCAACCGGTGTGCCGCGGGACACTAGTGTACCGTGAGCGATCATCTGGTGTGCCGTGGGAAATAGGAGGGAGCTCTGCCTTGGAGGTGGCCCGCCGTATCGGCGGCAGCGAGGAGAGAGCGAGTCCTTCTCCCCCGGCCACAAACCACGTGGCTGGCCTTGGCGAGCCCAAAGGATGCGGCAGCGAGGAGAGAGCACCCCCGGCAAGCTCGGGGATGGCCGAGTTATTTCCCCCTTGGAGGTGGCCCGCCCGTATCGGCGGCGACGGGGGGAGAGCGAGTGACTGGGATCCCACAAACCACGTGGCTGGCCTTGGCGAGCCCAAAGGATGCGGCAGCGAGGAGAGAGCACCCCCTGCGAGCTCGGGGGATGGCCGAAGTTATTTCCCCCCCCCCCTGGAGGTGGCCCGCCGTATCGGCGGCGGCGACGGGGGGGGGGAGAGCGAGTGACTGGGATCCACAAACAACGTGGCTGGCCTTGGCGAGCCCAAAGGATGCGGCAGCGAGAGAGCACCCCGGCGAGCTCGGGGATGGCCGAAGTTATTCCCCCCCGCCCTTGGAGATGGCCCGCCGTATCGGCGACGGGGGGGGGGGGAGCGAGTGACTGGGATCCACAAACCACGTGGCTGGCCTTGGCGAGCCCAAAGGATGTGGCAGCGAGGAGAGGGCACCCCTGGCGAGCTCGGGGGGCCACCGAATGGAGGTGGGCCCGGCATGGGGGGGGGGTAGGACGAGTCCCTCCCCCATCCCTGGTCGGAACAAACACGTGGCGGGCTCTGGCGGGCCCACAGAGGCATCTCCAGCAAGCCAAGGGCGGGTGAGGAAGAATGGGCCCCAGTGCCCAGTGGAAGCTTGGGAGAGCCACAGGCGGGGGGCGGGAGGACGCCCACCCTCACCACCGAGGAAGGAAGTGGGGCGGCTTGAAGGCCCCCTTAGTGGAGCGGCCCACAAAGAGGAGGTGTGTTCGCGCCGTAAGCCGGAGGCCAATGCATGCCGGGGCCATGAGGGCGGCCTGAGCATGCGGAGGGCAGGATGGAGCCCCCCTGGGACAGGGAGATCGCGCCAGCTTGTGCCAAGGCCCCCGAATGGCTGGTAAGGTACTTGGGCAAGGAATGGGCCGAGCCCCGGGGAGGGCCTGCTCCGCTGCAGGACCAGGTGGGCCTGATCCTGGAGGGTGGTAGCCGGAGGCCCCGCGGGGGAAGCCAGGAGTCCCCGCGGGGGATACCAGGCGGCGTGGGGGCAAGGCCCCGAGAGGAGGAGGCAGAGAGAAAGGGGGGCAATGCCGGGAGCCCCAAAACACCGGCAGGCCAGGGAAAAAGAGAAGCCTCCTCGGAACTGGAGATAGCTGCTGGCACTCACTGCTGCCGCTGCTGCCGCTGCTCCTCTCAGCTGATCGTAATCAGCTGATACAGGCACAAAAACAGGCCCAGTGTACAAATACATTCAAAAACATATTAACTATAAGTATTACTGTGTTAGAGTGTCATTTTGTGTCATTTTGGTTGGTGGTGTGCCCCAGGATTTTGCACATGTAAAAAATGTGCCGCGGCTCATAAAAGGTTGGGAAACACTGGCTTAAGCAACCACAGATAATACTATATGTATAGATCTCACACGTGGCTGACGGGATCCCAGCTATAAGGCCTACACGCGACAGTGCGACGTCACTCTCTCAATATAAGGG
Source organism: Anolis apletophallus (assembly GCA_030556195.1). Classification (NCBI taxonomy): domain Eukaryota; kingdom Metazoa; phylum Chordata; class Lepidosauria; order Squamata; family Anolidae; genus Anolis; species Anolis apletophallus. The sequence goes on along the minus strand of JARBWK010000017.1, from coordinate 25,177,247 downwards.
GCGGAAACAAACTTTTAAAAAGTATAAAGTAATCCCAAATGCCCTTTTGTTTTGGTAGAAAAAAAATTGATCCTATATGGAAAAAACGCATCCGAAAACGAGACGCTGTGCTGCGCAAGGTTCTCGCAAGGGCAAAACAAAAAAAACTATTTCAAAGTTGTGCATATTCTCGAAAGATGTACGGAAAAATCACTCCGACGTAAGCGAAACAAGTCACACTGGGCAAAAGAGTTCACAACCTGCCCAAACATAATGGAATTGCAAACATACGTAAGTTGCCGATTGTCAAAGGAAGGGCGTTCTCAGAAACTAACACAAATAGAGAATTTGAGCAAAGAAAATAAAATTTAAAAATTACACAGTAGTGACCGCGAGTTTAATTCCGAACTGGAGTCAACCACGCCCGCCGTCTTGCGTTGACCCATCTGTGAGATAAACGGGGAAAGTCCTCAACATGCTCCTCTCCCCAAACCGTCTTCTGGGGATTTCCTAGACCGTGTCCGCCCCTCGGCCGTCTCCGCCGCCTTTCAGAACCCGATCTTGCCCCTCGTCATGGAGTAGCCCAGCTTGGCCTCGTTGTTGATAAAAGACATCAGCCCCAAATAGGTCTCGATGAGGAGCGGGCGCTCCAGGAGCAGGACCCCGTTGGCCCTCCCGGGGAGCGGGCACTCCTTGTGGGCCTTCTTCACGGCTTGGATCAGCTGCGTCTTGAAGTTCTCCAGCTTGGAAACACAAACATACATGGGCGTAGAAATTGTAATAACAATAATGATATACTTTATTTATATAAGAACATAAGAAGAGCCATGCTGAATCGGGCCTCAGCCCATCTAGTCCAGCATTCTGTATCACACAGTGGCCCCCAGTTGTACACGGGGATCTCGAGCAGAAGGGAGGGCAAAACCCTCGCCTGCTCCCGACCCCCCACAACCAGTGCCCAGGGAAATCCTGCCTACCTCAACCAACTCCGAGGTGGCACTTGAATGTCCTTTTCAGTAACTACCGATACACTTGGTATCCATGAATCTGTCTAATCCTGCCTTGAAGCTGTCCAGGCTGACCGCTGTCACAACCTCCTCTGGAAGTGAGTTCCACAACCCAATGACCCTCTGGGTGAAGAAATATTTCCCTTTATTAGTCCTGACTTTCCTACCTTGGAGCTTTAGGGAGTGCCCCTAGTCCTAGTGTTTTGTGACAAAGAAAATATTTTTCTTTATTCACCTTTTCTATCCACGCATGATTTTATACACTTCGATCAAGTCACCTCTTAAACGCCGTCTTTCAAGGCTGAAAAGACCAAGGCGTTGCAACCTGGTTTCATAAGGGAGCCGATCCATCCCTTGGATCATTCTTGTTGCCCTTCTTTGTACCTTTTCCAGTTCCGTTATATCCTTCTTGAGGTGCGGAGACCAGAATTGTACACAGTACTCCAGATGTGGCCTCACCATCGATTTGTAGAGAGGCAATACAACATTTGCTGACCTATTTTCGATTCCCTTCCTGATCATGCCAAGCATAGAATTTGCTTTTTTGCACTGCTGCTGCGCACTGGGTTGACATCTTCATTGAGCTGTCCACCAAAACCCCAAGATCCCTTTCCTGGTTTGTCTCGAAAGCTTTGACCCCATCAATTGGTAGGTGTAGTTGGGGTTCTTGCCCCGATGTGCATGACTTTACACTTGTTTAGGTTAAAATGCATTTGCCACTTTGTTGCCCATTCACTCAATTTCGAGAGATCTTTCTGGAGCTCTTTACAGTCAGTTTCATTTTTAACTACCCTGAACAGTTTAGTGTCGTCTGCAAACTTTGCTACCTCAGAATTCACTCCTGCATCCAGATCATTAATGAATAAATTAAAAAGTAACGGACCCAAAACTGAACCTTGGGGTACGCCACTTCTCACCTCTTTCCACCCAGAGAAGTGTCCGTTTATTACCACCCTTTGTTTCCTGCAGTTTAGCCAGGTTCCAATCCAGGACAAGACCTGTCCCCTGATTCCATGGCTGAAGAGCTTATTTAGGAGCCTTTGGTGAGGGACTTGGTCAAAAGCCTTTTGAAAGTCAAGGTAAACAATATCGACTGGGTCCCCTTTATCTATGTGTTTATTTACACCCTCAAAGAATTCTAACAAGTTAGTAATACATGATTTGCCTTTGCAAATCTGTCTCCACGCGGGGACTCAGGGTGGATTACAGAACACGTATAAGGCAAACATTCAATGCCAGGGGTCGGGAACCTATGGCTCGCGAGCCAGATGTGGCTCTTTTCATGATTGCATCTGGCTCTCCAGAGCAGCCCGGACTTCGGTATCCCAGCATGCAGCTCTCCCTCTTCCTTACTTCCTCTTCCTTCCTTCCGTTCTCCCCCTTCACCCTTTCCTTCTCCTGCTCTCCTTCCTTTTCCCTCCCTCTCTCCCCTTCCTTCTTTCCTCCATTCTCCCTTCCTTTCTTTCTCCCCTTCACCCTATACTTCTCTCCTTCCTTTTCTCTCCCTCTCTCCCCTTCCTTCTTTCGTCCATTCTCCCTCTCCCTTCCTTTGTTTCTCCCCTTCACCCTTTACTTCTCTCCTTCCTTTTCTCTCCCTCTCTCCCCTTCCTTCTTTCCTCCATTCTCCCTCTCCCTTCCTTTCTTTCTCCCCTTCACCCTTTACTTCTCTCCTTCCTTTTCTCTCCCTCTCTCCCCTTCCTTCTTTCCTCCATTCTCTCTCTTCCTTCCTCTCCCTTCCTTCCTTTCTCCCCCTTCATCCTTTCCTTCTCTCCTTCCTTTTCCCTCCCTCTCTCCCCTTCCTTCTTTCCTCCATTCTCCCTCTCCCTTCCTTTCTTTCTCCCTTCACCCTTTACTTCTCTCCTTCCTTTTCTCTCCCTCTCTCCCCTTCCTTCTTTCCTCCATTGTCGCTTCCTTCCTTTCTCCCCCTTCACCCTTTCCTTCTCCTTCTCTCCTTCCTTTTCCCTCCCTCTTCTATTCTTTTCCCCCCCAAGTCTTCTTTTCACTTCCCTCTCTCTCCCCTTCTTTCTTTCCTCCATTCTCCCTCTCCCTTCCTTCCTCTTCCATTCTTTCCTTCTCTCCTTCCTTCTTTCCTCCATTCTCCCTCCCTCTTCCTTCCTTCCTATTCTTTTCCCCCAAGTCTTCTTTTCCTTCTCCTTCCTTTCTTTTCACTCCCCCCTCTCTCTTCCCTTCTTTCTTTTCTTCTTTTCCCTTCTTTTCTTCTTTTCCCTTCAAAGACCTAACCTAGGCATCGCTGGGGACCTAAGCTAGTGAGTAGTAAGTCTTATTGTTTGGTTTCTGACTTTCTAATGAAAGAACGAGAAACCATCCACACAGGACAAAGCCTTACTTGGCAAAGAGATGCGATCTTCTCGTCCGCATCGGCCATGGGGTGCTCGGTGAAGGTGGCGTAGGGCACGTTTGTGGCCCACGGGTTCCATCTGTTTACAAAGGAGGCTCGGCTTTGCTTGTCCCACTGGATCCGAATCCCAGTGCCTTCTCTCCTGAAGGGAAACGAGATCCAAAGCTTGCTCCAGTTCACACACATGGACACACACACATACACGTTCGAAACAGCAATGACAACATCAACACAGTTTTCAGCCTCTGCTTCATAATAAAAAAAACACCATCCAAACGCTTGATCTCTATGCTTCATTACCATAACTTTCCATACCACCGGACTACAACGGGTGGCCGGGTACAGCTAGTGTCTCATGAAAATCCAAAGTTCACGCAGTCCCAGAATAGCCAACGTCACAAATACCTAAATACAACCTAAATCCATAAGCACCAGATCTCACTCTAACGCAGTAATACATATAGTTAATATGTTTTAAAATGTATTTATACACTCAGTGTGAAACCTGGGTCTGTTTCGATGAACACAACATACCGTGTTTCCCCGAAAGTAAGACAGCGTCTTACTTTCTTTTCCCCCCGAAAAGTCCCACTACGCCTTACTTTCGGGGAAAGCCGTACCCCCCTCTCCTAAGCCGCCTCTCTTCCGTTCCCCGAAGAGGGGCTGCAAGGAGAGCATTTCTTGTGATTTCCCTGCAGCCTCTTCGGGAACGGAAGAAAGGCGGCTGAGAGCCCTCTGCCGCCTCTCTCCCGTTCCCCGAAGAGGGGGCTGCAGGGAAACCGCGCGATCGGTCTCCTTGCAGCCCCCTCTTCGGGGAAAGGAAGAGAGGCGGCTTAGGAGAGCCCTCTGCCGCCTCTCTTCCGTTCCCGAAGAGGGGCTGCAGGAAACCGCGCGATCGGTCTCCTTGCAGCCCCTCTTCGGGAAAGGAAGAGAGGCGGCTTAGAGAGCCCTCTGCCGCCTCTCTTCCGTTCCCGAAGAGGAGGCTGCAGGGAAACCGCGCGATCGGTCTCCTTGCAGCCCCCTCTTCGGGAAAGGAAAGAGGCGGCTTAGAGAGCCCTCTGCGCCTCTCTTCCGTTCCCGAAGAGGAGGCTGCAGGAAACCGCGCGATCGGTCTCCTTGCAGCCCCTCTTCGGGAAAGGAAGAGAGGCGGCTTAGGAGAGCCCTCTGCGCCTCTCTTCCATTCCCCGAAGAGGAGGCCGCAGGGAGGGCGGCGGCGGAGGAGGAGGCGGGACCGAGTGACACGGCGGCCGGGGGTACGCCTTACTTTCAGGGTACGGCTTATATTAGCCGACCCCTCTGACACCCCGATCGTCTTACAATCGGGGGTGTCTTACTATCGGGGAAACACGGTAGATATCCTGGCAGGAATGGCCATTTGGCCCTTATCACCACCCATCGGTACAACGCTCCAGGCTTGCCTGGGACTCTTGGCACACGGGTTCTACCATACTGGCCCTTTAAATCCGTCCTCTTCATTCCTGCCTTGCCGGGAGCACATCGGGATTTCCCCAGCTACGTCATCACGCCCAGCACGTTCGGCGCTCTCCACGGACGTCACCAGGGCATCACCCCAGGACAGCCCACCACGCCAGCACGTCATCCGCGCGGGACGCCAGCATCGTCTCTGCGCGCCGCGTTGACGTGCCACGTCATCAAGGGAGGACGCGGCAGAGGGCCCGAGGGATTCTCTGCACGATTCGAGCACGCCCCTCTACATTTTATGGGCCCGCCACCTGCCCTGGTTCTTCGATAGGATTCAGATGCATCTGCATGCCGGCGCGGAGCCTCCATACGGGACGGTATTGGGCCTCTAGGCCCGCCCTCAGGGTGTTCTTTACCATAGCATTTGCCCATGTTGGGCTTGGGGTGTTTTTCTATTTGTGTTTTGTATTTTGTGCCTGTCCCATTGGGTGGTTCCACATTCCTTACACATCAGTGGGGTATGACCACATAGAGGGACCGAGGGAGGCCTTTGCCTTCACTTTGGGGACCTGGCTCAGTGGAGAATTTCTCCTTTGAGCTGCAGCGGGAACCCTCCTGCGCCCTCTCCCAGTGGTACCCTGCTTGGTGGGGGATAGCAGCTACTTATAACTGATGTGTATATCACACAACTGGTGCGATATTTGTATTCATCTATAATCATTGTTTAGTTCAGCTACTTGTGTGTTTTTAGGAATGGCAGAAAGACACACACGAAGGTCTTGCTCAACAGCGGTCAGTCCCTCTGTTTAGTTTTTATCGCAGTCACCCGGTCCTCAGGGAAGCCGGCTGGAAAGAGAGCAGCCAGACGGAAGCACACTCTGAGGCAGAGAGTTCCACTGCTGAACAGCTCTCACAACAAGCCTCATCAGGCTGAGCTTCCCAACCTTGGATCACTTTGGTTGCCCCACTTGTCTATTTTACAACAAACCTCGCAACTCCTGAGGATGCCAACCATAGATGTGTGCGCAACGTCAGGAGAGAATGCTTCAGTAACCCACGAAAACCTTCGACAACACATTGTTTTGTTATTGTTCTTACTTGAATAAATAGAACCGTCCTATTGCAAACCTGAGGGGAGGGCACTGCTTTGCTAACCTTTTGATAGGCCAGTATAAATAAATGAAATAATCCTTGAGAGGCCTACCTTCCACTCCCTCGGAGGCGGGCCTGTGCATCTGCATGGGCCTATCTGCGTGAGCGCGCCTCCTTCCTCCCTTCCTTGGGCAGAGGCGGAGCTGGCTAGTCCCACGTCGCGCTGTGCCCATCCAGGAATGGGGCGCGTGCGCGATGGAGGGAAGGAAGGAGGGGGGGCGCGCTCTCCCTTCTGCTCGCTGGTTGGGGAGCGGGAGGGGCACGGGTGGGCGGCACAAGGCTCTTCAGCAGCCAACCAGCGAGCAGAAGGGAGAGCGTGTGCGCCCCTCCTGCCTTCCCTCCCTCCTGTGCGCGCCCCATTCCTGGATGGGCTCCGCCTCTGCCCAAGGAAGGGAGGAAGGAGGCGGGCTCACGCAGACAGGCCCATGCAGAAGCGCAGGGAGTGGAAGGTAGGCCTCTCGAGGATTATTTGGTTTGTTTATATTGGCCTATCAAAGGGTTAGCAAAGCAGTGCCCTCCTCTCAGGTTTGCAATAGGACGGTTCTATTTTCCACCCGGCCCTTCCTCCTCCTCCCGCAAGCAGCAGGAGTTCGGCAGGAGGGTATATTGGAGGATTTTCGCGGCACACCAGGTGATCGCTCACGGAACACCGGTTGGGAAACACTGATCTATGGAGCTGCCCTAATCTGCAAACGGAGATCCTTGCTTAGGCCCTCACCACCAGGTGTTTTCTCTTGAGAATTTTCTGTCAATTCGTCTTCACTCGACCCCTTGTCTAAGGATGTTGTTTCTGGCTCCCGTGACTGACCTTGGAGCTCAGCACTCTCTGAGGCAATTGCACTCTCTTGGCCTGCAACACTATCTGAGGCAATTGCATTCCCTTGGCCTGTACCACTTTGAATCCCAGGTAATCCCACAATCCCTTCTGAATCTGAATAACCAGTGAACCTCTTTCATTCCTTCCCTTTTTCCCTCCCTCCTTTCTTCTTTCCTTCCTTCCTGTCTGTTCGCCTTCCTTCCTTCTTTACCTCTGTCACGCCTTTCGTATGTATTTCCTTTCTGCTGTCTCTTCTTCCTTCCTTGGGTATCTCTTTCCTTCTTTCCCTCCCTCCTTCTCTCTTACCCCCCTGTTCGCCTTCCTTCCTTCTTTACCTCTGTCACGCCTTTCGTATGTATTTCCTTTCTGCTGTCTCTTCTTCCTTCCTTGCGTATCTCTTTCCTTCTTTCCTTCCTTCTTTCCCTCCCTCCTTCTCTCTTACCTCCCCCCCTATTTCATTCCTTCCCTTTTTCCCTCCCTCCTTTCTTCTTTCCTTCCTTCCTGTCTGTTCGCCTTCCTTCCTTCTTTACCTCTGTCACGCCTTTCGTATGTATTTCCTTTCTGCTGTCTCTTCTTCCTTCCTTGCGTATCTCTTTCCTTCTTTCCTTCCTTCTTTCCCTCCCTCCTTCTTTCTTACCTCCCCCCGCCCCCGTCCCTCTTTCATTCCTTCCCTTTTTCCCTCCCTCCTTTCTTTTCTCCTTACTTCCAGTCTGTTTGCCTTCCATCCGTCTTTACCTCTGTCACGCCTTTCGTATGTATTTCCTTTCTGCTGTCTCTTCTTCCTTCCTTGCATATCTCTTTCCTTCTTTCTTTCCCTCCCTCCTTCTCTCTTACCTCCCCGTCCCTCTTTCATTCCTTCCCTTTTTCCCTCCCTCCTTTCTTTTCTCCTTACTTCCGGTCTGTTTGCCTTCCATCCGTCTTTAACTCTGTCATGTCTTGCGTATTTATTTCCTTTCTGCTGTCTCTTCTTCCTTCCTTGGGTATCTCTTTCCATCCTTCCTTCTCTCCCTCCCTCCTCCTCTCTTACCTGTATTCCCCCTTCCCTCTTTCATTCCTTCTTTTTCCCTCCCTCTTTTATTCTTTCCTTCCTTCCTGTCTGTTCGAGTTCCTTCCTTCTTTATATGTGTCATGCCTTCCGTATGTATTTCCTTTCTACTGTCTCTTCTGCCTTCCCTGGGTATCTCTTTCCTTCCCTCCTTCCTTCTTTTCCTCCCTCCTTTTCTCTTACCTTTATCCCACCCTTCCCTCTTTCATTCCTTTTTCGCTCCCTCCTTTCTTCTCTCCTTCCTTCGTGGCCCCTTGGCCTCCGTCTCTGCCTGCCTGTTTGGGCCGTGGGGGACTCTTTTCGTGGGGGCACACCAGGCCCTTGACTCTGTTCTTCATGGGTGGGGCCTCTCCCAGGGGCCTTGGCAACAGAGGGGGCTGTTAGGAGGGGAGAGGCGGAGTTGGCCCCAAGCTTCCTTCCCCACTTCCGATGCAAAGGCCATGAGGAGGAAGAGGAGGAGGCCTCACTCGCCCCAGAGGCCTCTCTCTTTTGGCCCGTCTGCAGCGCGTGCACGGTTCTGGATTGGCCAGGGCGCACGCGCGCAATTGGGGAGGTATGTGTGCAGTGTGCGTGCCCCGTTTCGCCCAACTGCCGTTGGTTTTTTGTTGTTGTTGTTTTCTTTGTTAGGGGAGGAGGCCTAGGGGAGAGGGGCCCAGGAAGCGCGGGCTGTATGTTTGCCCATGTGCTGTACATCTTTGGCGTGGCTAATCATGGGAATTGTAGTTCCCCAGGCTTTTTGGGGGGGTTTAACGGTTGTCTTCGTGTTTTTGGGGAATTTTCCGGGTGGTAAACATACCTCATTCCGTGGTGGGTTTTGTGGCGTGATTTGGTGTTTGTGGGTTCAGCGGTTTTGCTCTCTATAAGCTCCTCAGCACGACAGCTCTCATTTTATATATATAGATAGTAGCACTATTCAAAGGGCAATGGGGGCAGGAAGGAGGAAAGCAAAACATCAAACACAAATGCAGCACTCACTTGTTCAGTGACTTGGGAGGAAACTCGAACTCTCCAACAGAAATCGTATCCACTGCGTTGAGCGAAATCCGGGTCACTTGCTGGCACTGCAGGCTGATGAAGTCGTACTTACAGATCAACAGGGACCAATCGGTGATCAGGACCAAGCGCTCCTTTTCATTGTTCCAGTGGTCGATCCTAGAGAAGGAGGAGGGGAGAAGCCGAATCAGGTGCGTATAATGCTGTTTAACTGTACTGAACGACATCATATGTTTTTGCAGTGACCACAGAATGCAGTCTCAAGCTGCGCTATATGATTGCGTAGATGGGGCCTAAAGCAGTACTGACTTGACTGTAACCCAGGAGAAATAAACTGATTTAAAAACCCTTGGAGAGCCATGTTACATAATCACTGACTCCACTTGTGGTTTTGTTGCACTCCAGGTCTGTAAACAGCTATATAGTATCAAGTTGCATCTCCATAGTTAGTATATTGTAACCTTAAGATACGTGCCTCTAAGAAGATACTGTAACCAGGTAAGCTTTGAACTCTGGAACCTCCACGCTTAGAACATTGTTTGAATAAACTTTGCAGTTCTTTGACAAGGATATCTCCCTGCGTAGTTCCTTCACACACATGACCACCGCACCACACAAGAGTCCAGGAATAGAAGCATTGTAAAAACACGTAACAAGCATATAAAAATTAGGAATAAGAAAGGAGGATATATAATCCAAAAAGGTTTAGCAACAGGTGATAATCAAACAGTAGCCCAACTTGTCTCACAAAGTTTCAGAGATGACAAAGTCCAGGAACACCCAGAAATCACAGGTATAACATAAGCCCACAAGCAAGCAGGTATAACTAGTAAACACTTGAAAAAGGAATACAGGCACAGGAACATAGAAAACCTCCAGGATATAATTCAAAACCAAGACACAGAGAACTTAGGCTTCGCTTCTCACTGTAACGCTACGTTGCCTGAACTGATCTTAAGGTAAACAACTTTCTATTTAATAGAGACCCATGAAATCATTCCATTTCCCATGAATTTTCTCCCCAACTTTCCCACGTAATCTCTCTGAACGACACCATCTATTTTCAGCTCTGATTTGTAAACAAAAACTTTTGTTGTTCTCCGTAGCTACTGGTGGAATCCCATGGGAACCCTCCTTATCACCTTGCTTTTCACTCGATTCCTTATCTGTTGTTGCTACTTCTGACTCCCTTTCAGTGGCACTTTTCTCACAGAGAGAACCATCATTTCCCAGACTTGAGAGCCCATCGGTTTGTGTCACAGGAAAGCTCACAATCCTCTCTCAATCTGGTGGCTGATCTACAACAACAGCTCTGACTGGACTTGAATATAGCTCCAACTGGACAGAGGCTTCAAATGCAAAGAGGCTGTCTAGACTGACCCCCCCCCCCCCATAAGGACTCTCTATATTTCACTTTCAACTGTGGCCGGGTAGTTTTCTTATTCCACCCTTATCACCAATTTATATAAAGACTCCTTTTATTTCCACTTGCTGCCACCATGTAATGTAATAAGTATTCACACAGGTCAGCTTTCCCACTGACCTTCCGATTACTGTGTCAGGGCAGGGTATCCCTCTAACTCAAACTCCCACTGACACTATTTATTAACTTTCGCTGCCACCATTCACTATACTTGGCTACTCACTAGGAAGACGTTGTTTTCGAGGCTTGTGTGTGAAGGAACTACGCGGGGAGGTATCCTTGTCAAATAACTGCGAAGTTTATTCAACCAATGTTCTAAGCGTGGAGGTTCCAGAGTTCAAAGCTTACGTGGTTACAGTATCTTCTTAGAGGCATGTATCTTAAGGTTACAATACACTATCTATGGAGATGCAACTTGATACTATATAGCTGTACTCCCAGAACCAATAGCTCAGCAGTCTTTACACTAACTGCTTGTCCTTTAAACCCAACTGCTTTCCTAGCAGTTCAAACACAGCTTTTCTTCTACTCTCTCACAGAGTAGAGTCAGAGTCCTATTTAAAACCGGCTGACAGCTGGCTAAAACGGACTCTCTAACTCTCCACACACCCTCTCTCCTTCGACTTTCAATACCAACTGCCAGCTGCTAAAGTTTGAATTCAAAGATTCTAAGGCCAGTTGCAGGCTCCGCCTCCTGTACCCACGGTAACGGAAACCCCTTGGAGGTTCTGCACGCTAATATCTGTTAACCCTTTAGGGTTTGCTAAGTTTTTACTCCTTTAACATATATCTATGTATATAATAAAAGTCAGTGATTGCAGGCGGTGGTGCGGTGGGAGAAATATGTGCCAGTGTTTCCATTGGCTGCCACTGTGGGATTATTTGCATAAAGGGCTCCGATTGGCCAGCCTCAGAACTCCCACATTCTACGGACCCAGACAGAGGGGATTGGTTGCCACTGAAATGGTATTTGCATAAAGGACTCCAATTGGCCAACCACATTCCAATATTCTAAGGTGACTCAGAGGGAAAAGGAAAGGCCTCAGGCAGTTAGCCACTGCGGCCCACAGAAATGACGGATCAGGAGCAAACTTGGCAAACAGGGGCCCAATGGCACACTTCACAACCTGGTGTGGTTTACGGCAGGATGGGCCACGAATGATGGGATTTGCAGTACCTTCACCTCATTCACTTCCCAAACAACACTGTAGCCCCTAAAAATCACAGACCAGGTCCAAAATTGACAGCAAGGCTTCCTTAACTTGATTTTCCTGACTAGGCCTCAGGTCATGGGATATTGTTAGGCTTCCTCAACTTGATTTTCCTGACTACGCCACCAATAATGACAGAACAGTACCAAACGTGGCACACAGACCCCCCAAGATGCACCCTACACCCTGGTGCAGTTTGAGGGAGGATGGACCATGGATGATGGGACTTGCAGTACTTTAATTCACTTCCTTAGAGCACTGTGGCCCACACCAATGACGAATCACTTTCTGAGACCGCTGCGACCCTCATCCAATGACTGATCAAGACCACACTTGGCACACAGAGCCCCCATGACCCACTCTACATCCTGGTCCAATTTGGAGAACGGGGGACCACGGATGATGGGACTTCCAGTACCTTTCCTCACTTCCAGAGACCGTTGCCACCCTCATCCAGAGAATGATCAAGACCAAATGTGACACACAGAGCCCCCACTCTACATCCTGGTGCTGTTTGGAGGGGGATGGACCACGGCCAATGGGACCCGCAGCACCTTCACTAAGTTCCTAAGACCACTGCAAGCCACATAAACATCTATTAGGAACCAACCTTGGCACACAATGCCTTCCTCAAATAACCCGGGCAGAAACAAGTGCCATTTTTTGGAATCAGCAGTTCAAATTTACTCAGAAACAGGTCTAAAACTTGTGGCACCAAAAGGTGTGTTTGGTCAGTGCTTAGATTCAGGAATCTGACATAAAGAGCAAAGAAGGATGAATTCTCATTTGTAGGAGCCAGAAATGATATTATGAGAGGTGGGTTTCCTGGAAAGCTTTCCTTCCTTGAAGAAAACAGGTCAGTCTGGTTCCTCGGCTGGGCATTCCACCAAAAAGTAGAGAACGTTTACTCCTCTTAGGTTCCTCTTAAGCAACATATGGCCAGCGCCTCCCTTTTAAAGTGCCTGTAGCAGAAGGACCAGGGTCTTTCTCCTCCTGGCAGATCACCAGATTTGTGTGTGTGTGTGGCTGGGGGGTGAGGGTGTTGAAAGACACATCGCGCTCTCGATCATCCCTTACATCTCTTACTTACTCCGTCAGCAGCCACACGCTTTGGACCTCGCCGTCTTCGGTGGGCATCACCACCACCCGGATCTCGTTTACAGCTTGCTCTATTGTCCCGGGCTAAAAATGTAAAACAAATTTAAATCAGATGGTTTTCCTTCCAAATCACAGCCTAGGGTTGTAAACTGGAAGTCGACTTGCATCCTACATTATTACTGTTACTATTAATAATCTATATATATAAAGGAAGACCCGTCATTGAACGACTGCCAGAGGCAGAGAAACCTTCCAAGGCAGAGACACCAAACTTGGCAACAAAAATAGGCCTCAGGGAAGGAAGGTTTTTAGCAAATAAACTTTTTTTATTTGCTAAATACAGCTAGTTATTTTATATAAGGATATATGTCAATATATTGTATTATGTTATAGTATAATAATTGTAATGTAATGTATTATTTTATAATAATATAATATTATGTAATGTTATATTATAATGTCAATATATAATATAATAATTATAATGTAATGTCTCCACCCCACCTGCCCGGCTTTGAAGTGGGCGACACGTAAGGCCGGGTGGGCTCCCATCGCCCGCTCCCATGCCACCCCCCTTCCTTCCTTCCAGCCTTTGCTTTTCTCACCCAAACAGCTGTGCAGAAGGAAGTGTCCCTTATTTTTGTGAAAAATCCCGTATTTAGGGGAAGGAAGGGGCGATACGGGATTGCGCCGTGGGCAGAGTTGAGGAGAGGAAGGGGGCGCGCGCTGCGGTTTCCAGGCAACGCCTGCCCAGGGATTCCAACTGGCAGGCTGAGACAGTCGCGCGCTTGCGAGTGTGTGCTTGCCAGTTGGCCCAGCGGAGAAGGAAAGCCTCCGCGCCTGCAAACACCCCCTGAGTCGCTGCGGCGTTTGCAGGCGCCTCCGTGGCACGAAGGAAAATGCAAGCAGCTCCCAATTTCCAAGGCCCAGTCTTCTCTGTTGCTCAAGTTTAGTTCAATGCCATTGCTGTTGGGAGTTCAGAATGCTCTTTGATTGTAGGTGAACTATAAATCCCAGCAGCTGCAACTCCCAAATGACAAAACCAATCCCCCACAACTCCACCAGTGTTCAAATTTGGGCATATTGAGTATTTGTGCCAAATTTGGTCCAGATCCAGGGTTGTTTGGGTTCAGAGTGCTCTCCAAGTGTAGGTGAACTACATCTCCCGTAAACCACTGTCAATTCCTTCCAAAGCCCTCCAGTATTTTCTGTGGGTCACGGGGGTTCTGTGTGCCAAGTTTGGTCCAGGTCTGTCATTCATGGGGTCTCGGCTGTGGAAGTCCGAGTTGAATCGATTGAAGGTACTGTTGTCCAAACTCCCCCAAACATATTGTTTTTGGGGTTAATCCCTATGCTTTAATTAGGTTCAATTGGTAATAATGAAAATACATCCTGCGTATTAGATATTTGCATTAGAATTCGTAAGAGCAGCAAAATTATTTATGAAGTAGCAACGAAAATATGGATGGGGTCAAAACAACACGAGGAACCTCATTTAGGGGTCACGGAATTAGAAAGGGTGAGAACCTTTATATATACGCATCCGTCATCGAACGACTGACAGAGACAGAGAAACCTTCCAAGGCAGAGACACCAAACTTGCCAACACAAATAGGCCTCAGGCAAGGAAGGTTTTTAGCAAAGACACTTTCCCCCCCAAAACCTAGAAGGCCCCCAAAACAATAAAAAACCTAAATTTCCCAGCGTCCTCTGCGGCCGCCAGCAAATCCCATTGGCCAACATCGGCCCACACAAAATGCAGGGAGGTTGAGTTCCCATAGTAACGGTGGGCGGAGCCAGCCAAGGCTAGGTTAGAATGCTGAGTGATTTGAGTTTAGTCAGTTGGTGTTTGTGGGTTAAACTGTCAAGGCCAAGCTCCAGGAGGGAGCAGGTTCCCACACTCGAGAAACACAATCCAAAAGACCAAGCCAGCACAAAATACCACACATGACAGCCACACAACTCGCGATGCCTACCTCTATAGACCCACAACACAACAGACACACAACACACACAACGCATACATACCACTGCTAAACAGAAACCTAGACAGTACAACCAACTAACACAGGAGGACATAACAACTACCAGGAGGACATAACACTAACACAAATAGGGCACCAGGGACACAGGCACCACTGACAAATACATACCGCCAGAATAACACAAACTTGCAACCCCCCCCCAAAAAAATACTGCAACACAAAAACCCACCCCAACCAAAATTCACAACAAACACCACTGGCAAAAGCAACACCCCCTCCACATCACAACCAGCACAAAGCCAGACTGAGACAACTATGTCACCACAACACACACAAAATACACCCAACAAATACCTGACAACTTCCCCAACACAAAACCCAGGACTGCACTCACTACTCACCACCACACACACCTCCAAATACACACACGTCCCAGGCACAATACTCCAGCAATTCCTACCCACACAACACAACTTCCTATCACAACCCATCCCCCCAACCTTACGGGACCCTGCACACACAACACCTACCACCACCACAAACAAAAACCAACTCCACCTATACTCCAACCACAACACAACACTGCACTGATACTCTACAAACACACACAAACACCCAAAACACCCCACCCACACAAACATTCCACAACATACTACCACCCACAATTCCACCACACACCCACTAACTCACCAAAAAAGTAATACCTACACACAGCACAATACGCACATAACACAACCTTGCGTCTACTGCTCAACACATTTGTATGCCATTACTCCCTTCAACACCACACACCGACAACTCCACAGGACTTCAACATCCCACCCACCAGAACAATCCACAACGACACAGCCATGACCCCACCAAGACCATAAGTAACATCAATTCCAACCCTTACATACTCAGACTTTCTCGCATCTCCTAAATAGGGCACAGCAACGCGTGCCGGGTACAGCTAGTAATAATAATAATAATGACAATAACTATATGTATTTCTTCGTTGTTTTAGGATTTCAGGCTGTATGGCCATCTTCTAGAACAGTGTTTTTCAACCTTTTTTGAGCCACGGCACATTGTTTACATTTACAAAGTCCTGGGGCACACCATCAACCAAAATGACACAAAATGACACTCTAACACAGTAATACATATAGTTAATATGTTTTTAAATGTATTTATACACTTAGTGTGAAACCTGGGCCTATTTCGATGAACACAACATAGATATCCTGGCAGGAATGGCAGAAAGACACAAACTTCCCACACAGAACTCCCATAACCAAGAGAAAATAGTATAAGAGTTTGGTGGGCATTGACCTTGAGTTTTGGAGTTGTAGTTCACCTACATCCGGAGAGAACTGAAAACCCAAACAACTATGGATCTGGACCAAACTTGGCACGAATACTCAATATGCCCAAATTTGAACACTGGTGGAGTTTTGAGAAAACAGCCCTTCTCATTTGGGAGTTGTAATTACTGGGATTTATGGTTTACCTGCAATCAAAGAGCATTTTGAATTCCACCAACAATGGAATTGAGCCAAACTTGGCACACAGAACCCCCTTGACCCACAGAAAATACTGGAATGAATTGCCTCCGCCAGGGAAGGCCACGCTTTCTTCCGCGGTGGCGGGGAGGCTCCGCCAGAGGATGCGGAAGATTTGCACCGCACTGTGTGTGGGGATCAAAGCGAAGCGGGCAGAGCCAAAGAAGAGGGTCGCGTGACCCCTCCTAAATGGCCAATCGTTCACCACCCCCCAAATTCCCCTGAGCCTCCCACCGCCCCCTTGGATCGCCCCACTGCCCACCAGGGGGTGGTACCAGCCACTTTGAGATTCAGTGTTGTAGGCAAACTATAAATCCCTGCAACTACAACTCCTAAATGACCAATAATAATAACAAATCAATGTTTGAGTGGTGGTCACTCATTGGCCTGAGAGGTGTCTTGTGTCCAAACCTGGTGTCAATTAGTCCAGTGGTTTTTGAGTTATGTTAATCCCACAAACATTACATTTTTATTTATATAGAAGATATGGAATGTATAAAATTATATATATATACACACACACATATATATATTATATATATACACACACACACAAATATATATACACACAATATATACACACAAATATATATACACAGTATATATATACACACAAATATATATACACAACATATATATACACTATTTACATATGTAGTGTATATATAAATAGTGTATATATAGTGTATATATATTTGTGTGTATGTATATATTTTGTATATATATTTGTGTGTATATATATATATTGTGTATATATATATGTGTATGTATATATATATAGTGTATATATATTGTGTGTATATATATATATTGTGTGTATATATATTTGTGTGTATATATATATTATATACACACTATATATATACACAATATATATATACACAATATATATATATACACACAAATATATATATACACACACAAATATATATACACAATATATATATAGACTATATATATACACTATATATACACACACATATATAAACACTATATATATATATTTACACAATATATATACACACAAATATATATACACAATATATATATATAGATACAATATATATAGACACTATATATACACAATATATATATAGACTATATATATACAGTATATATACACACACATATATATAAACACTATATATATATATTTACACAATATATATACACACAATATATATATACACTATGTATATATAAACACACACATATATACACAAATTTATATATATACACACTATATATATATATATATATATATACACACACACACACAGAAATACCTATCTATCTAAAAATATATATATAAGCCCTTTCCCAGCCAGGCCCGGGGCCTTGGCTCCGCCCCCGGCCAACTGCCACTCTGGGGGGCGTGGCTTCAGGCGAAGGGGGCGTGGTTTAAGACTCCTCCAAGATTGCAGGAAATGGATGTAAACAAAGGGCAGGATGGGTACACAGGCCTCTCCCCCCACCTGGAGGCAAGAGGCACCACTCTCTGCTTCTGAGTCACAGCCTGGAATCTAGACAGTGCCGCCTACATCCAGATTATTCTGTTTTGAGCCGGATTATATTTATTTATTGTTCATTTTTGTATTCCGCTCCTCCCAGCAGGCTCGGGGCGGATAACAGCAAATATAAACGGGCAACATGTCACAGCATGTCAACATGTGGCCCTACAATAAAAACATAAAAGCATATTAAAAACACATTACATCACCACACTGAGTATGGGAGGACATACGACATAGTTCTTAATCCGGTGTGCCTAATATAAGAACATAAGAACATAAGAAGAGCCATGCTGAATCGGGCCTCAGCCCATCTAGTCCAGCATTCTGTGTCACACAGTGGCCCACCAGTTGTACACGGGGATCTCTAGCAGAAAGGAGGGCAAAACCCTGACCTGCTCCCGACCCCCCACAACCAGTACCAGGGAAATCCTGCCTACCTCAACCAACTCCGAGGTGGCGCTTGAATGTCCTTTTCAGTAACTACCGATACACTTGGTATCCATGAATCTGTCTAATCCTGCCTTGAAGCTGTCCAGGCTGACCGCTGTCACAACCTCCTCTGGAAGTGAGTTCCATAACCCAATGACCCTCTGGGTGAAGAAATATTTCCCTTTATTAGTCCTAATTTTCCTACCTTGGAGCTTCAGGGAGTGCCCCCTAGTCCTAGTGTTGTGTGACTGAGAAAATATTTTTTCTTTATTCACCTTTTCTATCCCATGCATGATTTTATACACTTCGATCAAGTCACCTCTTAAACGCCGTCTTTCAAGGCTGAAGAGACCAAGGCGTTGCAACCTGGTTTCATAAGGGAGCCGCTCCATCCCTTGGATCATTCTTGTCGCCCTTCTTTGTACCTTTTCCAGTTCCGTTATATCCTTCTTAAGGTGCGGAGACCAGAATTGTACACAGTATTCCAAATGTGGCCTCACCATCGATTTGTAGAGAGGTAATACAACATTTGCTGACCTATTTTCGATTCCCTTCCTGATCATGCCAAGCATAGAATTTGCTTTTTTCACTGCTGCGCACTGGGTTGACATCTTCATTGAGCTGTCCACCAAAACCCCAAGATCCCTTTCCTGGTTTGTCTCGGAAAGCTTTGACCCCATCAATTGGTAGGTGTAGTTGGGGTTCTTTGCCCCGATGTGCATGACTTTACACTTGTTTAGGTTAAAATGCATTTGCCACTTTGTTGCCCATTCGCTCAATTTCGAGAGATCTTTCTGGAGCTCTTTACAGTCAGTTTCATTTTTAACTACCCTGAACAATTTAGTGTCGTCTGCAAACTTTGCTACCTCAGAATTCACTCCTACGTCCAGATCATTAATGAATAAATTAAAAAGTAACGGACCCAAAACTGAACCTTGGGGTACGCCACTTCTCACCTCTTTCCACCCAGAGAAATGTCCGTTTATTACCACCCTTTGTTTCCTACAGTTTAGCCAGGTTCCAATCCAGGACAAGACCTGTCCCCTGACTCCATGGCTGAAGAGCTTATTTAGGAGCCTTTGGTGAGGGACTTGGTCAAAAGCCTTTTGAAAGTCAAGGTAAACAATATCAATTGGGTCCCCTTTATCTATGTGTTTATTTACACCCTCAAAGAATTCTAACAAGTTAGTAATTAAAGGCTAAGCCAAAAAGGGCAGTCTTACAAGCCCTTCGGAAGGGGGCCAATTCCGAGATAGCTCGGGTACTGTCCGGGAGAGAGTTCCAGAGTACCGGTGCCGCTACAGAAAAAGTTCTCTGTCTGGTCGTGGATAGATGGCAGGAGCGGATTGATGGCACTAACAACAGATTCTGTTCATCTGAACGCAGTGATCTCGGGGGAAGGTACGGGGTAAGGCAGGCCTCAGGTACGCAGGCCCTAGGCCGTATAAGGCCTTAAAGGTCAAAACCAACACCTTGAAGGCAATTCGGTACTCAATAGGAAGCCAGTGCAGTTGCCGGAGGATAGGTGTAATGTGCTCTCCCACTGGCGATCCCGCCAGCAGGCGAGCAGCGGCATTCTGCACTAGCTTGAGTTTCCGGATTGTCGACAAGGGAAGGCCAACGTAGAGGGCATTACAGTAGTCCAGCCTCGAGATGACCGTTGCTTGGATTACCGTGGCCAGGTCGTCCCTGGACAGGTAGGGTGCCATTCGCCTAGCCTGTCGGAGGTGAAAGAATGACGTCCTGCTGACCACGGAGACCTGGGCCTCCATGGTCAGCGAGGAGTCCAGCAGAACCCCCAAGCTCTTAACCGATGGCGATGGGTTAAGCCGCTCGCCATCCAGGGTAGGCAACCGGCACCCACCCAGCCCAAGCCGACCAGGCCACAGGATCTCCGTCTTCACCTTCAGCCGGCTGGCACGCAGCCAACCAGTCACGGCTTCAAGGCATCGATGGAAACAATCGGGTACGGAGTCCGGCCTGCCGTCCATTCTCAGCAGGAGCTGGGTGTCATCAGCGTACTGATAACACTCCAGACCAAAGTTGCGGGCCAGCTGGGCCCGGGGGCGCATGTAAATGTTGAATAATAAGGGGGAGAGGATGGCCCCCTGGGGGACCCCACAGTTAAGTGGGAGTCTTCCGGAGACCTCCCCGCCCCCCTCCACACGTTGTCCTCGGTCCCGGAGGAAGGAGGCCACCCATTTAAGGGCAGTCCCCCCAACCCCAGAGCCGGCTAAACGGTGGGTCAACAGTGCGTGATCTACAGTATCAAACGCTGCTGTCAGATCTAACAAGACAAGCAGGGCTGATCCACCCTGGTCCAGCTGGCGGTGAAGTTGGTCTGTAATGGCGACAAGCACGGTCTCCGTCCCATGCCCAATACGGAAGCCGGACTGGAAGGGATCAATATGAGTCTACACTGCCCACATCATTCCAGCTCAAAGCCCTTCCTTCCCCTTCTTTCATTTCTCCTTCCTCCCTTCCCCTCCCTTTTTCCTTCTCTTTTCCTTTCTTCCCCTTCTTTTTCATTCATGCCTTCCTCCCCCCTCCTATTTTTTCTTTCCCTTTCCCCTCTTTTCCCTTCCTCCCTCTTTCCTTTCTTTCCCCTTCTTTCCTTTCCTCCCCTTTTTCATCCATGCCTTCCTTCCCCTGTCCATTCTTTCCCCTCTTTTATTTTCCCTTCCTCCCTCTTTCTTTCCCTTCTTTTCTTCCCCTTTCCTTCCCCCCTTTTTCTTTCCCTTCTTTTCCCCATCCTTCCTCTTCTTTTTTCTTCCTCCCCCATTCCTTTCCTCGCCTTCTTTTTCATCCATGCCTTCCTTCCCCTGTCCTTCCTTTCCTCTCTTTTCCCCTCCACCCTCTTTCGTTCCCTTCTTTCCCTTCCCTCCTTCCCCTTTCTTTCCCTTCTTTTCCCTTCCTCCCCCTTTCCTTTCCTCCACTTCTTTTTCATCCATGCCTTCCTTCCCCTGTCCTTTCTTTCCCCTCTTTTCCCTTCTTCCCTCTTTCCTTTCTTTCCCTTCCCTCCTTCCCCTTTCTTTCCCTTCCCTCCTTCCCCTTTCTTTCCCTTCTTTCTTTCCCTTCTTTTCCCTTCCTCCCCCTTTCCTCCACTTTTTCATTCATGCCTTCCTCCCCCTGTCCTTTCTTTCCCCTTTTCCCTTCTTCCCTCTTTCCCTTCTTTTCCCTTCCCTCCTTCCCCTTTCCTTTCTTCCCCTTCTTTCTTCCCCTTCTTTTTCCTTCCTCTTTCCTTTCCTCCCATTCTTTCTCATCCATGCCTTCCTTCCCCTGTCCTTTCTTTCCCCTCTTTCCCCTCCCTCCCTCCCTCTTTCCTTCCCCCTTTTTTCCTTCCTTCATCTTGCCTTTCCCTTCTTTCTTTCCCTTCTTTCCCCTTCTTTCTTTACCTTTTCCCTTCCCTCCTTCCTCTTTTCTTCCCCTTCTTTTTCCTTCCTCTTTCCTTTCCTCCCATTCTTTCTCATCCATGCCTTCCTTCCCCTGTCCTTTCTTTCCCCTCTTTCCCCTCCCTCCCTCCCTCCCTCCCTCTTTCCTTCCCCCTTTTTTCCTTCCTTCATCTTGCCTTTCCCTTCTTTCTTTACCTTCTTTTCCCTTCCCTCCTTCCTCTTTTCTTTCCCTTCTTTTCCCTTCCTTCCCTCGTCCTTCCCCTTCTTTTTTCTTCCTCCCCCTTTTCTCCACTTTTTTCTTATCCATGCCTTCCTTCCCCTGTCCTTGCTTTCCCCTCTTTTCCCTCCCTCCCTCTTTCCTTTCTTCCCCTTCTTTCTTTCCCTTCTTTTCCCTTCCTTCCCCCGTCCTTCCCCTTCTTTTTTCTTCCTCCCTCTTTCCTTTCCTCCTCTTCTTTTTCATCCATGCCTTCCTACCCCTGTCCTTTCTTTCCCCTTTTATTTTCCCTCCCTCTTTCCTTTCTTTACCTTCTTTTCCCTTCTTTCCTTCCCCTTTCATTTCCTCCCCTTTTTCATCCATGCCTTCCTTCCCCTGTCCTTTCTTTCCCCTCTTTTCTTTTCCCTTCCTCCCTCTTTCATTTCTTTTCCCTTCTTTCCTTCCCCTTTTCCCCTTCCTTCCCCTTTCCTTTCTTTCCCTTCCTTCTCCTTCCTTCCCCCCTTTTTTTCTTCGGTCACCTGGCCTTCCATCCTTCTCCTGTCCTTTCTTCACCTTTTCCTTGCACCTTTTCCTTCTTTTTCCTTCCGTCAACTGTCCTTCCATCCTTCTTCTGTCCTTTCTTCGCCTTCTCTTTCCTTCAACCTTTCCCTTCTTTTTCTTCCCCCCTTTCCTTTCTTTCCCTTCTTTTTCTTCCTTCCTCCCCTTTTCCTTTCTTTCCCTTCTTGTCCTTTGCTTCCTTCCTCTCATATGCATGTCACTTTTCTTTCCCAGGGCCCTTCCACACAGCCATATAACTCAGATTATCATAGAATCCTAGAGTTGGAAGAGATCTCCTGGGCCATCCAGTCCAACCCCATTCTGCCAAGAAGCAGGAAAGTTGCATTCAAAGCACCCCGACAGATGGCCACCCAGCCTCTGTTTCAAAGCCTCTAAAGCAGTGTTTCCCAACCAGTGTGCCGGGGCACACTAGTGTGCCGTGAGCAATCATCAGGTGTGTTGTGGGAAATTGGAACCTCCAGGAGGGGAGGGGGGAGAGCCTAGTGTGTTGAAGTATAAAAACCCTAAGAAACCTACCTCGATAAAGGCACTCCATGTGTGTTCATAGTTGGGCATATTGAGTATTTATGCCCCGTGTGGTCCAGATCCATCATTATTTGAGTCCACAATACTCCCTGGATGTAGGTGAACTACAACTTCCAAACTCAAGGTCAATTCCCAAGCAAACCCTTTCAGTACTTTCTGTTGGTAATGAGAGTTCAATATGCCAAGTTTGGTTCAATTCCATTGTTGCAAGAGTTCAGGATGCTCTTTGATTGTGTAAATATAAATCCCAGAAACTGTAACTCCCAAATGTCAAGGTCTATTTTCCCCAAAGTCCATCTGTGTTCACATTTGGGCATATTGAGTATTCATGCCAAGTTTGGTCCTGATCCAACATTGTTTGAGTCCACAGTGCTCCCTGGATATAGGTGAACTACAACTCCAAAACCCAAGGTCAATGCCCACCAAACTCTTATAGCATTTTTTCTTGGTTATGGGAGTTCTGTCTGGGAAGTTTGTGTCTTTCTGCCATTCCTGCCAGGCTATCTATGTTGTGTTCATCGAAACAGGCCCAGGTTTCACACTTAGTGTATAAATACATGTAAAAACATATTCACTATATGTATTTATTTATTCCATTTTATATTCCGCTCCTCCCTGCAGGCTCGGGGCGGATTACAGCAATTAAAATGTGCAATATGACATTCGGTAAAACATACAATAAAATATACAATAAAAACAAATACATAGCCATAGTGACCGCCGGACTATGGTTCTTGGATCAGGCGTGAGCATGTTGATTGCGTTTAGGTCTAGCCAAACGCCAGCCTGAAGAGGACAGTCTTACACACCCTTCAGAAAGGGGCGAGTTCTGAAATTGCCCGAATATGTCCTGGAAGCGAGTTCCAGAGCTCAGGTGCCGCGGCCGAAAAGGCATGTTGTCTTGTACTGGATAGGTGACAGGAGCGGGATGATGGAATAACCAGGAGGTTCTGCTCTTCCGAGCGTAGTGATCTCGGGGGAACATCTGGGGTAAGGCGGTCCCGTAGGTACACAGGCCCTAGACTGTGTAAGGCCTTAAAGGTTAAAACCAGCACCTTTAAGGCAACTCGGTACTCGATGGGAAGCCAGTGCAGTTGCCGAAGGATGGGAGTGATGTGCTCCCTCACTGGTGCTCCCACCAGAAAGCGAGCAGCGGCATTCTGCACCAGCTTGAGTTTTTCGGATTGTCGACAAGGTAAGGCCAACGTAGAGGGCGTTACAGTAGTCCAGCCTCGAGATGACCGTCGCTTGGATCACCGTGGCCAGGTCATCCCCGGACAGGTAGGGGCCAGTCGCCTAGCCTGTTGTAGATGGAAAACGACGTCTTGCTGACCATGGAGACCTGGGCCTCCATGGTCAGCAAAGGGTCCAGTTGGACACCTAGGCTCTTAATAAGGGATGACGGGGCTGTTGCTCGCCATCCAGGGTAGGCAACCGGCACTCATCCAGCCCAGGGCGACCGGGCCACAAGATCTCTGTCTTCGACGGATTCACCTTCAGCCGGCTGGCACGCAGCCATCCAGTCACGGCTTTGAGGCATAGATGGAAACAATCGGGTACGGTGTCCGGCCTGCCGTCCATTCTCAGCAGAAGCTGGGTGTCATCAGCGTACTGATAACACTCCAGACCAAAGTTGCGAGCCAGCTGGGCCAGGGGTCGCTTGTAGATGTTGAATAATAAGGGCGAGAGGATATTTTGGGAACCCCACAAGTTAATGGGAGCCTCCCGGAGACCTCCTCTCCCCACTCCATCGTTGTCCCCGATCCTGGAGGAAGGAGGTCACCCACTTAAGGGCGGTCCCCCTAACCCCAGTCACGGCTAAACGGTGGGCTAACAGTGCATGGTCTACGGTATCAAACGCTGCTGTTAGATCTAACAAAACAAGCAGTGCTGATCCGCCCCGGTCCAGCTGGCGGCGAAATTGGTCTGTAATGGCGACAAGCACGTTCTCCGTCCCATGCCCAATACGGAAGCCGGACTGGAAGGGATCGAGTCCAGCTGTGTCTTCTAAGAACCGCTGCAGCTGATCCGCTGCTGCCCTCTCAATTACCTTGCCTAAAAGGCAAATTTGACACAGGTCGGTAATTGGAGGGGAGCCGAGGATCTAAATTCGGCTTTTCAGCAGCGGTCTTACCATAGCCTCTTTCAAACCCCCTGGGAACACTCCTTGCTCAAGGGAGCTGTTGATAATCTTTCCCAGGGGTCTCGTAACCCTCCCGGCAGGATCTAACGAGCCAGGAGGGGCACGGATCAAGGGAGCAGGTAGTTGGTCTAGCTGCAGCAAGTAGCTTATCGACAGCTGCTGCGTCCAGCGGTTGGAAACGGGTGAAGGTGAGCCCGTTGAGTGGCGGCGGAGTCTCAAGTTCGCTCACTGTATCAAGAGTGGCTGGGATATCCCAGCGGAGTATCGAGATCTTGTCGGCAAAATAGTTCTGAAAAGCCTCAGCTGTGGGAGCCAAAGCCCTATCCTTTGGGACAGTCGAAATTGTTGTCAGGGACCGAATAATTTTAAAAAGTGGAAAGACCGATGTTCCAACATTCCACTTGCCAAGTCGCTGGTGAGTTCCAACCCCCTTAGAGCATTCAGGAACCTAGTGGGTTCCACAAGTCTCTTCGGGCGAACCAGAATGGGTTCGGCACCCTTACCGGGAGGAGGGGCCATCTCAAGACGGACTTCCAGGACACTGTGATCCGACCATGGAACCTCTACTACAGAGATTGTGATCACTTGAATTCCGGCCGCGAAGATCAAATCCAGGGTGTGACCGGCTTGATGCGTGGGGCCGGTCTTACAGAGTGAGAGTCCTAGTGTCTCCATGGTGGACACTAGGTCCATGGCTGCTGTTGAAGGGGAGGTGATATCGGCGTGGACATTGAAGTCCCCCAATGTATGACTGTGTTAGAGTGTCATTTTGTGTCATTTTGGTTGGTGGTGTGCCCCAGGATTTTGCAAATGTAAAAAATGTGCCGCGGCTCAAAAAAGGTTGGGAAGCACTGCTCTAAAGAAGGAGCCACGAGCAGAAAATCCCACAATATCTGTTTTGAACTGGGTTATTGGAGTCCACGCTACTATATATTCCAGTTCAAAGCAGTTCAAACCTATGGTTTGGGAACCAGGTGTGGCTCTTTTCATGATTGCATCTGGCTCTCCAGAGCAGCCTGGCCCTTCCTTGCTTCCTTCCTTCCTTCCTTCCTCCCTCCCTCCCTCCTTCCTCCCTTCCCTCCCCCTTCACCCTTTCCTTCTCTCCTTCCTTTTCCCTC
Organism: Anolis apletophallus; assembly: GCA_030556195.1. Classification (NCBI taxonomy): domain Eukaryota; kingdom Metazoa; phylum Chordata; class Lepidosauria; order Squamata; family Anolidae; genus Anolis; species Anolis apletophallus. The sequence continues at coordinate 25,151,319 of JARBWK010000017.1, read as the reverse complement.
GCTCTCTCCCCTTCTTTCCTCAATTCTCCCTCTTCCTTTCTTTCTCCCTCTTCATCCTTTCCTTCTCTCCTTCCTTTTCCTTCTCTCCCCTTCCTTCTTTCCTCCATTTTCCCTCCCTTCTTCTATTCTTTCCCCCCAAGTCTTCCTTTCCTTCTCCTTCCTTTCTTTTCACTCCCCTCTCCCCTTCTTTCTTTTCTTCTTTTCCCTTCATTATTTTACTTTTTCCTCACTCCCGCTCCTTTCTTTTCCCCACCTTTTCCTTTCCTCCCCATTTCCTTCTTTGTTTTCTCCTCCTTGTCTCTCTCCTGCTTTTCTTTCTTTTCCATAGTTCGTTCTTCTTTTCTTCCTTTCTCTCCCCCTCCCTCCTTTATTTCCTCTGTTTTTCTTTCTTTCTTTCCCCCTTCCTTCCTCCCTCCCTCCCTCCCTCCCTTCCTCCCTTCCTTCCTTCCTTCCCCTTCTATTCCTTCCCAGAGTGCGTGCCTTTTGCAGAGCCAGGTCTGAAGTGTCCCCTTATTCTGCCGGGGGAATCCTTTTCTCATCGTATGTACGTATAGACTCACATTGAGTTGAATTCAGTCTTAACATATATCATATCTATTATATGGCTCTCGCTGAAATAAATTTCCAAATTTTTGCTTTCATGGCTTATTGAGTCAAAAAGGTTCCCGACCCCTGCCTTATACTGTAGTGTTATATGTGAAGCTGCTTATCCGTCCAGACACACAAGAGGGAGCTAAGTGCCAAAGCGTCCCATTGAAAGAAAGCTGCTTTTCTTCTACAATAGTTTGAAGGCAGGAATGTATATATTTTTCCCTGTCATTTTTAATTGCCTTCTTCCCACTACTAATATATTTGTAATTGCACATCTCGGCATTCCTTCGCAAACGAAGATTCTTAGGAAGGACTCAACACACACTTTTTACAAGCGCGTTGATGACTAAAAAGGCCAATCTGAGATAGGCAAGTTCGGTTGCAGAAAGCACAGCAGAAAGTCTCCTTGGGTGATGTTGTTTCCAAGTTGCGGTTCTTTCTGCGTTGTCGTTTCTCTTCGAGACCCGTTTGGCGTGTCTTCTCGAAAGAGGCCGCAGCATTGTGGATAGTGGCAGGGTGATGATAACGGCATCTCGGAGATCTGATGGCAGTTCACCATTTTCCCAGCAACTCACAAGGAGCTTGTGGAATTTATACTCCATTTCTCCATCTAATATTCCCATTCTTCGCCAGCTCAGAGTTTCCATCCCTCCTGTGAGGCCAGGGTGGATCATTTTTGTTGGTCAACAATGAGATGTTGTTTCAGGGAGTCCTTATATCTCTTTTTGGGGGCGCCTCTCTTGCGCTGACCCGTGGCGGGTTCACCATAGAGTAGTATCTTTGGGAGGCGGTGGTCCTCCATCCTAGAGACCTCGTGCCCTGCCCAGCGCAGCTGTGTCCTCAATAGCATGACCTCAATGCTGGTGATCCCTGCTTGCTCAAGGACAACAATATTCGTCACATAGTCGGTCCAGTGTACATTTAGGATTGTGCGAAGACAGCGCTGATGAAAGCGTTCGACGAGTCGTAGGTGTTGGCGATAGGTGAGCCATGTTTCAGACCCATAGAGGAGAATAGACAGTACGATAGCTCTGAAATATATGCCTGTATTTTTACAGAGGCACTAGCTGTACCCGGCAGGCGTTGCTGTGCCCTATTTAGGAGATGCGAGAAAGTCTGAGTATGTAAGGGTTGGAATTGTTGTTAGTTATGGTCTTGGTGGGGTCATGGCTGTGTCGTTGTGGGTTGTTCTGGTGGGTGGCATGTTGAAGTCCTGGGGAGTTGTGGGTGTGTGGTGTTGCTGGCGTTCTGCAGAGCTTGTGGATATACAATGTTTTTTGTCTTTCCGTCTGCTGTGTTGATGTAGAGGTTGTGTGGTTTCCCAACTCTGGATTTTGAAAAAAGAAACTGTGTTTCTGTTCTGGCGTTTGTTCTGCCCTTTTTTGTGTGATGTATGTAGCGTTGCGGGTGTGTTGTCCGATGTTGTTCTTTTTAGAAGGCATGGCTTGTCTTTTGGGTCAGTTTCTGCCTGTGTGGAAGGAAGGAATGGCATACAAATGGGTTGAGCAGTAGATGCAAGGTTGTGTTATGTGCGTATTGTGTTGTGTGTAGGTATTACTTTTTTGGTGAGGTAGTGGGTGTGTGGTGGAATTGTGGGTGGTAGTATGTTGTGGAATGCTTGTGTGGGTGGGGTGTTTTTGGGTGTTTGTGTGTGTTTGTAGAGTATCAGAGCAGTGTTGTGTTGTGTTGTGGTTGGAGTATAGGTGGAGTTGGTTTTTGTTTGTGGTGGTGGTAGGTGTTGTGTGTGCGGAGTCCCGTAAGGTTGGGGGGATGGGTTGTGATAAGAAGTTGTGTTGTGTTGTGTTGTGTGGGTAGGAATTGCTGGAGAATTGCTTCCTCATAGAGTTTGGTTTTGTCAGTTTAACCCTCAAACACCAACTGACTGAACTCAAATCACTTAGCATTCTATCCTAGCCTTAGCTGGCTCTGCCCAGCGTTACTATGGTTACTCAGCCTCCCTGCATTTTGTGTGGGCCGATGTTGGCCAATGGGTTTTGCTGGCTGCCGCAGAGGATGCTGGAAAATTTAGATTTTTTTGTATCGTCGTTTTGGGGGCCTTCTAGGTTTTTTTTTGGGGGGGGGGTTTCTTTACTAAAAACCTTCCTTGTCTGAGGCCTATTTGTGTTGGCAAGTTTGGTGTCTCTGCCTTGGAAGGTTTCTCTGCCTAGGACGGTCGTTCCATGACGGGACCTCCTTTATATAATAGATTAATGCTGCAGTGGTTTCCCATACATTTCCTCCATGGCGCGGGGTTGGACTAGATGGGCCCTGGAGATCCCTTCCAACTCTTGGATTCTGCACTCTAGAATTAATTCCGTTTGAGCGGCTCAGAAAGTCTTGTTTCCCCCTAATGTTTAGGTGGGACTTTTCTTGCCATATATGAGAACATCACCATTAAGGTCTGGAGCCAGGAGAGACATACAGGGAGAGAAAATACAGGCATATATTTCAGCTGTTTGCTCTCAAATGCTGCAAAACGGACCTCGGTTCCTTCCAGAACTCGGTCCCAAGAGCTGACGGGCTCTCTTTTTCGAGACACGCATCTTGCAAACAAGCGCTGATTGCTTACTCCGGGTCCTGAGCGCTTCCATGTGTTTCTCTCATTACGGGTAAACATTGGAAGGCTTTCCATGCTTTGGCCACTGCAGCGAAGCCTGGTTCTCATTAGGATTATCTCTTGGTTTTAGTTTTAATCACCTGCCGGGGTGTCCCACCGAAAGATGGACATGGTTTGCTTTCCAGAGTTCTTCTGTGATCTACAGGATCCAACTTTTAAAACTCAATACTCAAGTTTCACCAGACCCTGGAGGTCATCTAGTCCAGTGTTTTTCAACCTTTTTTTGAGCCATGGCACACTTTTTACATTTCCAAAATCCTGGGGCACACCACCAACCAAAATGACACAAAATGACACTCTAACACAGTAATACATATCGTTAATATGTTTTTAAATGTATTTATACACTCAGTGTGAAACCTGGGCCTGTTTCGATGAACACAACATAGATATCCTGGCTGGAATGGCAGAAAGACACACATGAAGGTCTTGCTCAAATGTGAACACAGATGGAGTTTGGGGAAAATAGACCTTGACATTTGGGAGTTACAGTTTCTGGGATTTATATTTACACAATCAAAGAGCATCCTGAACTCTTGCAACAATGGAAATGAACCAAACTTGGCATATTGAACTCTGATTACCAACAGAAAGTACTGAAAGGGTTTGCTTGGGAATTGACCTTGAGTTTGGAAGTTGTAGTTCACCTACACCCAGAGAGCACTGTGGACTCAAACAAGCACCTGAGGCAAAGCACCAAAATCAGTGTGTACTGTCTATTCTCCTATATGGGTCTGAAACATGGGTCACCCATTGCCAACACCTACGACTCCTCGAATGCTTTCATCAGCGCTGTCTTCGCACAGTCCTAAATATACACTGGACGACTACGTGACTAATGTTGAGCAAGCAGGGATCACCAGCGTTGAGGCCATGCAATTGAGAACACATCTGCGCTGGGCAGGGCACGTCTCTAGGATGGAGGACCACCGCCTCCAAAGATACTACTCTATGGTGAACCCGCCAAGGGTCAGCGCAAGAGAGGTGCCCCCAAAAAGAGATATGAGGACTCCCTGAAACAACACCTCAGGCTTGGCCAGATTGATCACCAACCATGGTCCACCCTGGCCTCACATCGGGAGACATGGAGAAAATTAGATGGAGAAATGGAGTATAAATTCCACAAGCTCCTTGTGAGTTGCTGGGTAAAAGGTGAACTGCCATCAGATCTCTGAGATGTACAGTGAACTCGCCACGGGTCAGCGCAAGAGAGGCGCCCCCAAAAAGAGATATAAGGACTCCCTGAAACAACATCTCAGCCTCGGCCAGATTGATCACCAACAGTGGTCACATCGAGAGGTATGGAGACGCACTATCCACAATGAGAAGACACGCCGAACGGGTCTCGAAGAGAAACGACAACGCAGAAAGAACCGCAACTTGGAAACAACATCACCCAAGGAGACTTTCTGCTGTGCTTTCTGCAACTGGACTTGCCTATCTCAGATTGGCCTTTTTAGTCATCAACGCGCTTGTAAAAAAGCGTGGGATGAGTCCTTCCTAAGAATCTTCATTCGCGAAGTAATGCTGAGACCCCTGATATGCCTCTACACCTGGGGCCGTGGCAAGGGGTCCTGCTCTATAGTAAGGCGCTCAGAGAGGAGATTGGAAACATGTGCGCGGCCTTAGCCAACAATGCGCGGAGAGAAGCAAGAGTGTGCCTGTGTTTGTGCAGCAAAGCCGGCTGTTTGCTTTGCCTCCCCTTTCCTCTGGGGTCCCTTTGGTGGCGCCGCGGCCCCCCTTTTCCCCTTGGTATGTGGACTGGACGCTATTGAAGAAGAGAGAGAGAAAAGAAAAAAGCCAAGGGCACCAGGCCTGTCTCTTCCCATCTGGCGCCGGCCTTCTTTTCCTCCCAACCTGAGATCTGGAGAGGAGAAGGGGGACCCATTTCCAAAGGAGGAGAAGGAGGAGAAAGGAATGTCGCCCCCACCTCCCAATTTGAAGGACTGGGAAGAGGAAGGACAATCCTGGCATTGACTCTCGTTCTCCTCTTTCTCTCTCTCTCTGCCTTTGGAAGTCCATTGTTTCTTGAGAGGCAAAGGTGTGCGCGCTTCCACGACTTCCCTTTGGCTTTGTTCTCTTTTTGCTCTGGATTTTCAAAGAAACTTTGGCAAAGTTGGCGCATCAGAAGGACTTCTGCGCCGCCCAAAGTGCTGAAGGCGAACACAGTCGGAGAGAGAGGTGTCCAAGCTCTCATCCTCCTTGGATACCTGAAGCCATGCGCTTTCGCCTGTCCCGAGAAGAGGTGGAGTGTCCGGCACAGTGGCTTTGAGACAGGACAAAGTGAAGGAGATGGCTCTTTGGATCCTGTCCATCTTTGCCCTCCCTTTGATGGCCCTGGGGGGCATCCAGCTGCACCTTGGCATGTGAGTCTCCCCTTCATAAGAGGATAATGGGATGGCGTTGGGAAGGGAGAGGAGGTCTTGGGTCCCCGTCTGTTCTGGGCGCCCCAAACTTGTCCCGTGCATCGACACCAGGGGTGCACACCCTTTTTCAGCATGCGAGCTACTTTTAAAACAACCAAGTCAAAACGATCTACCTACCCACTCTCTCGGCAATACTTTGCGAACGAAGATTCGTACAAGCGCGTTGATGACTAAAAAAGCCAATCTGAGATAGGCAAGTCCGGTTGCAGAAAGCACGGCAGAAAGTCTCCTTGGGTGATGTTGTTTCCAAGTTGCGGTTCTTTCTGCGTTGTCGAGACCCGTTCGGTGTGTCTTCTCGAAAGAGGCCTCAGCATTGTGGATAGTGCGTCTCCATGCCTCCCGATGTGAGGCCAGGGCGGACCATTGTTGGTGATCAATCTGGCTGAGCCTGAAATGTTGTTTCAGGGAGTCCTTATATCTTTTTGGGGAGGCACCTCTCTTGCGCTGACCCGTGGCGAGTTCACCGTAGAGTAGTATCTTTGGGACGCGGTGGTCCTCCATTCTAGAGACGTGCCCTGCCCAGCGCAGCTGTGTTCTCAATAGCATGGCCTCAATGCTGGTGACCCCTGCTTGCTCAAGGACAGTGACATTCGTCATATAGTCGGTCCAGTGTATATTTAGGATTGTGCGAAGACAGCGCGGATGAAAGTGTTGGAGGAGTCGTAGGTGTTGGCGATAGGTGACCCATGTTTCAGAACCATAGAGAAGAATAGACAGTACAATAGCTCTGTACACACTGATTTTGGTGCTTTGCCTCAGGTGCTCTTTGCTCCAGACTCTTTTGTGAAGCCTTCCGAATGCACTCTATGCCCTTGCTCATCTGTGATCTATCTCTTTGTCAATCTTGGCGTCTGAAGAGATGATGCTTCCCAGGTAGGTGAACTGGTGAAGGGACTTAAGCACAGATGATGGTGTTCTTCCTGTGGTGCGGGCTGGTAGAGGACTTCCCTTTTCTTCAGGCTGACTTCCAGCCCAAAGAGCTCTGCAGCTGTTGCAAAGCAGGATGTGAGGCGCTGCAGGGCTGCTTCTGAATGGGCGACATGGGCAGCATCGTCAGCAAAAAGCAGCTCACGGACTAGATAGTTTAGAGTCATATTGCGGTTGAACAACACCTAACACTCCTGAGAAATCGCCACATGATTGCGTTTGTGGTCGATTGTGAGCAAACGCGGCACCCATCTTGCGGAAAGCTTTCTCATACCCAAGCGATCATTTAGAATTGAAACCACTGAGCCACGTGAGATGCCTATGGCTTCCACAATCTCTCACACTTTCCATCTCCGATCGGCCAACACCATATCATGATTTTTTTCAATTGTTTCAGGTGTCTATACCTCAACTGGGTGTCCAGAACGTTCGGCATATTCTATGCTTGCACGGCCACAACGAAATTCAGTAAACCACTTTCTTACCATTGAAATGGATGGTGCAGAGTCCCCATAGTATTGATCACGCTTAGCCTTGGTTTGAGGGATGCTTTTTTCCCCATTTTCTCCTCAAATTAGGCGGTCACTGACTTATTGACCCGCCCTTATAGCTCTATCCAAGCATGGTTTCCAATTCCACCTTCACATGTTTGAAAGTAGGGCTTGAGTTTTGAGTTCGAAGGAAGTTAGTGAATAACGTGAGACCCAACCGTTGGAGGAGATCCCTTCACGCTCCAAGGCTGTGAGGACCGTCCTCATTGTCTGTCTGTTCAGCGACTTAAAAGCAGGGTAGCCAGCCCTTTTCTTTGGGTTCTTGGCAAAAGCTTTGGAGCCTCTTGTCAAACCCGCTTGCCAGGCGGAACGATCCAAAGATCCGCTTGCCAAGCAGCAGATTGATCTGGGAAAAGGTTTCGGTGTTTGTTTTCCCCTTGGGAAAGAAGCTTCCTTGGCTGAACCTCCCTGCGCTCTTGCAGAGGGGAACTCTTGGAGCAAGCCAAGGAACGGGGAAAAGGATTTGCAGGAAGGGGATTACAGAATAACAAGCCGTTTGGAGTAAAAATAGGGCATTGGTTATATTGTCATTATTCACACATTGTTCTGCAAACGGCAGCAGGTTACATTTTAGATTTATTTATTTATCACTAGCTCATCTGTGTCCTTCTCTGTTTTATAGACAAAGATTGATATATTGCTGCAGGGCCTCAGTTCTTTGGATGGTAAACAAATGAAGAAGCTGTAGCCATGTACCGGTTTCCGAGGCTGATAGAGATAGCAGCTTATGAAATACTAGCTTGGGGACCCGGCGCTGGCCAGATTATTTGAGAAAGGCATTTTGTGCCAAGGTTGGTCTTTATCAGTTGTTTATTTGTTTATTTGTTTATTCACTTTTATATTCCGCTCCTCCCTGTACAACATACAGTAAAAACAGAGTATAACAGTGATAAGCCAGTAGGTTGAGGGTGAATCCGGCGAAGACGGAGATCTTGTGGCTGGGTCGCCCGGGTGATGTTAATGTCCAGCTTCCGAGCCTGGACGGTGCGGTGTTATGCCCATCGCCTTCCGTAAAGAGCCTGGGGGTCCATTTGGACTCCCAGCTGACCATGGAGGCCCAGGTCTCTGCGGTCAGCAAGATCGCTTTTTCACCTCGACAGGCAAGGAGGCTGGCCCCCTATCTCTCCCGGAACGATCTGGCCACGGTGATCCAAGCCACAGTCATCTCAAGGCTGGATTCCTGCAACGCGCTCTACGTGGGCCTTCCTCTGTCGGTGACCCGGAAGCTCAGGCTAGTGCAGAACACTGCCGCCCGGCTCCTGTCTGGCACGCCAGCTGGCGCCCACATAACACCTGTTTTGCAGGATCTGCACTGGCTGCCAATTGAGCACCGGATCACCTTCAAAGTGTTGGTCCTCACCTTTAAGGCCTTACACGGCCTGGGGCCAGCGTACTTGAGGGACCGTCTCACCCCATATTGCCCTCCGAGATCACTTCGGTCTGAGGACTCCAATCTCCTGGAGGTACCTTCAGCTAAACTCGCAAGGCTGACTGCTACCGCCGGAGGGCGTTCTCTGTCATAGCACCTACGCTGTGGAACGCCCTCCCGGCCGGAACTCGGGCTATGAAGGACTTGCTCCCGTTTTAGACGGGCCTGTAAAACATACCTGTTTAAGCAGGCCTTTGGTGAGTAAGTCCTGCCCATGCCCCGCCATCTATGCGTTCTTCTGAGGGTGATGTGCTGTTCATTGTGTTAACTGTGTTATTAATTGCTATACTGCTGTTGTTTTTAATTGTTTTTAACTGCTTATTGCCTGTTTGCCTTTTCGTGGTCAACTGTGAATGCATACATAAGATATTTGCGCCTGCGCAGACAAACTTCGGAACCCTCTAGAAAAATCTCTCAAAGCCTCGCTGAAGCCCCGCCCCTCACTCCCCCCACCGCCTATATAGCCAGTGGGAGGGGCTTCAGCCCTCACTTCTCTCTTTCCGAGCGCTCGGATAAGCAGACGAAAGAGAATCCTCTTGTGGTAGTTTTTACTACTTGCTAATTTTGGACTGTTACTCTCGTAAACTGACCTATTGGACTTCTACCGACTATTCCAACCATTCTACAACCCTTTGACACCGGACCGTACCTCTTCGCCGTGAGTTATTCTCCAACCCCTGACCCATCTGGACCTCTTGACCATTCCTCTTCGGAGATCGCTAGACCCCTAAGATGTCTAATACCACAGGCTTTAAAAGATGTGGAGGCTGCCCTAATTTGTACCCCGACAACGATGCTCATGCCTTGTGCCTGGCATGTCTGGGGGAAGGGCACTTGGTCAAAACCTGTCCTATCTGCCAACGATTCTCCTCGCAAACTAGGAGAAACAGGGCTCTACGCCTCAAAGCGGTCCTCTTCGACAGGGCTTCGAATCCTGGGGGGGCGCCCCATCAGTTCCCGAAAAATACGGCGGTTTTGGGCCCTCAGGATGAGCCTCCATCGACTCACAAGGTGGCAAAGATGGCGGCTCCACCAAAGAAAAAGACAGTTAAAAAGCAAAAGGCAAGTGGGTCCCTGTATTTTACTGTGCCCTTCGGCTCCTGTAAGCCGCCGCGAGCCTCAGGGAGTCGGCGGCATAGAAGCCCGAATAATAAATAAATAAATAAATAAAATAACAGGAATTACAGATTCCTTAAAACTCGTAGACATAAGCGTGCCACTATATTTCAAAATGTAACTAAAAGCAAGCCTAAAAACGGGCGGTCTTGCACACCCTCCGGAAGGGGATGAGCTCTGAGATTGCGCGGGTGTCGTCTGGAAGTGAATTCCACAGCACAGGGGCCGCAGCAGAGAAAGCTCGCTGTCTTGTAGTGGACAGATGGCAGGAACGGATCGATGGAATGACCAGGAGGTTCCGCTCCTCTGAGCGTAGCGATCTCGGGGGAATGTACGGGGTAAGGCGGTCCCTCAGGTACACAGGCCCTAGACCGTGTAAGGCCTTAAAGGTTAAAGCCAGCACCTTGAAGGCAACTCGGTACTCGATAGGAAGCCAGTGCAGTTGCCGTATGATAGGAGTGATGTGCTCCCTCACTGGTGCTCCCACCAGCAAGCGAGCAGCGGCATTCTGCACTAGCTTGAGTTTCTGGATTGTCGACAAGGGAAGGCCAACGTAGAGGGCGTTACAGTAGTCCAGTCTCGAGATGACCGTCGCTTGGATCACCGTGGCCAGGTCGTCCCTGGACAGGTAGGGTGCCAGTCGCCTAGCCTGTCGTAGGTGGTAGAACGAAGTTTTGCTGACCATGGAGACCTGGGTTTCCATGGACAGCAAAGGGTCCAACTGGACACCCAAGCTCTTTACAAGGGATGACGGGCTAAGTTGCTCGCCATCCAGGGTAGGCAACCAGCACTCATCCAGTCCAGGGCGACCGGGTCACAAGATCTCCGTCTTCAACGGATTCACCTTCAGCCGGCTGGCACGCAGCCATCCAGTCACGGCTTCAAGGCATTGATGGAAACAATCGGGTACGGTGTCTGGCCTGCCGTCCATTCTCAGCACCAGCTGGGTGTCATCGGCGTACTGATAACACTCCAGACCAAAGTCGCGGGCCAGCTGGGCCAGGGGGCGCATGTAAATGTTGAATAATAAGGGCGAGAGGATGGCCCCCCGGGGGACCCCACAACTTAATCGGAGCCTCCCGGAGACCTCCTCTCCCCACTCCACACATTGTCCCCGATCCTGGAGGAAGGAGGCCACCCATTTAAGGGCAGTCCCCCTGACCCCCTGGCTTGCAGTGGTCTCGGGAAGTAAGGGAAGGTGCCGGGAGTCCCATCGTCCATGGTCCATCCTCCTCCAAAGTGCAACAGGATGTTGAGTGGGTCATGGGGGTTTTGTGTGCCAAATTTGGTATTGCTCAGTTATTGGATGAGGGTCGCAGCAGTCTTGGGAAATGAGTGGAGGTACTTCAAGTCCCATCATCCGTGATCCACCCTCCTCCGAACTGCACCAGGATGTTAAGTGGATCATGGGGGCTTTGTGTGCCAAGTGTGGTCATGATCATGCACTGCATGAGCGTTGCAGCGGGCTCGGGAAGTGAGTGGGATGGAGTGTGGGTCATGGGGGCACTGTGTGCCAAGTGTAGTCTTTATCGGTCTTTGTTCAGGGCCACAGTGGTCTGTGCGGAATGAAGGGTTTGAAAGTACTACAAATCCCATAATCCGTGGAAGTACTTCAAGTCCCATTATCCATGGTCCACCCTCCGAACTGCAATTGAATGTAGTGTGGGTCATGGGGGCTCTGTGTGCCAAGGTTGGTTACTGTCAATTCAGGCCTTACACAATGTCCCATGAGCTGAGGCCTAGTCGGGAAAATCAAGTTAATGAAGCCTTACTGTCAATTTTGAGCCTAGTCTGTGATTTGTAGGGGTTACAGTGATTTTTGTGAAGTGTATTGGGTGAAGGTACTGTCAACTGGATAACTACCGAAACCATGGTGGCGTCTCTTTAAGGCAGTGTTTCTCAACCAGTGTGCCGGGGCACACTAGTGTGCCGTGAGCGATCATCAGGTGTGCCGTGGGAACTTGGAACCTGGGGGAGAGTCTAGTGTGTTGAAGTATAAAACCCTAAGAAACCTACCTCGATAAAGGCACAAAATTACAACCACCCCCTCCCCACCCGTTGTCTACTTGGTCTCTCCCTCTCCATGCATTGGGAAGGCCCGCCTCCCTTTCCCCAAGTAGAGACCTCCTCTTGCCTCTTGGGGGTTCTGTGTGGGAAGTTTGGCCCAGTTCTATCATTGGTGGGGTTCAGAATGCTCTTTGATTCTGGGGGAACTATAAATCCCAGCAACTACAACTCTCAAATGTCAAGGTCAATTTCCCCTGAACTCCATCTGCGTTCACATTTGGGCATATTGAGTATTCATGCCAAGTTTGGTCCTGATCCAACATTGTTTGAGTCCACAGTGCTCTCTGGATGGAGGTGAACTACAACTCCAAAACCCAAGGTCAATGCCCACCAAACTCTTATAGCATTTTCTCTTGGTTATGGGAGTTCTGTGTGGGAAGTTTGTGTCTTTCTGCCATTCCTGCCAGGATATCTATGTTGAGTTCATCGAAACAGGTCCAGGTTTCACACTGAGTGTATAAATACATTTAAAAACACATTAACTATATGTATGACTGTGTTCGAATGTCATTTTGTGTCATTTTGATTGGTGGTGTGCCCCAGGATTTTGCAAATGTAAAAAGTGTGCCGCGGCTCAAAAAAGGTTGGGAAACACTGCTTTAAGGTATATGTCCCTTGTATCTACATAGCATGATACATACAGTAAGTGTGGATCTGTCTTTCCATAGTATCGCAGTAACTGAGGCCTAGTCAGGAAAATCAAGGTGAGGAAGCCTTACTGTTATTTCCGTCAGGCCCTTTCAGGCCCTTTATGTAGTAACTGAGGCCCTGTTAATTCAGTCAGGCCCTTTCTTTTCCCCTCCCTGTCGCCAATCAGAGGTGATATGCACTGCACGGAAGCCATCACTTTTGCTGGCCAATCAGAGTCCTTTATGCAAACACTCCCTCAGTGGCAACCAATCCCCTCTGTCTGGTGCTTAGAGTGTTGGAGTTCTGACGCTGGAAAAATCAAGAGTCCTTTATGCAAATAATCCCACAGTGGCAACCAATCGAAATGCTGCCACATATTCTTCCGCACCTGCGCACCTCCCACCCAAAACACTGACTTTTATTATGTAAATAGATAGATAGATATTGAGAAAAGGATTCCCCAAAAGGCAGAATGACGGGACACTTCAGACCTGGTTCTGCAGAAGGCATGCTGAGGACTCTGGGAAGGAAGACGGAAGGAAGGAAGGGGGAAGGAAAGAATGAAAGAAAGACAGAGGAAAGAAAGGAGGGAGGGGGAGAGGAAGAAAGAAAAGAAGAACGGATAATGGAAAAGGAAGAAAAGAAAAGCAGGAGAGAGACAAGGAGGGGAAAAGAAAGAAGGAAATGGGAAGGGAGGAAAGGAAAGGGAGTGAGGGAAAAGTAAAATAATGAAGGGAAAATAAGAAAAGAAAGAGAGGGAAGTGAAAAGAAAGGAAGGAGAAGGAAAGGAAGACTTGGGGGGGAAAGAATAGAAGAGGAACGAAGGAAGGAAGGGGAGAGATGGAGGGAAAAGGAAGGAGAGAAGGAAAGGGTGAAGGGGGAGAAAGGAAGTGTGAGCACCCCTGATATAGATGGACTGCATCTTCCATCATCCTCATTGGTCAACTATCTATTATATAAAGGAGGTCCCGTCATGGAACGACCGTCCTAGGCAGAGAAACCTTCCAAGGCAGAGACACCAAACTTGCCAACACAAATAGGCCTCAGACAAGGAAGGTTTTTAGTAAAGAAAACCCCCCAAAAAACCTAGAAGGCCCCAAAACGACGATAAAAAAAATCTAAATTTTCCAGCATCCTCTGCGGCAGCCAGCAAAACCCATTGACCAACATCAGCCCACACAAAATGCAGGGAGGCTGAGTAACCATAGTAACGCTGGGCAGAGCCAGCTAAGGCTAGGATAGAATGCTAAGTGATTTGAGTTCAGTCAGTTGGTGTTTGAGGGTTAAACTGACAAAACCAAACTCTATGAGGGAGCAAGTCTCCTGCAATTCCTACCCACACAACACAACACAACTTCTTATCACAACCCATCCCCCCAACCTTACGGGACTCTGCACACACAACACCTACCACCACCATAAACAAAAACCAACTCCACCTATACTCCAACCACAACACAACACTGCACTGATACTCTACAAACACACACAAACACCCAAAACACCCCACCCACACAAACATTCCACAACATACTACCACCCACAATTCCACCACACACCCACTAACTCACCAAAAAAGTAATACCTACACACAACACAATACGCACATAACACAACCTTGCGTCTACTGCTCAACCCATTTGTATGCCATTCCTTCCTTTCACACAGGCAGAAACTGACCCAAAAAGACAAGCCATGCCTCCTAAAAGAACAGCATCGGACGACACACTCGCAACACTACATACAGCACACAAAAAAGGGCAGAACAAACGCCAGAACAGAAAGACACTGCACGACACTAGCTTTTGCCATCACCATAAACAAGGCTCAAGGACAAACACTACAAATTTGTGGCATAGACCTTGACACAGAATGCTTCTCCCACGGACAACTCTACGTAGCGTGCTCCAGAGTTGGAAAACCACAGAACCTCTACATCAGGGTTGCTCAGAATGGTGATCGGGATCACCAGGGTGATCTTCGGGCCTCATCCTGGTGATCTTCAGGCCCCTGACCAGGTTTTTTGCTGTTGGTCCTCTTCACGCGCCCCTGCACGCTGCAAAGAAGTCCTCCGTCGTTGCTCCTCACCTCTCCTGCTCGCGCGCCTCCTCCAAAAGCTCCAGAGTCCAAGAGGCAGAATCGGCCCCCCTCTTTGGGATTCCTCCTCCTCAATCCGACCTTCTCCAGCCACTCAGAGTCGTAGGAGACCAAGGGGGCGGGCCTGGATGACGCGATGCATGGCTGGCCCCGCATGCGCATGCGCAAGCGCCCATTCTGCCTCTCTGACTTCTCGTGAGCTCTTGGAGGCGGCACGCATGTGGCGGCGTGGAAATAGGAGCAACGACGGAGGAGAAGAAGAAGGACGCTTTGGGGTCATTTCCTTACCGCATCTCAAAGGTCGGTCTTTTTACTTTGGGGTGGGTGCTTGATTGTTCTGTGGCATGTCTCTTTGTTTATTTTTAATGTATAAAAATGGCCTTTTAGCTCAAAGCCTCTCTGCTTGCTTTGTTCCTTGAGAAATATATGTTGGGGAATATGGAAATGTGGGAGAAATGGGGTGGTTGGATGTATTTTTGCATGCCCCTTTGTTTACCTTGCTGAGTATTAAATGGCCTTGCAGTTCAAAAGCCTCTCTTCTTACTTTCTGGCTGAGAATATGTGTGGTAATATGGCAGTGTGGGAGAAATGGGGTGGTTGGATGTATTTATGCATGCCCCTTTGTTTACCTTGCTGAGTATTAAATGGCCTTGCAGTTCAACAGCCTCTCTTCTTACTTTCCGGCTGATAATATGTGTGGTAATATGGCAGTGTGGGAGAAATGGGGTGGTTGGATGTATTTTTATGCTCTTGTTGTTATTAAATAGAAATGTTGATGTTTTATAACTTCGTTTTATGTAACTGCCCCGAGCCTGCTGGGAGGAGCGGTACATAAAAATGAATATTAAATATAAATAAATAAATAAGAAAATAGTTATACGTTTTACATTTCTGGGCAGGTGATCTTTGGGACTTGGTTTTTTAATCAGTAGCTCCCAGGCTGAAAAAGTGTGAGCACCCCTGCTCTACATCAACACAGCAGACGGAAAGACTAAAAACATGGTATATCCACAAGCTCTGCAGAACGCCAGCAACACCACACACCGACAACTCCCCAGGACTTCAACATCCCACCCACCAGAACAACCCACAACGACACAGCCATGACCCCACCAAGACCATAAGTAACTTCAATTCCAACCCTTACATACTCAGACTTTCTCGCATCTCCTAAATAGGGCACAGCAACGCATGCCGGGTACAGCTAGTGATAGATAATGCAGTCTCCGTGGATGTAACTATTGGGAATAGCAACCTTCCAAGCCTCCACTAACTGCTTCGCTCACTAGTTTGCATGTGCAATGCTCACGTATGTGTTTTGGAAGCCGTTGGGTTGCTTGTTTGCTCTCTCGCATTTCTACATTGGCAGCGACCCACAGTCACTGGGGGTAATGGTGGTAAATTAAAAGCAGGCCTATTGATCTTTGTGTCGGAAATATTGAAAATTAACAATGTATTTTGAATTACAAAAAATATTGGTCAGGCACTGAAAGGGTTAAATTGCAATGACTAAGCCAGACCAGTAGGGGGTTAATATCAGCACAGGTGCGCTTGCAGAGGTGTGCAGAGAAGCTTGTGAGTTAGAGGTTGTGTGTTGGCTTCTCTGTGTAAGTACTGTGTAAGGTTCCTGTGTTTGGCTCCTGTATCAAGTCTCTGCATGACCAAAGCTGACGGGGCATACCAGTGTGCAAGAAAAGCCAGTGAGTGAACAGAGAATTTGACTACTGGTGGGGTTGGGATGAGGTTACATTTTGTTAATTGCTGGGATTTATAGTTCACCTACCATCAAAGAGCATTCTGAATTCCACCAATGATGGAATTGAATCAAACTTGGCACACAGAACTCCCATGACCACAGAAAACACTGGAAGGGTTTGGTGGGTGTTGACCTTGAGTTTGGGAGTTGTAGTTGCCGGGATTTATAGTTCACCTACAATCAAGGAGTATTCTGAACTCCACCAACGATAGTATTGAACCAAACTTGGCACACAGAACTCCCATGACCAACAGAAAATACTGGAAGGGTTTGGTGGGCATTGACCTTGAGTTTGGGGAGTTGTAGTTGCTGGGATTTATAGTACACCTACAATCAAGGAGTATTCTGAACTCCACCAACGATAGTATCGAACCAAACTTGGCACACAGAACTCCCATGACCAACAGAAAATACTGGAAGGGTTTGGTGGGCGTTGACCTTGAGTTTGGGAGTTGTAGTTGCCGGGATTTATAGTTCACCTACAATCAAGGAGTGTTCTGAACTCCATCAACGATAGTATTGAAGCAATCTTGGCACACAGAACTCCCACGACCAACAGAAAATACTGGAAGGGTTTGGTGGGCGTTGACCTTGAGTTTGAGAGTTATAGTTGCCGGGATTTATAGTTCACCTACAATCAAGGAGTGTTCTGAACTCCATCAACGATAGTATTGAAGCAATCTTGGCACACAGAACTCCCACGACCAACAGAAAATACTGGAAGGGTTTGGTGGGCGTTGACCTTGAGTTTGAGAGTTATAGTTGCGGGATTTATAGTTCACCTACAATCAAGGAGTGTTCTGAACTCCATCAACGATAGTATTGAAGCAGTCTTGGCACACAAAACTCCCATGACCAACAGAAAACACTGGAAGGGTTTGGTGGGCGTTGACCTTGAGTTTGGGAGTTGTAGTTGCCGGGATTTATAGTTCACCTACAATCAAGGAGTGTTCTGAACTCCATCAACGATAGTATTGAAGCAGTCTTGGCACACAGAACTCCCATGACCAACAGAAAACACTGGAAGGGTTTGGTGGGCGTTGACCTTGAGTTTGGCTCAGTGGTTTCGATTTTACCACATGGCTTAGTGGTTTCAATTTTAAATGATCACCTGGGTATGAGAAAGCTTTCCGCAAGATGCGTGCCGCGTTTGCTCACCATCGACCGCAAACGCAATCGTGTGACAATTTCGCAGGACTCACAAGCTGGGCGGTTTTCTGTTCTCCTTCCCACGGGGCATTTTGTAACTCGTTCCCAAAAATCTGTATTTGTCTCGTTGCATGGCCCCTGTGTGATGCGTGTGGACGACGCCTGTCCTTGCATGCCCCAGTGATGTGGGTGGTGGGACAATTTGCTTTACACGTACAGCTCCTTTGATCTATGATTTCCTCCCAGCTTTATGCATCATCCATGAATGGAACCGGTCTCCTGATGTTCCTGCTGCTTTGGGTTTACTTTAGCCCATCCGGCCTCCTTGCCCCCCCCCCCCAAATTCCCACTTCCTAAAAGACAATAGATTTCACCCTTCAGTCGGACCGTAAACACATTTGGTTTGGGGGTACAAACATGGAGAGGACAACTGCGTATTAGACCCATATAGGAGAATAGCTCTGTACACGCTGGTTTTGGTGCTTTGCCTCAGGTGCTTGTTGCTCCAGACTCTTTTGTGAAGCCTTCCGAATGCACTCTATGCCTTTGCTAATTTGTGATCTCTCTCTTTGTCAATCTTGCCATCTGAAGAGATGATGCTTCCCAGGTAGGTGAACTGCTGAACGGACTTAAGCACAGATTTGCCTATGCTGGCGTGGGGATGACGATGGTGTTCTTTCTGTAGTGCGGGCTGGTAGAGGACTTCCGTTTCCTTCAGGCTGACTTCCAGCCCAAACAGCTCTGCAGCTGTTGCAAAGCAGGATGTTAGGCGCTGCAGAGCTGCTTCTGAATGGGTGACAAGGGCAGCATCGTCGGCAAAAAGCAGTCGGATGGAGTGTGGGTCATGGGGGGCATTGTGTGCCAAGTTTGGTCTTTATCGGTCTTGGTTCTGGGCCACAGTGGTCTGTGGGGAATGATGGGTTTTGAAGTAGTACAAATCCCATTATCCATGGAGGTACTTCAAGTCCCATAATCCATGGTCCACCCTCCTCCAAACTGTAGTAGAATGTAGCGTGGGTCATAGGGGCTCTGTGTGCCAAGGTAGGTTACTGTAAATTCAGGCCGTACACAATGTCCCATGAGCTGAGGCCTAGTCAGGAACAGCAAGTTAATGAAGCCTTACTGTCAATTCAGGCCATACACAATGTCCAATGAGCTGAGGTAGTCGGGAGAATCAAGTTAATGAAGCCTTACTGTCAATTCAGAGCGTAAACAGCATTCCATTAAGTGAGGCCTAGTCAGGGAAATTAAGTTAATGAAGCCTTACTGTCAATTCAGAGCATAAACAGCATTCCATTAAGTGAGGCCTAGTCAGGGAAATTAAGTTAATGGGACCTTACTGTCAATTTTGGGCGTGGTCTGTTATTTGTAGGGGTGTAAATTTTCTGTGGGAAGTGAATTGGGTGTTTGTGTTTGTGCCTCAGCCCTTTGCCTTATCCTCCTCTGACAGTTTATTATGGGTCGGAATGTTCATGTTGGCTAGCCAGTACAGGAGTTATGCAAATCCGCCCTTCTTGGCAGCCAATCATGTTGTCAGAATGTAGAGGCTGGAAGAGTCGTTGGCAGCCCCGGAGGATGCTGGGAAATGTAGTTTTTTTTACTCGTTGTTTTGGGGGCCTTTTAGGTTTTGGGGGAAAAGTTTCTTTGCTACAAACATACCTTGCTTGAGGCCTATTTCTGTTGGCAAGTTTGGTGTTTCTGCGTTGTAAGGTTTCTCTGTTTGGGACTGTCGTTCCATGACGGGAACCCCTTTATATAATAGATTATAAAAGTGAATCATTTAGTTTGAGAGAAATATCACCCTCCTAATTGTATATATTAGGGATAGAAATGTTTGCCAAGTTGCCAACCGAAAATGAAGCTGTGAACACGGATAGCATTGTCTCCTTCTGTTCAAGCGGGCAACGTAACAACACTTTTAAGTAACACCTGTGTGTTTCCTCCTATTGTTCTTTAGGCCAAATGTCTGTGCCAGTCGAGAGCTTGTCATGGGCAGCCGCCGGCAGCCGCGGATCCAAGGCTTTACCCGTTCGGTGAAAGTATCAACGCCGGGCTGCGGAGGCCAACCTTGGTGTGTTGGCCACAAGTGGAGGTCGGTGCCCTCGTTTTGTGGAGTCCGAGTGCAACAGTTCCATTATAATTGCTGTGGCAACACTCCAAAACACTGGGATCCTACTGTTAGTCCTCAGAGTGAATTGCAATGTAAACATACTGGCAAACGTCCAGTGCCTTGTTACAATACTTCAGGGGCCGGGAACCTTTTTGACTCGGAGAGCCATGAAAACAAAATATTTGGAAATGTATTCCAGTGAGAGCCATAGAATATATATATATAATATTTCAAGACTGAATTCAAGTAAATGTGAGTCTCTACGTCCATACGATGAGGAAAGGATTCCCCAAAAGGCAGAATGAGGGGACACTTCAGACCTGGCTCTGCAAAAGGCACGCTCAGGACTCTGGGAAGGAAGAGAAGGCGGAAGGAAGGGAGGGAGGGAGGGAGGGAGGAAGGAAAGAAGGGGAAAAGAAAGACAGACAGAGGAAATAAAGGAGGCAGCGGGAGAGGAAGAAAGAAAAGAAGAATGAACTATGGAAAAGTAAGAAAGAAAAGAAAAGCAAGAGGGAGACAAGGAGGGGAAAAGAAAGAAAGAAAGAAAGAAAGAAAGGAAAAGGAGTGAGGAAAAAGTAAAATAATGAAGGAAAAAGAAGAAAGAAGGGGGAGGTAACAAGAAAGGAAAGAGAAGGAAATGAAGACTTGGGGAAGAAAAGAATAGAAGAGGAAGGAAGGAAGAGGGAGGGAGAATGGAGGAAAGCAGGAAGGGGAGAGAGAGAGGGAAAAGGAAGGAGAGAAGGAGAAGAAAAGGGTGAAGGGGAGAAAGAAAGGAAGGAAGAGGGAGAATGGAGGAAAGAAGGAAGAGGGAGAGAGGGAGGGGAAAGGAAGGAGAGAAGGAGAAGGTAAGGGTGAAGGGGAGAAAGAAAGGAAGAGGGAGAATGGAGGAAAGAAGGAAGGGGAGAGAGGGAGGGAAAAGGAAGGAGAGAAGGAAAGGGCGAAGGGGAGAAAGGAAGGAAGAGGAAGGAAGGAAGCGGGAGAATGGAGGAAAGCAGGAAGGGGAGAGAGGGAGGGAAAAGGAAGGAGAGAAGGAAAGGGTGGAGGGGAGAAAGGAAGGAAGAGGAAGGAAGGAAGAGGGAGAATGGAGGAAAGCAGGAAGGGGAGAGAGGGAGGTAAAAGGAAGAGAAGGAAAGGGCGGAGGGGAGAAAGGAAGGAAGAGGAAGGAAGAGGGGGAATGCAGGAAAGCAGGAAGGGGAGAGAGGGAGGGAAAAGGAAGGAGAGAAGGAAAAGGAAAGAAAGGAAGGAAGGAAGAGGGAGAATGGAGGAAAGCAGGAAGGGGAGAGAGGGAGGGAAAAGGAAGGAGAGAAGGAAAAGGAAAGAAAGGAAGGAAGGAAGAGGGAGAATGGAGGAAAGCAGGAAGGGGAGAGAGGGAGGGAAAAGGAAGGAGAGAAGGAAAGGGCGGAGGGGAGAAAGGAAGGAAGAGGAAGGAAGGAAGAGGGAGAATGGAGGAAAGCAGGAAGGGGAGAGAGGGAGGTAAAAGGAAGAGAAGGAAAGGGCGGAGGGGAGAAAGGAAGGAAGAGGAAGGAAGAGGGGGAATGGAGGAAAGCAGGAAGGGGAGAGAGGGAGGGAAAAGGAAGGAGAGAAGGAAAGGGCGGAGGGAAGGAAGGAAGGAAGAGGAAGGAAGAGGGGAATGGAGGAAAGCAGGAAGGGGGAGAGAGGGAGGGAAAAGGAAGGAGAGAAGGAAAAGGAAAGAAAGGAAGGAAGGAAGAGGGAGAATGGAGGAAAGCAGGAAGGGGAGAGAGGGATGGAAAAGGAAGGAGAAAAAGAGAAGGAAAGGAAGGAAGGAAAGAAGAGGGAGAATGGAGGAAAGAAGGAAGGGGAGAGAGGGAGAGAAAAGGAAGGAGAGAAGGAAAGAATGGAAAAGGAAGGAAGGAAGGAAGAGGGAGAATGGAGGAAAGAAGGAAGGGGAGATGGAGGGAAAAGGAAGGAGAGAACGAGAAGGAAAGGGTGAAGGGGGGAGAAAGAAGGGAAGGAAGAGGGCCCAGAGAGCAGCGGGGATGAGGAAGAGGTGGCGATGGCGGTGCGGAAGCAGCAGTTGCGGCGCATTTGCATCACTACTCCCCGCTGCATGCTGGGAAACCGGGGCCTGGAGAGCCAGACACAATCATGAAAAGAGCCACATGTGGCTCGCGAGTCATAGGTTCCCTACCCTTGACCTGGACTAACTCAACCTACTGGAGAGGTTTGAGAGCGCTGACTCACCATAGTGGGAGTCGTAGTTTACCCTCCAGCCAGAGAGCACACTGAACCCCACTGATGATGCATCTAGAGCAAAGTTGCCAAACATAACAAACTCTAAGTAATGATGGAATTTCAGGGAGTTAACCTGGCATGATGTGAGTTGTAGTTCACCCACAACCTTATGCGTTTCGGACCATTAAAAATCGACTTTTTCAAACAACCCAGGCAATGCTGGGTAGCCAAGGGCCATCCAGTCCAACCCCATCCTGCCAGGTGGGAAGGCACAATCAAAACACTCCTGACAGATGGCCATCTTCCTCCAGAGAAGTCTTCTTGTGCAGACCGTCTAACTTTGTGTTACTCTACTCTCAGGATGGCGTATTTTATGGACAACCGGCAAATCTACAGCATGCAGCACCAGACGGTGTACCGTTGCTGTCCTGGATGGTCCCAACTTGGCGAGAGCGCAGGATGCCTTTCTCGTAAGTAGACCCCCCTTCCAGCGTTGGAGGGGTTTTCCATTCTGGGAATGCAGATTCATCCTAGAGGGAAAGGGGTGACCTTGAGGAATCATAAAAAAGGTAACAGTTTCCCCTTGACCTTAAGTGTAGTCGTGTCTGGCTCGGGTGGTAGGGGGGTGCTGCTACTCCTCTCCATTTCTAAGCCATAGAGCAGGGCTGTCCAACTGGCGGCCCGGGGGCCGTATACGGCCCCAGCCCTTCCTTGCGGCCCCCTAAGCTTTTTAACAAAAAATAAAAATAAATAAATTAAATAATAATATTTTTAAAAAATTACCCACTTCTGGGTTCCGGAGCAAGTATCACGAGACTACGGAAGCCACACGGATTTCGCTCTCAACTGCGTTGAGAGCGAAATCCGTGTGGCTTCCGTAGTCTCGCGATACCCTGTTGCCGAAATCTTGGCTACTTAATCCCTGCGGCCCACGCAGACGCGATTTGGACCTTCTCGGCTGCTGCCTCGGTCGGTCGTCGCCTCTGCTCGTGGTCCGGCTACTCCTGGATCCTGCGCGCGTTTGGGAGGGTAGGCTAACCTTTATGTTATTATTATGTAATTGTGTATGGATGCCCCTTATGTATTCCCCTCCTGCATTTCCCTTAGTAAAAGGTTATACTTGATTGTATGGATGCCTCTTATGAATTGTAAGTAAATGGAGCCAGGGAGGGGCGGAGGCGGGGGGGGGGCAGAGCCAGGGCAGGGGCGGAGCCAGGGGGCAGACCCTACGGCCCCCAGGTCATCAGTGACCGGAATTCAAGCCCTGGGCCGGTAGAAGTTGGACAGCCCGGCCATAGAGTGAGCAAACCAACAAGATGGCCGCGTCGAGCAGATGTTCAAACGCCGAGCTCCGCCGAGCCTCTGGAAATTTTTCCTGTGTCGTTGCCCGCACAGCACCCCCACTGCTGAGGAGGGACGCTTTTTGCCTGGGGAACGACTCACCGGACTTGCCTGTCCTATTTGACTTGCCTGGCTCGGGGGGGGGGGGGGCGCTGCTTGAGGCTCCGAGGCGCTCCCTCCCCCTTCTCGTGGCCCAGCAGGGGACTGCAGCGACTGCAGCGACTGCGGTGACCACAGCGACCCCCCAGGGGTGCCTGGTTTGGTCCCCTGTACCTTGGCCGGGCCTGGAAGAGGCCGGACCTTCCTCCCCTTCCAACTCCACCCAAGGGGACGCTAACGAACAACCCGGGAACACCAGGGACCTACCGCAGGACCTTGCCGGCCTCGCCCATCATCTCGGCCAGTTGGTCGAGCGCCTGGCCTTCTGGCTGGGTGAGTTAGACAGGCTGGGACCGGCGCTGGCGTCTCAGCGGGCGGCGCGCCGCCCCGCTGCCCGGGCCCCTGCCCTGGGCCTGGAGAGGGCGCGGCCGGCGGAGCACAGGGCCCGCCTCGTTCGGCCTCCCGCACCCGGGGCTGGAGGGAGAAGGCCGAGTGGAGTGACCAGCCCCGACCCCACAGATGGACCTTCGGAGGAGGGCGGCGGGCTGCCGAGGGCGCCCTCTCGGAGGAAGCGACCCCGCCCGTGGTCGGGACCCCAGCGAGAGCGACGGCGGCCCAGTGGTGGAACCCGTAGGGTGGCCCTGGGCCACTGCCCCCGGGCTCAACGGTGGAGGCATCGGCTGGCTGCCCCAACATGGCGCCGGCCCCATTCAGCCCGGGCGTCCCTGGCCCCGCCCCTCCACCTTCCCCAGTGGCTGGGACCACGTCCCCGGTGGCCCCAGTCGTGGAGTTGCTGCCTCTGCCGGTTCCGCCGCCCAAAGCCGCGAGCTCCCCTTTGCCGCTGTGCAGGCGGCCCGCGACGGATGTGGTGGACATCGAGGGAATCCTGGCGAGGTTCCGGGGAGCGGCCCCGCGACGCTGCTGGGCGGCTGCCGGGGCGGCGGTCCCCTGACTGTGGCCAGCCCGGGCCCGGTGGGTCTCCCGAGCCCGATGGTCACCCGATGAGGCAGAGACGGGGTCGAGGACGGGGCAGGGGGCGGGGCCGGAGGACGTCCCTCCCCTGCTCTGTAATACCTCCCCCTCCCATGGTGGCTGTCTCCCAGAAGGTGCCCCTCGGCGGGCCCCATCCCAGGACGTTCGAACACTGCCCGCAGGCTCGGGCGCCCCACCGGCGAACCCCCAACCTCGGAGGGTAGACAAGCCGCCGTGGACGAGGCATGGTCTTCAGGCTGAAAACAGCCGACACCACAGTGACTGTAACTGTTTAGACTTGTAGTATCTGAGGATGTTCCTCGATTTGTGGGACCCCGGCTCCCCATTTGGACGGTCGCCCTCGATAGCTCCACCGGGTGGCTATGCCCCCTGGCATGAGCCTGGTCTTCCCCTTCCCTATCTGCTGTTGTTTACCCTGTGATGTCTCACCCTGTATGTTGTATGTCTATTTATGTATTTTCTGGTGTATTGTCTTGTCTGTCTTTTTATTCTGTATTGTTATTTCTTGGCTTTGTAAGCCGCTGCGAGCCGTATGGAGTTAGCGGCATATAAGTCCAAATAAATAAATAAATAAATAAAATAAATAATAAATATCCACGGATGCAAGAGGGAACATGAGCCCACAGATGAGAAGGGGGCACTCTGTCATGACTCAGTTTCTCGGCCTGAGAATTGAGGCCATGAATCTGGAGCCTGACAGTGTAAACACAAGATGAGACACCTGCACACCTGGCCCTGGGAAACAGAGTCAGTTGTGCAGGTCCGTAGATGCCTCCAAGGTCCTGTGGCCGGCTTGACTGCATGGGGCACCATTACCTTCCCGCCAAAGCGGTACCTGTAATCTGCTCTGAGCCCCCTTCGGGGTGAGAGAGCGGAATATAAATAAAGTGTATTATTATTATTATTATTATTACTTTGAGCTGGGGTTTGCTGGTACAGTAGATTAGTTCCTGCTAATGCAGAAGAACATATCCCTGAAAGCCAATGCGGCTTCAGAGCGAATAGGAGCACCACAAATATGGTTTTTGCCCTTAGACAACTGCAAGAGAAATGTCGAGAGCAGAACAAAGGTCGACATTGGTAACATTGGTCGACCTCACCAAAGCCTTCGACATTGTGAGCAGGAAAGGTCTGTGGCAGACCCTGGAACGACTAGGATGTCCCCCCAAATTCCTCAAAAGGATTATCCTGCTACATGAGGGCCAGCGCGGTCAAGTCAGACACGACAATGCTCCCTCGGAGCCCTTTCTCATAACTAATGGAGTGAAACAAGGTTGTGTTCTTGCACCAACCCTATTGACAATCCCCTTCAGCATGATGCTCCAAAGGGCTACGGCAGACCTCGAAGAAGAAGACGGCATCTATATACGCTATCGTACTGATGGCAGCTTGTTCAACTTAAGCCGCCTGAGGGCTCGCACGAAGTCTCTCAACTATCTAGTCCGTGAGCTGCTTTTTGCCGACGATGCTGCCCTTGTCGCCCATTCAGAAGCAGCCCTGCAGCGCCTCACATCCTGCTTTGCAACAGCTGCAGAGCCGTTTGGGCTGGAAGTCAGCCTGAAGAAAAGGGAAGTCCTCTACCAGCCCGCACCACAGGAAGAACACCACCCCCACGTCAGCATAGGCACATCTGTGCTTAAGTCCGTCCAGCAGTTCATCTACCTGGGAAGCATCATCTCTTCCGACGCCAAGATTGATAACGAGATAGATCACAGATTAGTAAAGGCATAGAGTAGAGTCGGAAGGCTTCGCAAAAGAGTCTGGAGCAACAAGCACCTGAGGCAAAGCACCAAAATCAGTGTGTACAGAGCTATCGTACTGTCTGTTCTCCTCTATGGGTCTGAAACATGGGTCACCTATCGCCAACACCTACGACTCCTCGAACGCTTTCATCAGCGCTGTCTCCGCACAATCCTAAATATACGCTGGACCGACTATGTGACAAATGTTGCTGTCCTTGAGCAAGCAGGGATCACCAGCGTTGAGGCCATGCTATTGAGAACACAGCTGCGCTGGGCAGGGCACTTCTCTAGGATGGAGGACCACCGCCTCCCAAAGATACTACTCTATGGTGAACTCACCATGGGTCAGCGCATGAGAGGTGCCCCAAAAAGTAGATATAAGGACTCCCTGAAACAACATCTCAGGCTCGGCCAGATTGATCACCAACAATGGTCCGCCCTGGCCTCACATCGGGAGGCACGGAGAAGCCCTATCCACAATGCTGCGGCCTCTTTCGAGAAGACACGCCGAACGGGTCTCGGAGAGAAACGACAACGCAGAAAGAACCGCAACTTGGAAACAACATCACCCAAGGAGACTTTCTGCTGTGCTTTCTGCAACCGGACTTGCCTATCTCAGATTGGCCTTTTTATTTATTTATTTATTTCTTCGATCTTGTATTCCGCTCCTCCCCACAGGCTCGGGGCGGATAACAACAATATGAATGGGCATCATGTCACAGACATGGGGCCCTACAATAAAAGCATAAAACACGTTAAAAACACAATTTGACACATCGAGGTGCAGGGTGACATACATAGTTCTTGAGGTACAATCCTTCTGTGCCTAATTAAAGGCTAGTCCAAAGAGGGCGGTCTTACAAGCCCTTCTGAATGGTGCTAGCTCTGAGATGGCTTGAGCACTGTCCGGCAGAGAGTTCCACAGCACTGGAGCTGCTGCAGAAAAGGCTCTCTGTCTAGTCCCGGATAGGTAGCAGGAGCGGACTGATGGTACCGTCAACAGATTCTGTTCATCTGACCACAGTGATCTCGGGGGTAGATACGGGGTAAGGTGGTCCCTCAAGTACGCAGGCCCTAGGCCGTGTAAGGCCTTAAAGGTCAATACCAACACCTTGAAGGCAATTCGGTACTCGATAGGAAGCCAGTGCAGCTGCCGAAGAATGGGCGTGATGTGCTCCCTCACCGGCGAGCCCGTCAGCAAGCGAGCAGCGGCATTCTGCACTAGCTTGAGTTTCCAAATTGTCGACAAGGGAAGGCCAACGTAGAGGGCGTTACAGTAGTCCAGTCTCGAGATGACCGTCGCTTGGATTACCGTCGCCAGGTCGCTCCTGGACAGGTAGGGCGCCAGTCGCCTAGCCTGTCGTAGGTGAAAGAAGGACGCCCCTGCTGACCGCAGAGACCTGGGACTCCATGGTCAGCAGGGAGTCCAGCTGAACACCCAAGCTCTTAACTGAAGATGACGGGCTAAGCTGCTCGCCATCCAGGGTAGGCAACGGCACCCACCCAGCCCGGGGCGACCGGGCCACAGGATCTCCGTCTCGACGGATTCACCTTCAGCCGGCTGGCAGGCAGCCAACCAGTCACGGCTTTGAGGCATCGATGGAAACAATCGGGTACGGAGTCCGGCCTGCCGTCCATTCTCAGCAGTAGCTGGGTGTCATCCGCGTACTGATAACACTCCAGACCAAAGTCACAGGCCAGCTGGGCCAGGGGGCGCATGTAAATGTTGAATAATAAGTCATCAACACGCTTGTAAAAAGCGTGGGATGAGTCCTTCCTAAGAATCTTCGTCCGCGAAGTAATGCCAGAGAGAAAGAGAGAGAGGAGGTGTATTTCCACACCGTCCCTGTTTGAATCCACCTTCTCCAACCCTCCCGGCCTAAAAATGCTTCTGACTGCAAAACAAGGGCTCGGCAACAAGGAGGAGGTGCAAACCTTTCTGCAGAAGCATTTGACCCGACGTTTATGAGGTGCGAGTCGACAACATGGGAGGACTCTATGAGTCCAGCAGACACCATCACACAGCGGCGCAGGGAGAAGCCTGGCATTTCACATGACGTTTAACAGCTCTCCGTGAGCTCTTAAGCGCACACGCCTGCTGCTTTGGCACCTGCTTTTTTTGGTTTGACAGCCTGTTTTCCATAGAAACATTTCCATCTCTTCTCCGACTTTCCTTTGCCAGAAAAGAAGAAATGCTGAGCTCCAAAGGGATGATGCCGACCTGATAACACCGGACAGAGAGGCTGTTCTTCTTCAGGGATACTCAACTGAAAGGAATGCGGACGGAGGAGGAAACCGTTGAACATGTTTGCGCTTTTCAGCTCCCACTTTGAAGTTGATCTTGGGCTGTAACAGAGACCAAGTGAAACCTAGTCCAGGGCTGTCCAACAGGCGGCCCGGGGGCCATACTCGGCCCCCGAGCCCCTTCCCTGCGGCCCCCTAACTTGTTTTAATAAAATACAAATAAAAAAAAAAAAAATAAGAAAGCCCTACTTCTTCCGGGTTTAGGCAGGCGTCGCGGAGATCCGCCAGCCACAGACGGGATTTCGAGGGAGGTCGAAATCCGTCTGTGGCTGCGTAGTCTCGCGATAGCTGCCGAATCTCGGGTCCCACGGGATTTGCGGCCGGCCTGGGTGCGCGCCTGCTCCTCCCTCGCGGCTGCTTCCAGGCCAGCCCCCATTCCCGCAGAGAGAGGGAGGAGGGGAGTGAGTGTCAGCGCCGCTTGGCCCGTTTGTTGACCTAACGGACCAAGCCCGCGCGCCATCAGATAAGAGCAACATCTGGCGGGCTTTTGAACTGGAACTGGCGGCTTTGATATGGAACCGCCCTTTGATGTGCCAGGCACCTTTCCTGAACTTTGATATGCGGAGAGCCGGATGGTCATCCCTGAGGAAGGAGGGGCCCAGCAGGGGGCGGGCCGGGAGGGCTTTTGAAGAGACTCTTGCGCGGAAAACTTTAGTCTATCTTTGCTTGCCCTGGATTAAGGACCTATTAAACTACTTATCCTTCAGCATCGTTGGAGTGAGCGTGGTTCATTAGACCCCCCTTGCCGGAGCTGACAGTGAGGCAGGGAAAGCCCCTCCTGGCTCTCTCCTCTTCCTGTGGAGGGCCCTCGCTTTCCCCCCCGCGCGCGGATGGGAGAGCCGCCACGCCCGGCCTGAGCTTGGCCTCGGCTCCAGCGGGCTCTTGGGACGGCGTTGGCGTTGGCGCGGCCCTGTGGGGCTCCCGTAGGGTAGGGAGGGCCTGGCTCGAATCAATCAATCTAAAAACAGTTGGGACGTTGGGTGAGGGGGGGGGAGGGGTCTCTCAGCGGCGGTTTCCTTGGTGACGCTTCCTTCCCCTCCCCCGCACCCCCTCCCCCTTGTTGTGCTGCCTTCTGGCGCGTGCAGGGCGCAACGTGGCTTCCTTTGTGCCTGCCCCCGCGGCTTGTTTTCCCTTCAGGGAGGGAGGGGGGGAGCTCTTTGGGCCTCCTCCCGCCGCCTCTGGAAAGGAGGCCCCGTAAGCCCCTGGGCGACGGGCATTGAGGTGTTTGGGTTTTTTTTTTTGGTGTGTCCCAATTTGAGTGTGGATTCAAATAACTCAAAGGTATTAGGAAACATTCCCCCCAAATCCACCAGTGTTCCCATTTGGGCATATTGAGGATTCATGCCAAGTTTGGTCCAGATCCATCATTATTTGAGTCCACAGTGCTCTCTGGATGGAGGTGAACTACACTCCACAACTCAAGGTCAATTGGGGCAAATTGGAGCCGGGAGGGGGGAGCCAGGGAAGGGCAGAGTCAGGGAGGGGCGGAGAGGGCCCGTAGAAGTTGGACAGCCCTGACCTAGTCTAACCTAAAAAAATTAATCAAACACGAAAGGAGGGGGAGCATTCTACGTCACACCTGCAAGCCGGTTGAGAGTCTTTGGGTAAACTTGAAAGTGAAGAGAAGCAACAACGGCTTTTGTCGGAGTCCAGTTTGGGGTGATGCTCCTTGAAACAAATGACGAGAATGAGGAATTTAGTCGTGGGAGACTTTCTGAATGTGACTCCAGAGGGACGGTCAGGGCGGACTCGGCATTACTCGCGAACTAAGATTCCTTAGGAAGGCCTCATCCCTTTTTACAAGCGCGTTGATGACTAAAAAGGCCAATCTGAGATAGGCAAGTCGGTTGCAGAAAGCACAGCAGAAAGTCTCCTTGGGTGATGTTGTTTCCAAGTTGCGGTTCTTTCTGCGTTGTCGGGACCCCTTCGGCGTGTCTTCTCGAAACAGGTCGCAGCATTGTGGATAGTGCATCTCCATGCCTCCCGATGTGAGGCCAGGGTGGACCATTGTTGGTGATCAATCTGGCCGAGCCTGCGGTGTTGTTTCAGGGAGTCCTTAGATCTCTTTTTGGGGGCGCCTCTCTTGCGCTGACCTGTGGCTAGTTCACCATAGAGTATTATTTATTTATTTATTTCTGGCATTTTTCCAAGTTGCGTTTCTTTCTGCGTTGTTGTTTCTCTTCGAGACCCGTTCAGCGTGCCTTCTTGAGTGGGCCGCAGTTTGTGAGAGATGCGCCCATGCCTCCTGATGTGGCAGGTGTGATAACTTCATCTCAGAGATCTGATGGCAGTTCACCTTTTTCCCAGCAACTCACAAGGAGCTTGTGGAATTTATACCTCATTAATCCATCTACTTTTCCCATCTAATTTCTCCACGCCTCGATGTGAGGCCAGGTGGACCGTTGTTGGTGATCAATCTGGCCGAGCCTGAGGTGTTGTTACAGGGAGTCCTTGTATCTCTTTTTGGGGCGCTCTCTCTTGCGCTGACCCAAGGGCGCGAGTCTTCACCATAGAGTAGTATCTTTTGGGAGGCGGTGGTCCTCCATCATAGAGACCATGTGCCCTGCCCAGCGTAGAGATGTGTTCCCAATAGCATGGCCTCAATGCTGGTGACCCCTGCTGCTCAAGGACAGCAACATTCGTCACATAATTCAGGTCCAGTGTATATTTAAGATTGTCGAAGACAGCGCTGATGAGCGTTCGGAGTACGGTGTTGGCGATAGGTGACCTGTTTCAGACCATAAGGAGAGATAAGACAGTCTGATAGCTCTGTACACACGATTTTGGTGCTTTGCCTCAGAGTGCTTGTTGCTCCAGATCTCTTTTGTAAAAACCTTCAGATACACCTCTATGCCTTTGCCGTCTGTGATCTATCTCTTTGTCAATCTTCGCATCTGAGAGATGAGTGCTTCCCAGTGAACAGCTGAACAGACTTAGCGCCTGCAGGTATTGCCTATGTTGACACGTGGTGATGATGGTGTGCTTCCTGTGAGTGCGGGCTGAGTGCAGGACTTCCTTTTCTTCAGGCTGACTTCAGCCCAAAGAGCTCTGCTGTTGCAAAGCAGGATGTGTAAATAGGGTTGGTGCAGAACAGAACCTTGTTTCACTCGATTGAATTATGAAAAGACTCCCGAGAGCATTGTCGTATCTGACTCGACTGCGCTGGCCCTCATGTAGCAGGATACTCATTTTGAGGAATTTGGGGGGACATCCTGCGGGGCGCTCCTCATTTTTTGGCCTCGTGGTAGGGGGCGGCTGGCGGCTCCGGGCGGCTGGACCTCCCCTGCGGTGATGGCGCATGTGCTAAGCTCTTGCGCGTGTACCATTGCCGCCAGGTGGAGCCCCACGCCCGAGCCGCTGATCTGCGCCCCGATGA